>CM039502.1:11280121-11428081 GCA_022432975.1 Begonia masoniana
TAGTCCTCGTTTTGTATGAGCAGATCAAGCCATAAATAGTTCATGGTTCAACATGTTTACTACTTTCAGTGTCTCATGTGAGTTTTTTTTTTTTTTTTTTTCTTAGTTCGTTCTCCTCTTTGCAGCTCAAAACCTAATTTTTTATGGTGATTTTTTTTTTTCATGAGAAAGATCGTAACACATACCTGAGTAGATCTTTCAAGTTTTGCAGCTGAAATGATTGATGTAAGTTCGATTTAATATTCTTAGGGTTAGAGTCTAAATCCTTGTAAGAAATTTATGCTTGATTACTCTAGTTCTTCAAATATTGGGGCAAGTATTTTCCGATATTAAACTTTACATTTCTATGTAATTATTACAGTATTTTTTTCTGTCCCTTGATGAATTTTCTTAAAGTTTCTTATATGAAAGTCAGCAAGTTTAAATTCTATTAGTTTCAGAGTTATATGTTTCTTTAGAGGTTTGAGAAGGAGATCTACTTCATCAATTAGAAAGTATGAACTTAAAGCTATGATATTTCATGCACTAGTTTTCCTTCGATTCTTGGAAAAAAATGACCAAAAATCTCATTTTCCGATTTTTTTTGTAAAGCAGATGAACGAAGGAAAGTACTCTGAGCAATATTATCCTGTGAACTTCATCTGAAAGACAGAAGAGAGGATTTCCAAGAGTTTTCCATTGAAATATTTACTGAATTTTCAATTTTCTTTCGGGGGGGTAGACGATGATGAGAGACCTAAGATGATTACAAGTATTACTGAAGAGATCTTTCCCTCAAAACAAGATCATCACCTAAAAATTGACAAGCCTTCGTCGAGTTCAACACCATGGCTTCGATTGAAGGATCCGAGGATTGTGCGAGTTTCACGGGCGTTCGGAGGAAAGGATAGACATAGCAAAGTTTGTACAATAAGAGGATTAAGAGACAGAAGAGTGAGACTTTCTGTTCCTACTGCCATTCAACTGTATGATCTTCAACATAGGCTTGGCCTTAGTCAGCCTAGCAAGGTTGTGGATTGGCTGCTTCATGCAGCAAAAGACGAAATCGATGAACTTCCTCCGCTGCCTATTCAACCGGAATTCTTCGGACAGAATTACCAATCGATGCTCGAACTAGTCTCTCCGAGTGCTTTCCAATCCAATGGAGAGCTCAAAATCAGCAATGGAATAGCCAATTGGGATGCTTCAAGTGGATTGGTCAGACCAAGTAATTTCATTTCAGATGTTTTATGGAGGGCTAAATCTAAAGAAGTTGCAAAAGAGGAAGAAAACGCGAGAGAAAATTGGAGGAGCTTTAAAAAACACAGCAATGGCAGTGAAAAACAGGTTTTCTTGGACAATCAATGTCTTCCAGGTACGTTGAATAACAATTCAAGCTCATTTGTTCATCAATTGGAGGCCTCAGATCCTTCATCTGCTCATTTAGACAGCCATCTCTCAACTCAATCAGAACATCATCTTCATAACTTCAATTTCATGCAGTTGCCTTCCCCTTTTTCTCTCCCGACAGGGTCTCAAATCTTCATATGCCCTTCGGGTTCGCAATGGTATTTTCCGCCACCGCCGTTCGAGAGTGATCCGAGACAAGCGAACCATTTACAGATGATGAGCTCAACTTCTCAAAGTCTCTTTACGAACTCTCTTACACCCTCTCCATACCCTATTAGCCAATCTATCAGACCCTTCCCTTTCAGCATGGCTCCTAAGCTATTTACTTCTCCGGAGAACAGTGATGGTCGACCGAAATAAGAACCTGTAAAATTTATCCAAACTTATTGGAAAGTTCTTCCTCGTCCTTGCAAGAACTTATTTGGCCTGTTTTGTTATCTTTGTGGGATTTGTTTTGGTTTGTTCACTTGATATAAGTCTTGTACTATGAGAAGGGCTGTAGCATAAGCTGATATTCTTCTCATTGTCTTAGTTTCCAATTCAAACGCAGTGATTGTATCAATGTTTGTTTGTATACTGAAGAGCAAATAAATAGTTAATGGTGTTAGAGAGAGGTTTCTTCTCTTATTTTACCCTTTTTATGTTGAATTTTCAGAGAGTAAAATGGAGTGTAGAACATGACATAGCATTATGTTTTTCAGTACAAACCTAGATATCATGTTTCAGTTTTAATCGATGACATTCATGTATCTCTGTCTTTCTGTGTATTAACGATCAATGCTGAGAGAGAGAGAGCATTTTTTTTAAAAGGTTTTGAGTAGAAGCTTGTATGATCTTCACTTCCATTTTCTTTCTTCTAGTTGATTGGCAAATACGCACGATCAAAGTTAAGTGAATCTGAAAGATAATGAATCATAAAATGTTGTAAATAAACTTAGTTCAAAAAATATACGTTGCAGTTCATGTCTTTTGGTTAAGGTGTCTTTTAGTCAAAGTAGTGTATTTTCATGTAACTCATTAATGTGTATTTTCATGCACTTAGTTGATTAATATGTGTAGGTGCATGTATATGATTAGTATGCGTATTTGGTGGTTAATGCATTGTGTTATACATTATAAATTATTTAAGTCTTTGTTTAGAAAATGTTCTCGACGGGAATCCTCCCAAGGGATACCAAAGTACCAAAAACATAAGAGCCACATGAATTAAGAAGAGAAAAAAGTTAACAAGTTTTACTCGTATATATTCCAACAAATTGGTATCAGAGTACGTTCCTCTTCATATTTTCTAAAAAATTAATATTATAACACATTCGGCTTGTTTTTCAACGTAAAAAGTAACGTGAAATCCTACTTTAATTTGATACGCATAATTTATTGGTGGAGTCCTTGGTATTCTCAATAAAATATCGTTCGTATTGCACTTTCTCAAACGATATGTGATTGTGCACCCCTACTATTATGAGTTGAACCCTCACAATCAACATAATCATTGGTCGTCTTTGTCTTCACACGACAGACTACCACAATTTGCTGTGACTGCAGAAAATCTCCAACGGTTTAATTTTCTTTGAAGTCCAAAGATTACTATTTACAAATATAAATTTAGGGCGTCTAAAGTGTTATAGACCTTGTTATAAAGTTGAGGTTGCATGAGGCATAGTTATAATTATATTAAATGTATTCACGACTTTACAAGTTACCTAATTTTTTGGTATCTACAAGAAACAAAAATATCTTTTATTTATTTATTCTCTATTTTTTTGTTACAATTTTTTTGATTTTATTTTTCATTTTCCTACAAATTCTAGCGTTGGGTATACGATCATCACTGATAATTTAAGTTACCTTTTTACACAAAACTAAACTAATTATACAAACAATCTGATTATCTTTCTTTGTCAAACAAACAAACAAAGCAAGTCTAATTTACAGACTTTTTTTAATTGGCGGTACTTAGATTTGGTTTGATATACGTCTTTTTCGTCACGCCTCTGGCAAATACGAACAGGTTATATACAAGCAAATGTCATTACACGTGATCCAATAGGATGACAAAAAACAAACATTTGCAGAGTGAGAGTTGAGTCAAAGAAGGATTCGCAGTCTGATCTGGGTTGCAGTCTGGGAAGATAAGAGTCTGCAGAAGAAGCAGAAGACGATGGATGGTGAAATTGGGAAAAACCAAGGTAAAATAGGAGATTTGCAGGCTTTGGAAGATACTTTTCCTTTTTAAATTATTAAATTAAAATAACTACTATTTTTTTTTTTTATTTGTCTCCATTTTCTTTTGTTAGCATCAAATATTACATGATTAATTTATAATTTATCAAATTTTGAAAGTCCAATATTACGTGAAGTTATATTTACCTTTTAATTTTTACTTCTCAATTTTATATTTATTAACATGATACATTATAAATAATTTCAATAAATCGGACTTCTTAAGCAGTGATAAAGAAAAAAATAAAAATAAATGGAACATTATTTTTTTTATCAGATACGAAAGATCACATCTTTATACAGAATTTTTAAAAATAAAATAAAATATATATATTCTAATTTTGTGTTAATTTATTAGTTAATGATAATTATAAAAAATTATAAATTGAATTACTTTACTCAGTGTAAATTTAAATTACGAATTAGAATTTGGATACAAATCCTAAATTGACACTGCAACACGTTTTTATATAATTAATGGAATTAAATATGGGTAGTTGTCTTGATAGAACAATTTCTTCGGCAATTAATAAATAATAAAAGTAGGTTATTTTTCCAAAACCCATGAAAAGACAGTTTTCAATTTCAGTCACTCACTCACTAAAAATTAAGAGGGACCAATGATATTTAAGATACACGTGTCAGCTCATTTTCCATGGGTTTTCTTGAAGCACAACCTTAAATAATATCGCTATTTGAATTATTGTGGTCTCAAGTGCATTTTATAACTCACATTTTATTTTTAATTTGTACAAAATTTTTACAAGTAAAATTTAAGAATAAAATCACGTGAACTTCAACCTAGAGAACATCCGTGGTCCAACAATTCCAAATATCCACGAACAACTGGCGTAATATCGGACCAGTTTTAGGTTCGATTATGGTTTAGTTCATAAATTAAAAAAAAAAAACTAGTGCACCACCTCCATGTTATTTTGCGATATACATACATAAGTAAGTTGTCATAGTCTAAGTAAGCAGTCTTCGGTTGAAGATCTTCCCAAAAAATGTACCGAAGCACTAAAAGATGAGATCTAAGTTAATTGATTTTGTGATCTCCTTCTTTATTATTTAATTTTTTACCAAGTTTCTCTTGCTCGTTCCACTTATATTTGTCGAACATATGCAACCTCACAAAATCTTCTAGAGATGGGAAGATCGAGAATCCTTGGCTGATGTCAAAATGATTGGTAGATTTGAAACCTGCAAGACCAACCACAATTTTATTTAAATTCAATGAATTTTTAGTATATGACCCATACTATTTCAAATTCTTAAAGAATAGGTCAATCTGTACAATTAGAGGATGCTTATTTCTTGTCAACACTTGCTGTTATTTCAGATTGCCTATTGGTTGAGATTTTCTATTTGTTCGACGCCGGGGGTGTTTCGCTCGTACCTCTTATCGTATTTGTTGTGATACCATTACTTTCTCGGTGTCTTCTAACTATTTTGTCATTTCTTTCCTTACCCTTGGCGAAATTTCCAAATGCAAAAACCCAACCACGAAGTAGTTGACATACAAGAGTATCGTGCTCAGATCGGAATCCATAAAAATTAAAACTTGGATTCTGTGCAATTATGGAATGGCTAAGACTTCTACATTTGTACTGTGCAGAGGTGGACGACGACCGACATCGGTGAGATAGCAGGAAGATTGAAGTTTTCATTAAATTTTAGTTATCGTCCACAAGTTGGTCAGTTTTTTTTATTAATTAAATCTGTATTTCATTTCTTCTATTTTTAATTTACGTTATGATACCATCTACTAAGAAGGCTGGTGGAGCAGATGCATCATAAATGTGCGCAATTATTTCAGCTATTATGAAGCGATGAAGTGAGGATTTTTCTACCTCAAAAGTGTCGGCTCATGTAATCATCGCCGACGAATTAATTAACTCTCCGATCTCACACCAGCTGTGTTTGGTTCAAACGCTAAAAGATTACATTTTAATTTATCCCTTATAAACCCTACTCTTTTCTTTCCGTCAAAACTAAAAGATTGAATATTGTTGAATTTATCAGTTAAATCGTAGACATGTATATTACATTTCTAATACATCAGGATTTTTAACTTAATTTTAAATTATGTAGAGAGATCAAATCGAATTAGAAATCGTGAGAGTCAATTAAAAACATTGTATATATATTATGCGACGATATGATATCATATAGTTAGAAAAGACCAAAAATTATCTAAATTTCACTTTAGAAGATAAAAATAAAAATGATTAGTTCTAAAGGGAAAACAACCTCGTGGAATCTGAACAATAGATCGCCGGTGGATTTATGTTCGATCAAATGAGGCGAATCGAATTTGGAGGGTTGACCTAATCAGTTTCTAAAGCATAATAAATGTAAAAGCAAGGAATAGAAGGGCAACTTATGTAGATGAATCCAATTATTTTGCGACCTTCCATCTTGCTATGCACATCACTTACAATACACACACACACACACACATAAATATTGCAAAAAAAAAAAAAACATGAAGACATACTAAGATTAAGAATAGCTGATTCCGCAATTACGTTTAAATGGGACGCAATGTTCAACCTTTACGCCGGTATTTGGATCTGGGACACAAGGAGTGTACCGTTTGACTCTCCCACAATCAAACACCGGTTTATTAGAAATAAGTACACGGAGGGTATTCTCGTACGTAGGAACATCCGCCAGCATTCTGTTTATCTCGGAATCCATCATGAACTCCGACTGCCAGTCGGCGACGAGGCTGTTCTCGTGGTGGCCGGCACTGAATAACGATGGCGTCTTTCCGTTCTCGCTTTCGATAGCGGTGGCTCTGCAGACTCCGGGGCTGAGGAGAAAAAGGACCGACATTGCTGCAATGGCCAATGGGAGGCTTTTGGTTGCAGTGACTTCCATGGTTGGATGATTGGGTGGATACAAAACTTGGATCCAGAAGATATAAATAATTAACAACTGCCACTGTGGGACGGGTAGGGATCCATTGAATAACGTCACCTATAACAATGAACATCAAATATAAATATATAAAGTAAAATATTCATAGTACCAATTAATAAAAGATAAATAGTCAAAATTACCTTTTGAAGTTTGAATCTTGACTTTCTAAAATTGGAAACATTTATATTAAGATTAATATTTTATTTACTCTCTTAAAGTAATTTACGAAGTGTCAACTAATAATTGATATAATTAATATAATAAATAGTTAATTTATTACATGAGTCATTCCTTTTCATGAATTCTTGGTTGAAATAATTATGCACATTTATTATAATATGCTCCACTCCATTATGCTCCTAAGTAGATGATATCGTAAACATAAAGGAAAAATAGAATAAATGAAATACAGATTTAAATAAAAAAAAACATTTTATTAATGAAAATACAACGAACTTGTGAGACAATAACTAAAATTTAATGAAAAGAATCATATAACATATGATTTAATAATGTCACACCGACAATTCATCCCATAACAAAATTCTAGAGGATAAATGTAGTAGTCTTAGCCATTCAATAATTGCACAAGAATCAAAGTATTAATTTTTTTTTACTCTGATGTCAGTCTTTGTTGGGTCATCGTTCCGGCGGTTGCAAAATGCGGCCAATCAGCATATAGGAACTGTTTGTCATCGGAACTACCGCTGCTATTGCCATTAAACTCCCCGTTAGATCTCCGACGAACAGAAGAAGATTAAGTGTTTTGAATGGTTGGAAAATAACGTTGAGCGGGGCAACACAGCAACCTTAAAATGTGTAATTTTTTATTGTAACCTTAAAATGTACAACTGTAAAATGGTCATCTATACCACTTCATTCAGAGCAATTCATCAACGCAACTTTTCTCGGGTTGTAAAAGCGATCTTCGAGTTAAGCCGATAATATAACGAAAATTCATAGAACGGCAACAGTTGGGTAGATAACCAATGGCTTTGGAATTCTGGCAAAATGTTTTTGACTTATCACAATTCTTTCAACCCACAACATGGTTAGTCTGTTCCTATTTTGAGCCTTTTTTATTTGAAATTCTTGTAGACCATTTTTTTTTATCGTAACATCATCTAACAAGTGACGCTTCTTCGCTGTAGTTTTTTTTTTTTTTTTAATTATCACAGCCCAAAATTTAAATCATAATTTGTTAAATAAAATTATTCTCTCACGTTATTGATGAGACAATTATGAATTTGACGGGAGTCTTTCCTTGTTTACTCTGGGATTTTTTAATCTGGAAATTTCGATAAGGGCGACGGTCTCGTACGTAGTGAAGTTAAACAAAGAACCAAATCAATTTGAAATAGAATTTCTTCCGCTGAGTAATTTGTTCTTTGTAACTGCCTCTTCTTTGCGTAATATGCGTTAAATTTGGATTGATGATTGAAGTAATTAATAAAATACTAATTTTAAGTTAATAATAATTATATGCAAATGAATTTTGTTATTTATGTCTATACTTTTATTGAAAATACTTTTGTAAATGGGTATTTGGAGTTTTTAATTTGTTTACGTGACTTTGTGCATAATTAGTTTAAGTTTACACGTAGGACTCAATTGAAAATGACTTGAAAAGTATAAATTGTGCAAGCACCTTGAGATGAAATGCAGAAGTCCAACCTCGAGTCATGTGCAAGATAGAAAAATTCAAGGAGGCCCAATACAGAGAACTATTTCAGCAGCAAAAATCCGCAGCGGAAGCCCGAGGAAATTTGCAGAAGCTCGATCCAGAGCGTCAAACCATTTAATATAGACATGGGGACACTCAATAGCAGACACCCCCAAAGGATCCCGGAGCAAGCTGCGAAATACTCATCATTAGTTATTGTTTTTTGAAATTCAAATTGTGCAGGCCAGGAGACATACGTAGACACCCACTGTGGGCACTTGAAGTGCCATGCGGAAGTCCTACTTAGAGACAGGAATACTTCGACAGATGCCCAATCACTACGTGTGGGTTCTCAATCATGACGTGCAGACGCCGACCAAGTAGCTCCCAATTTAAGTTGCGGAAACCCGTCACCTCATTTATGTCTCTAACGAATATATTGCGGATGCTCGATGACAACCAAAGGACGTCCACAACTCGATAAAGCTGAAAATAATTATAAAAAGGAAGCTCACTCTGCTGTCCAACTCACCTAGAGACTATCACTAAGTGCTGCTAAATTTTCTTGAGTTGAGTGAATCTCTAACTCTCAAATACCCAAATTTGAGATTTCATATATGTGAGAATGAGATTTTGTGCAAACAATTTTTACACTTGTAATTTGTGGAACAATTTAAGAATGTCGCTCAAGAAGATTCATTATAAAGCTTGATTAACGCGTAAAAGTTCAATCAATCATAATCACAAGAGTTATAATAGAAGAAATTTTCAAGGAAGAGTCGTAGAGCACAGACATAGTTAAGATTGGTCAAAATGCTTGCATTCTCTTCTCTTACTCTCTTATTTATTGTTGTTGTCATTGTTTGTGTATTATGTGTTGTGAAAAATAATTCGCAAGTGTACGAGTCGCAATAAGTAATAAAATGATAAAATAGAGTGTCGAACCCACAAGAACTTGTTATTAATAATCGAATTTATTAATCTTAATTCTAAATTGAATACACGTTTTATGGTTTCAAGAATTGAAATCAAATTAAACAACCAAAACAATTAAAATAAACTAATGTAAAATATCGAAACAGATAAAATGAGATTAAATCTAATTAATCAAAGCCTAAGTACTACGATTTCACCAAGACAACATTTATTTCATTCCTTCCTAATTATATTCATAAGTATTCTCCCTATGTTGATGATCGATTTCGTTAAATTCTAATACAATCTCTCTCGAGTATTGCTTAGTTTATCTGATTAAAGGGTTATCACTTCTCAGTCTCAAATCCAACATTAATCAAATACAATTAAATTGAAAAATCACAATGATCACATCAATACCGTAACTATCTCTAGCCTACGCATATTTATGACATTAATTTCAGTGCTCGGGTGTTTATCACCTCTCAGTCTTAAAACACCCCAAAAATCAAGTAAAGATTGGTCAGAAATTTACAAGCTTTAAGAACAGAAATTAAATGCGTCAACAATATTGGAAGAAATACTTATTTAATACAATTAAACAAAGAAACAGAAAATAAACATTGTCTGCCTACATCGTAGCCCTAGAATAAAAATTTAATTCATGCTAGAAGAAAAAGAAACAATAATAATAACGATGTTCATGAGTAATCATCAAAGGATCAGAGAAAAAAGTATGCTTGTATCAGCGCTTTTGTTCCCAGCTTCTCCGTCACCAATTATGCAATCTTCTTTTTCTCTCCGAAAAATTTCTTAATTTTCAGAATACTCCTCTGTGCCTCTCGTCTCCTTCTTTTTCTTTTCTTTAGGTCTAACTTCATCTCTCTCCTCAAATCAGATTTTTGAAATTTGAATAAAAGTAGATCTGAAAAATCTGATAAAATTAGATTTGATCTACAATTTGCTTATAGTTTGTTTATTATTTAAAAGTAGATCTGAAGAATCTGATAAGATGAGATTATCTGAAAAAGTAGTTTTCATAAATATATTCTAAAAACTGTTTTTAGATTATATGATATAATCAATAAATTGATTTATTAGATAAATCAACTGCTAATCAAATTAGATTTGATTAGAGAAGATTTATTTTTAAAAATTTATTTTTAATAAAATAAATCTAAAAATTTATTTTAAAATAAATCTATAAAATTGTTACATGTGATTTGACAGAATAAGAGATAGAAAAATAAGATAGAGAGATCTAATCTCGAGAGAAAATGTATGACCTTTTCGTATTCGTTTTTAGAAAAACGTTTTCTAAGATCGAAGAGAGACGTCTCATGTGTTGAGAATACGTCTCTCCATAAATATAAAAGTGTGTTGTTCTCGTAAGTCGGACGCCCACACGTCAGGAAATTTAATTGTAAAGATCTTCAGAGAAGACTCGACGGTTTCAAAGTCTTCGGAAAAAAACATTTGATTCTGAGTTAAAACTGTTAAGATCAGACGAGAGTACTTGAGTAAAAGCGTTGCTCCAAGAGTTATTTTCTTTATTATTTCACAATCTAAATCTAATAAATTTTTTCAATGTAAATTGTTTACATTTTGAAAAAATACATATTTCTCAAAAATAATTTCTTTTAGACTAACGATTCAATTTATGGTTTTTTTTTTATAATTTTAAAATAGTTTTAAAGTCAGAAGGTAACACACTATTATTATGAATAATAATGAATTCCGCCATGCGTAGGAACCATCAAAACCAATAATAAGTGCATGTATATGATTTGTATACGTATTTGGTGGTCAATGCATTGTGTTATACATGTACCGAGAAACTTTATAAATTATTTAAGTTTTTGTTTAGAAAGTGTTCTCGATGGGAATCCTCCCAAGGGATACCAAAGAACCAAGAGCCACGTGAATTAAGAAGAGAAAAAAGTTAACAAGTTTTCCTTACATATATTCCAACAAATGAGTACCAGAGCACTTTCTTCTTCATATTTTCTAAAAAAATTGATATTAGAACACATCGCTTGTTTTTCAACATAAAAAGTAATGTGAAATCTTACTTTAATTTGATATGTATAATTTATTATTAGAATCCGTTGGTATTCTCAATAAAATATCGTTCATATTGCACTCGTTCAAACGATGTGTGATTGTGCATCCCCACTAATATGAGTTGAACTCTCACAATCAATATAATCATTGGTCGTCTTTGCCTTCACATGACGAACTACTATAATTTACTGTGACTGTAGAAAATCTCCAACCGTTTAATTTTCTTTGAAGACCAAAGATTACGATTTACAAATATAAATTTAGGGCGTCTAAAGTGTTATAGACCTTGTTATAAAGTTGAGGTTGCATGAGGCATAGTTATAATTATATTAAATATATTCGTGACTTTACAAGTTACCCATCATTTTTTGGTATCTACAAGAAAAGCAAAAATATCTTTTATTTATTTATTCTCTATTTTTTTATGACAATTTTTATGATTTTATTTTTCATTTTCCTACAAATTCTAGCGTTGGTTATACGATCATCACTGATAATTTAAGTTATCTTTTTACACAAAACTAAACCAATTATACAAACAATCTGATTATCTTTCTTTGTCAATCAAACAAAGCAAGTCTAATTTACAGACTTTTTTTAATTGGCGGTATTTAGATTTGGTTTGATATACGTCTTTTTCATCACGCCTTAGCAAATATGAACAGGTCATACAAGCAAATGTCATTACACGTGATCCAGTAGGATAAAGGGTTGACAAAAAAATAAACATTTGCAGAGTGAGAGTTGAGTCAAAGAAGGCTTCGCAGCCTGATCTGGGTTGCAGTCTGGGAAGATAAGAGTCTGCAAAAGAAGCAGAAGAAGATGGAAGGTGAAATTGGGAAAAAACTAGGGTAAAATAGGCGATTTGCAGGCTTTGGAAGATACTTTTCCTTTTTAAATTATTAAATTAAAATAACTACTATTTTTTTATTTTATTTGTCTCCATTTTCTTTTGTTAGCATCAAATATTACATGATTAATTTATAATTTATCAAATTTTGAAAGTCATTAACATGATACATTGTAAATAATTTAAATAAATCGGAATTCTTAATCTGTGACAAAAAAAAAATAAATGGAACATTATTTTTTGATTAGATACGAAAGATCACGTCTTTATACAGAATTTTTTAAAATAAAATAAAATAAAATATATATTCTAATTTTGAGTTAATTTATTGTTCATTTTTTAGTTATGATAATTATAAAAAATTATAAATTGAATTACTTTACTCAGTGTAAATTTAAATTACGAATAAGAATTTAGATACAAGTCCTAAATTGACACTGCAACACGTTTTTATATAATTAATGGAATTAAATATGGGTAGTTTTCTTGATAGAACAATTTCTTCGGCATTTAATGAATAATAAAAGTAGGTTATTTTTTACAAAACCCATGAAAAGACAGTTTTCAATTTCAGTCACTCACTCACTAAAAATTAAGAGGGACCAATGATATTTAAGATGCACGTGTCAGCTCATTTTCCATGGGCTTTCTTGAAGCACAACCTTAAATAATAATAATAATATCGCTATTTGATATTACAAATAGCGATAATATGTGGTCTTATGTGCATTTTATAACTCACATTTTATTTTTAATTTGTACAAAATTTTTACAAGTAAAATTTAAGAATAAAATCACGTGAACTTTCAACCTTGAGAACATCTGTGGTCCAACAATTCCAAATATCCAGTACTGGCCCAGAATCGGACCAGTTTTAGGTTCGATTATGGTTTAGTTCAAAAATGAAAAAAAAAAAAAAAAAAAAAAAAATAGTGCACCACCTGCACGTTGTTTTGCGATATACATACATGAAAAGAGTTTCGATTCTGCCTACAAAAACTTCCAAAATCTATAAATTACTAAAACTACGAAATTAAACAAATGCATTGAATTGCATAAATTACTAAATTTTGTGTATCAAAGTGAAAACACTATTCAAAGAAGAATGATTTTGTACGATATTTGTTTATTAGTCAAGTAAATTTACTGTTTTATTTTTCTTTTTTAAAATTATTATGTGATTATCGTTTCTTTAATAACATTGATTAATGGGGTTTAAAATTCTTAATATTTCATTAATTAGTGGGGTTTCACTCATGAAAAAACTTAAAATTCATAGCCGTTTTTTAATGATTGTTAATTAATATAATTTTTTGATCTCCCCCAAAAAGCATACCGAAGCACCAAAAGCTAGATCTATGTTAATTGCTCTATCCCTCATTCCATTTATATTTGTCTAACATATTCAACCTCACAAAATCTTCTATACATAAGAAGTTTGATTTTTCTACCTCAAAAGTGCCGGCGCTTGTAATCATCGTCGACGAACTAATTAACTCTCCGATCTCACACCAGCTGTGTTTGGTTCAAACGCTAAAAGATTAAATTTTAATTTATCCCTTATAAACCTTACTCCTTTCTTTCTAGCAAAGTTAAAAGATTGAATATTGTTGAATTTATCAGTTAAATCATAGGTATGTACTCTCGTATTTCAATTTGTTTCTAACTCATCCAATGATTTTTATCTTAATTTTAAATTATGTCGAGAGATCAAATCGAGTTAGAAATCGTGAGAGTCGCTAAAAAACATGATATACATATTATGTGACTATATGATATCGTATACTTAGAAAAGGCCAAAAACTATCTCCATTTCACTTTAGAAGATAAAAATGATTAGTTCTAAAGGGAAAACAACCTAGTGGAATCTGAACGGGAGATCGCCGGTGGATTTATGTTCGATCAAATGAGGCACTCAACACTGAAGGAATCGAATTTGGAGGGTTGACGTAATCAGTTTCTAAAAAAGCATAATAAATGTAAAAGCAAGGAAAAGAAGGGCAACTTATGTAGATGAATCCAATTATTTTGCGACCTTCCATCTTGCTATGCACATCACTTACAATACACACACACACACACATAAATATTGCCAGAAAAAAAAACATGAAGACCGACTGAGATTAAGAATAGCTGATTCAGCAATCACGTTTATATGGGACGCAATGATCTTTAATTTTTGAGGGATTTGGATCTGGAAAACAAGATTTGTACCGCTTGCCTCTCCCACAATCAGCCGCCGGTTTATAACGATTAAATGTACCGCGGGTTTTGAAGGATGAAGAAATAACCAGCAGCATTCCGTTTATCTCGGAATCCATCATGAACTCCGACTGCCAGTCGGCGTCGGCGACGAGGCCGTTCTCGGGGTGGCCGGCCCTGAACAACGATGGCGTCGTTCCGCTCTTGCTTTCGACAGCGGTGGCTCTGCAGACTCCGGGCCTAAGGAGAAAAAGGACCGACATTGCTGCAATGGCCAATGGGAGGCTTTTGGTTGCAGTGACTTCCATGGTTGGGTGATTGGGTGGATGCAAAACTTGGATCCAGAAGATATAAATAATTAACAACTGCCACTGTAGAGTGTAGGAGGTAGGGATCCATTAAATAATGTCACCTATAACAATTAAGATCAATTATAAACATATAAAGTAAAATATTCATAGTACCAATTAATAAAAGTTAAATACTCAAAATTACCATTTGAGCCTATCCCCTTTTTCATGAGTTCATATTAGTTGAAATAATTATACACATTTATTATAATATGCTCCACTATGCTTCTAAGTAGATGATATCGTCAACATAAAGCAAAATTGAAGAAATGAAATACAGATTTAAATAAAAAAAAAACTTTTTATTAATAAAAATACTAGAACTTGTGAGACAATAATTAAAATTTAATGAAAAGAATCCTATAACATATGATTTAATAATTTATTAATGTCACACCGACAAGTCATCCCATAACAAAATTTTAGAGGACAAATGTAGTAGTCTTGGCCATTCAATAATTGCACAAGAATCAAATTATTAATTTTTTTGGACTCTGATATCATTCTTTGTTGGGTCACCGTTCTGGTGGTTGCAAAATGTGGCCAATCGGCATATAGAAACTGCCTGTGATCTGAATTTACCGCTGCTATTGCCGTTAAACTCCCCATTAGATCTCCGACGAACATAAGATTAAGTGTTTTGAATGGTTGGAAAATATCGTTGAGCGGGGGCAACACAGCAACCTTAAAATGTACAAATGTAAAATGTTCATCTATACGATTTCATTCAGAGCAATTCAGCAATGCAACTTTTCTAGGCGATCTTTGGGTTAAGCCGATCACATAACGAAAATTGATAGAACGGCAACAGCTGGGTCGACAACCGATGGCTTTGGAATTTTGCCAAAATATTTTTGAGTAATCACAATTCTTTCAATCCACAACATGGTTAGTATGTTCCCATTTTGAGTCTTTTTTATTTTAAATTCTTGTAGACCACTTTTTTTATCGTAACATCTAACAAGTGACTCTTCTTCGTTTTTAGTTTTTTTTTTTTTTTTTTTAATATGAATTTGACAGAAGTCTTTCCTTGTTTACTCTGATATGGATAGTCATTACCATTTTTCTTCATCGCAGAACCATCTCCCCTCCTGTGTGGAGATTTTTGGCTGTTGTGACAGTCAAAATCTGGGATTTTTTAATCTTGAAATTTCAATAAGGGCGACGGTCTCGTACGTAGTGAAGTTAAACAAAGAACTAAGTCAATTTGAAATACAATTTCTTCCGCTGAGTAATTTGTTCTTCGTGACTGCCTCCTCTTTGCTTAATATGCGTTAAATTTGGATTGATGATCGAAGTAATTAATAAAATACTAATTTTACGTTAATAATAATTATATGCAGATGAATTTTGTTATTTATGTTTATACTTTTATTGAAAATACTTTTGTAAATGGGTATTTAGAGTTTTTAATTTGTTTACGTGACTTTATGCATAATTAGTTTAAGTTTATATGTAGGACTCAATTGAAAATGACTCGAAAATTATAAGTATAAATTGTGCAAGCACCTTGAGATGAAATGCAGAAGTCCAACCTCAAGTCATGTGTGACATAGAAAAATTCAAGGAGGCCCAATGTAGAGAACTATTTCAACAGCAAAAATCCACAGCAGAAGCCCGAGGAAATTCGCAGAAGCTCAATCCAGAGCGTCAAACCATTTAATATAGACATGGGGACACTCAGACCTCAGTAGCAGACAGTAGACACCCCCAAAGGATCCCAGAGCAAGCTGCGAAC
Source organism: Begonia masoniana (assembly GCA_022432975.1). Classification (NCBI taxonomy): domain Eukaryota; kingdom Viridiplantae; phylum Streptophyta; class Magnoliopsida; order Cucurbitales; family Begoniaceae; genus Begonia; species Begonia masoniana. The sequence continues at coordinate 11,296,444 of CM039502.1, forward strand.
GACTCATAATTAGTTATTGTTTTTTGAAATTCAAATTGTGGAGGCCAGGAGACATACGTAGACACCCACAGTGGGCACTTGAAGAGCCATGTGGAAGTCCTACTTAGAGCAGGAATACTTCGACAGATGGCCAAATCACTACTTGTGGGTGCTCAATCACGACGTGCAGATGCCGATGAAGTAGCACCTAATTTAAGTTGCGGAAACCCATCACCTCATTCATGTCTCTAACGAATATATTGTGTTAGAATTTGGTGTGACCCGAATTCTAGTGGGCCGGGTTGGGCCCGTTTATCAATATTAGGGTTTTAGGTTTTCTCTATATATTGATGCTTGAGTCGCAAAACTCATTGTACCGAATTTTGATATTAGTGATTCTCTCCTCTGCCCGTGGTTTTTTCCCTTTCTAGGGTTTCCACGTAAAATTCGGTGTCCATTATTTTCACGTTTTTCTTTTTCAGTTTTCTTGAATCGTTCGTTACAGGTGGATTAGGGCGTCTAATCCTAACAACTGGTATCAGAGCTTCGAGGTTCAAGTGTTTTTCGAAAATCAGGGTTTGATTCTTCGAAGGGTATCGAACGATTTCAGGTTTGCAATATCGAAATATTATTGGGTTTACAATTTTGTTCGGTGGAATTTTGCAAAGGGAAAAGAAAAAGTCTGGAGGAAATAAAAAAGAAAAGAAAAAGGTTATTTTTCATTGGTTGCTGTTCTTGCACTGTAGAACAGAGAACGAAAAGTAGCAGGAGAGGTTCTGTTCTGTTCTTCGCTGCGAAGAACAGAACCGCGAAGGGAAAAGCATCGCCGCCGCCGCCGCCGCCGCCGCGAAGAACCAGAGGAGAAGCCCGAGCTCGCCGCCGACCGCCGCGAGAGCAGAGAAAGCCGCCGTCCGACAGAAGCACCGCCGCTGCGCCGAGAGAGGAGAAGCACCGCGCGAAAGAGGGCTTGGCCGCGAGAGAGAAGCGCCGCCGAGCAAACAGGGCAGCCCCGCGCCTCCCGCGTCGTCTCAGACCAGCGCCTCCCGCCGTCGCTCCGACTGGACACCGCCGACGCCGATCAACCTCTGCCATCGCTCAACGCACAGCCGACCGACCACGATCAAAACAGACTGAAGTTTTCTGATTTGGTGTTCTGTTTTGAACAATTTTTCAATTTTGGCAGAAAAATTGATTTTTATGGGAGAGCACAATTGGTTGGATTTCTGAATTTGGACTGTGCAAAGAAAAATTGAGGATTTTTTTGGGGAATTAAAATTCTCAAATTGTTTGGCGGGATCTGCTAATATTGTGGATATTGATTATTAGGGTTGACTAATTAATCGGAAATATCTGGTTTGGGCGAGTTTGGTTGGTTCAGGATATTCTGCAGGATTTATTCTGATTTATTGGGGCTGAGATATTTTTGGGAATAAAATTATCCGGTTTTAGATTGATTATTGGAGTTGAATAATTGATCAGGAAATATCAGTTTTTTTGGCATTGTTTCTTATAACAATGGCAGGTGAGGATAGCACAGGACCCAGTATTGAAAAATTCGATGGAACAGATTTTGCGTTCTGGAGAATGCAAATCGAGGATTACTTGTACGGGAAAGAACTTGATCTTCCTTTGAGTGCGAAACCAGAGAAGATGGAAGACGGTGAATGGAATCGCCTTGACAGAAAAGTTTTGGGAGTCGTCAGATTGACGCTGACTCAAAGCGTTGCTCACAACGTGGCGAAGGAGAAGACCACCGCGAGTTTGATGAAGACTCTGTCTGATATGTACGAGAAACCGTTTGCGAATAATAAGGTATTTATTATGAAGAAGCTTTTTAATCAGAAGATGATTGATGGTGCTTCGGTCGCAGCGTATCTGAATGAGTTCAATACTATTGTGAATCAATTGCTATCTGTGGATATTGATTTTGAGGATGAGGTTCGTGCCCTAATTTTATTGGCGTCTCTACCGAATAGTTGGGAGCCTATGAGAGCTGCAGTTAGTAACTCAGTTGGAAGTGTTAAGCTGGTATTCACCGATGTGAGGGATCGTATTCTTGCCGAGGAGGTTCGTAAGATTGATTCTGGTGTAACATCAAATGGTTCAGCTCTGAATGTTAAAAATAGGGGCAGAAGTCAAAGCAAAAGTCCGGACAATAGAAATCGAAGTCAGAGGAAGTTTGGAAAGCATGCCAACTTTGAGTGTTATCATTGTGGCAAGAAAGGACACATAAAGAGATTTTGTCACAAGTTTCTTCGGGAGAATCTGGTTGCCAAAGGAAAGGAAAAGATGTTCGAAGAGGGTGACATAGATGAGGAGGCAGACACAGCCACCGAGGAGTCCTTCAGTGTGTACAACGAGGATGTTGTAAGTTCTGATTGCCAAGATACAAGTTGGGTGATCGATAGTGGCGCTTCAGTACATGCCACTTCGCGGAGAGATTTCTTTTCGTCCTACACTTCGGGTGATTATGGAAGTGTGAGGATGGGAAATGGTGGCATTGCAAAAGCCATTGGTATGGGAGATGTGTGTTTGGAGACCAACATCGGCAACACCTTGGTTTTGAGAGGTGTGAAGCACATCCCGGATATCCGCAAGAATTTGGTCTCGACTGGAAAGCTTGACGACGAAGGTTTTGGCAACACCTTTCGTGATGGAAAATGGAAGCTTACCAGAGGTTCATTGATTGTGGCGAGAGGAGAAAAATACTCCTCATTATATGTGATGCATGCGAAGATCGCGGGTTCCACAGTCAATGTGATGGGTAATAAGGCTACAAAGTTTGTGAATTCACCTTCTAAGAGAAAGGTTGAAAAGACTCGGAAGAAGTCAGTTTCTCGGGTGAAGTTCAGGTTAGGATCTGAGGGTACATCAGAGCCGGTGAGTCAGCCTATTACAGATGTTCAGTCATCAGGTTCAGTTTCACGTCAGAATAATATCGTCAAAGGCAGAACAATACGGAAGGTTAAAACTTCGGGACGATATGATGAAACTGTGAGTTATGCATTGAATGTGTTCGAGGGTAACGATTCCTGTGTGGAGTCTTCGACATGTTCAGATGGAGTTCGTTGCAGCAACTCTGATAGTTCAGTGATACCAAGGAGGAGGAGATGTGATTTCTTCTCAAGTAGATCTCTCAAGTTTAAGCGGGGCTTAAACTTGATCGGTATCGGATGCTGAGGTGGCCCATCTGGGGCCTTTGTGGTAGAGGAGCTTGCTTTTTTAATGGTGTTTTGCAGATTTGTTTCCTTGCACCAGAATTTCGTTGAAGGTGGAGATTGTCAGAGTTCAGTGTTCTGGATTCGGTTTTGTTGGGCCGAGTAGCCCGTTGGATCTCTCTTGTGGAATTCGTGTCAAGGTGGAGTTTGTTAGAATTTGGTGTGACCCGAATTCTAGTGGGCCGGGTTGGGCCCGTTTATCAATATTAGGGTTTTAGGTTTTCTCTATATATTGATGCTTGAGTCGCAAAACTCATTGTACCGAATTTTGATATTAGTGATTCTCTCCTCTGCCCGTGGTTTTTTCCCTTTCTAGGGTTTCCACGTAAAATTCGGTGTCCATTATTTTCACGTTTTTCTTTTTCAGTTTTCTTGAATCGTTCGTTACAGGTGGATTAGGGCGTCTAATCCTAACATATTGCGGATCCTCGATGACAACCAAAAGACGCCCACAACTTGAGAAAGCTGAAAATAGTTATAAAAATGAAGCTCATTCTGCTGTCCAACTCACCTAGAGACTATCACTGAAGTACTGCTAAATTTTCTTAAGACTTTACCTCCTCTATTCTTGAGTGAATCTCTAACTCTCAATTACCCAAACTTGAGATTTCATATTTGTGAGAATGAGGTTTTGTGCCAATAATTTCTACACTTGTAATTTGTGGAACGATTTAAGAATGACGCTCGAGAAGATTCATTGTAAAGCTTGATTAACGCATGAAAATTCAATCAATCATAATCAAAAGGGTTATAATTGAAGAAATTTTCAAGGAAGAGTTGTAGAGCACAAACGTAGTCAAGATTTGTCAAAACGCTTGCATTCTCTTCTCTTACTCTCTTATTTATTGTTGTTGTCATTGTTTGTGTATTACGCTTAAGAAATCTAGTTAGAAAATAAAATATATTAATATGAGATGGCAAACGATTAACATTATAATTACAAAAAAAAATTAAAAAACTTAATTCACCAGCCTCTTAGGTTATTATTGATCCAATACCTCCATCGTAAATCTTGATAGAGTAAAGTTCTTGATCTTCAATCTTCAATTCACACGATCACGTCTCTCTTTAGCAAAAACCACAATAACAATTTGCGTGAGATTGCAAAGGGTTTTTTTTTTTTTTTGTCTCTACGTATTTTTGATCAATTCTATTTGTCACAACCCCAAAAGGACTAAAGACAGAACAAGGAACAACACAACCAGAAATGAACCAAATTGTTCGACCCTTAACTTAAGTTTCACTAAATAGCAACGAAAGATTCATAGAATTTTTTAATTAGTCTGGGCCCAACTATCAATGTGTTAAATCAAGGTCCATCAATGATAGTGTGTTAATATAAATATGATAAATTGTACAAATTTATATAAAAGTGATTTAATGTGTTTCAAAAAGAATGAAATAGACTAAAATGAAATATTTAAAGAAATAAAATAAAGTCTAAAATATTGAAAAGTTCAATCATGTGTCTACAAAACCGAATCTCGCTTAATAAGTCCTGAAAGGAAAAATTATTTGGGATGAGTCAACTAAACTCACAAGGGATCAAGTTTCTTATGCAACATATAATTTAAATAGCGAACATGTCAATTTGATAAAACATTTTATATGCAAGAGTTAAAAATCGTACAGTAAAACAAATGATACAAATAATTTAACATAAAGTAGTATATAATGAATTTCTGTTGTACAAAATTTTCGATGAAAATAGAGCCGCTCATAGACCCTGAGCAGAACATGTCAAAGGAAATAAAAAGAAAGCGATGCTCGGCGATTGCAAACGACAAAATACTATGCTTAGGTTTGGAGATTCGAAACCTAAGAACACAACACATACAACCCATTTTCACAACATATAAATAAAAAAAATTAAAAGTGTGCTCAATTTTAAATGTATTTAGTGAAAGTAAATAATTAATATTAATATATTGTACATAAAATTAAATTTCTACCTCAAATGGGCTTACCGAAATCATGTTAGAAATCGTTAGATGAGTTAAAAAGAAAATTGGATTGCAAAATTAAACAGAAAATATATATATATATATATCTTTTAGAAAACCAACGTTTCGCAATTGCAAGTATAATAATTAAATAATATTAATTGAATTATCGATATTTGAATATAAGTAAAATTAAATTAATTTATGAGGAAAAATTGAGTAAGCTAATTAATTAGAAATCAAAACAATAAAACGAACCATAAACAAACAGGAGAAAAGAATTAAATGAGAGAAAATGACTTAGATTAGAATATCTTTTATGTGAATTTTTAATAGCAATGTTGTGAACATATATAGCGACAAACAAGGTCGATGTTTCTAATGTGAACATATTCACTTGCATAGTGTTGATTTTCCACAACATCTATACCTCGTTTTCTATTTAGATTTGTACTTCAATATGCTTAAGATATTGATAGAATTAGAAATGAAGTTAGAAATTGCTAGAAAACGTGGGATACAAATTCTGAACTTAGCGAGTAAATTAAGACTAAGGGCCAAATTGACGAAATGAGAAAGTTCCATTTGCCAAAAACAAAAGGTAAAGGTGTAATCTAATAAATTATGTAAACGTCACTTTATCAAAGTTAAAATAAAAATGATTAGTTTTAAAGGTAAAATAACCCAGCGGAATCTGAACCGGAGATCGCCGGTGCATTTATGTCCGACCAAGTTCACTCAACTGAGGCACTCGCCACTCCAGAAATCGAATTTGGAGGGTTGACCTAATCGGCCTCTCGGTTTCTAAAAGCATAATAAATGTAAAAACAGTGAAATGCGCATACTTACAATACACATAATATTTCCACCCACAAAAAAAAAAAAACAAAAAAACAATGGAGACCGACTAAGAACAAGAACAGAACAGCTGATTCAGCAATTACGTTTAAATTTGTGGCATATTTCTCCCTTTTTTCTGGTATTTGCAAGTGGAAGACAAGATCTGTACCGATTGCCTCTCCCACAATTAACCACCGGCTTTTGTTTGGTAGCTGTAGAGGGGGTTACGAAGTTTGAGACATCCAGTAGCATTCTGCTTATCTCGGAATCCATCATGAACTCCGACTGCCAGTCATCGTCGGCGACGAGGTCGTTCTCGGGGTGGCCGGCACTGAACAACGATGGCGTCTTTCCGTTCTCGCTTTCGACAGCGGTGGCACTGCAGACTCCGTGGCTAAGGAGAAAAAGGACCGACATTTTGTGTATCAAAGTGAAAACACTATTCAAAGGAGAATGATTTTGTACGATATTTGTTTATTAGTCAAGTAAATTTACTGTTTTATTTTTCTTTTTGTACAATTAATTCATGGGGTGAATTAATGGGTATAAAATTCTTAATATTTCATTAATTAGTGGGGTTTCATTCGTGAAAAAACTTAAAATTCATAACCGTTCTTTAATGATTGTTAATTATTATAATTTCATTAGTAAAATTAATATAATTTTTTGATATCCCCCAAAAAGTATACCGAAGAACCAAAAGCGAGATCTAAGTTAATTGCTCTCTTCCTCGTTCCACTTATATTTGTCTAACATATGCAACCTCAAAAAATCTTCTATAGATGGGAAGATAGAGAATCGTTGGCTGATGTCACAGTGATTGGTAGATTTGAAACCTGCAACACCAACCACAATTTTCTTTAAATTGTTGAAATTAAATGAATTTTTAGTATATGACCCATACTATTTCAAATTCTTGAAGAATAGGTCAATCTGTACAATTAGAGGATGCTTATTTCTTGTCAACACTTGCTGTTATTTCAGATTGCCTATTTGTTAATTGGTTTAAATTAATAAGGTTTCACTCAAATGAGTGTAAAATTTATTCAGAATACAAATTTTGAGTATTGTGAATTCAAAAACAAATTCACATTTCAAATAAACTCATTCCAAATGCAAAAACCCAACCACGAAGTAGTTGACATACAAGAGTATCGTGCTCAGATCGGAATCCATAAAAATCAAAACTTGGATTCTGTGCAATTATGGAATGGCTAAGACTACTACATTGGTACTGTGCAGAGGTGGACGACGACCGACATCGGTGAGATAGGAGGAAGCTTGAAGTTTTCATTAAATTTTAGTTATTGTCCACAAGTTGGTTAGTATTTTTTATTCATTATGAAGCTATGAAGTGGGGATTTTTCAACCTCAAAAGTGTCGGCGCATGTAATCATCGCTGACGAACTAATTAACTCTCCGATCTCACACCAGCTGTGTTTGGTTCAAACGCTAAAAGATTAAAAACATGAAGACATACTAAGATTAAGAATAGCTGATTCAGCAATTACGTTTAAATGGGTTGCATGTTTCTCCCTTTTTTACGGGATTTGGATCTGGAAAACAAGATCTGTACGGCTTGACTCTCCCACAATCAACCGCCGGTTTATAACGATTAAATGTACCGCGGGTTTTTCAGAATGAATAAATATCCGCCAGCATTCCGTTTATCTCGGAATCCATCATGACCTCCGACTGCCAGTCGGCGTCGGCGACGAGGCCGTTCTCGGGGTGGCCGGCACTGAACAACGATGGCGTCGTTCCGTTCTTGCTTTCGACAGCGGTGGCTCTGCAGACTCCGGGGCTAAGGAGAAAAAGGACCGACATTGCTGCAATGGCCAATGGGAGGCTTTTGGTTGCAGTGACTTCCATGGTTGGATGATTGGGTGGATGCAAAACTTGGATCCAGAAGATATAAATAATTAACAAGTGCCCCTGTAGGAGGGGTAGGGATCCATTAAATAACGTCACCTATAACAATTAAGATCAATTATAAATATATAAATTAAAATATTCATAGTACCAATGAATAAAAGTTAAAGACTCAAAATTACCCTTTGAAGTTTGAAACTCAACTTTCCAAAATTGGGATCATTTATATTAAGATTAATAATTCATTTACCCTCTTATTCTACTTTCTTAGAATATTTTATGACGTGTCAAATAATAATTATTACAATTATTATATAATTAATATAGTAAATAATAAATAGTTAATTTATTACCTGATCCGATCCCCTTCTTGATGGCTTCATATTAGTTGAAATAATTACGCACATTTATTATAACATGCTCCACTATGCTTTTAAGTAGATGATATCATAAACATAAAGGAAAAATAGAATAAATGAAATACAGATTTAAATAAAAAAAAATTATTATTGAAAATACAACCAACTTGGGAGACAATAACTAAAATTTAATGAAAAAAATCCTATAACATATGATTTAATAATGTCACACAGACAAGTCATCCCATAACAAAATTCTAGAGGACAAATGTAGTCGTCTTGGCCATTCAATAATTACACAATAATCAAAGTATTAATTTTTTTTTTACTCCCATGTCAGTCTTTGTTGGGTCACCCTTCCCGCGGTTGCAAAATACGGCCAATAAGCATATAGGAACTGTCTGTCATCGGAACTTACCGCTACATTATACTCTCCGTTAGATCTCCGACGAACTGAAGATTAAGTGTTTTGAATGGTTGGAAAATCACGTTGAGTGGGGGCAACCCAGCAACCTTAAAATGTGTAATGTTTTATTGTAACCTTAAAATGTACAAATGTAAAATGTTTATCTATACGATTTCATTCAGAGCAATTCAGCAACGCAACTTTTCTCAGGTTGTAAAGGCGATCTTTGGGTTAAGCCGATCACATAACAAAAATTGATAGAACGGCAACAGTTGGGTCGACAACCGATGGCTTTGGAATTCTGCCAAAATGTTTTTGAGTAATCACAATTCTTTCAATCCACACCATGGCTAGTCTGTTCCTATTTTGAGCCTTTTGTGATTTGAAATTCTGGTAGACCATTTTTTTTATCGTAACATCATCTAACAAGTGATGCTTCTTCGCTGAAGTTTTTTTTTTTTTTTATTATTATCACAGCCCAAAATTTAAATCATAATTTGTTAAATTAAAATTATTCTCTCGCGTTATTGATGAGACAATTATGAATTTGACAGGAGTCAATTTCTTCCGCTGAGTAATTTGTTCTTCGTGACGGCTTCCTCTTTGCATAATATGCGTTAAATTTAGATTGATGATTGAAGTAATTAATAAAATACTAATTTTAAGTTAATAATAATTATATGCAGATGAATTTTGTTATTTATGTTTATACTTTTATTGAAAATACTTTTGTAAACAGGTATTTGGAGTTTTTAATTTGTTTACGTGACTATACTATAAGTATAAGTTGTGCAAGCACCTTGGGATGAAATGCAAAAGTCCAACCTCGAGTCATGTGCGACATAGAAGAATTCAAGGAGGCCCAATCCAGAGAACAATTTCAACCGCAAAAATCCGCAGCGGAAGCCCGAGGAAATTCGCAGAAGCTCGATCCATAGCGTCAAACCATTTAATATAGACATGGGGACACTCAGACCTTAGTAGCAGACAACCCCAAAGGATCTCAGAGCAAGCTGCCAAAGACTCATAATTAGTTATTGTTTTTTGAAATTCAAATTGTGGAGGCCAGGAGACATACGTAGACACCCACAGTGGGCACTTGAAGAGCCCTTTTTCTCTCCCGACAGGGTCTCAAATCTTCATATGCCCTTCGGGTTCGCAATGGTATTTTCCGTCACCGCCGTTCGAGAGTGATCCGAGACAAGCGAACCATTTGCAGATCATGAGCTCAACTTCTCAAAGTCTCTTTACGAACTCTCTTACACCCTCTCCATACCCTATTAGCCAATCTATCAGACCCTTCCCTTTCAGCATGGCTCCTAAGCTATTTACCTCTCCGGAGAACAGTGATGGTCGACCGAAATAAGAGCCTGTAAAATTTATCCAAACTTATTAAAGTTCTTCCTCGTCCTTGCAAGAACTTATTTGGCCTGTTGTGTTATCTATTGTGGGATTTGTTTTGGTTTGTTCACTTGATATAAGTTTTGTACTATGAGCAGTGCTGTAGCATAAGCTGATATTCTTCTCATTGTCTTAGTTTCCAATTCAAAAACAGTGATTGTATCAATGTTTGTTTGTATACTGAAGAGCAAATAAATAGTTAATGGTGTTAGAGAGAGGTTTCTTCTCTTATCCTACCCTTTTTTATGTTGGATTTTCAGAGAGTAAAATGGAGTGTAGAACATGACATAGCATTATGTTTTTCAGTACAAACCTAGATATCATGTTTCAGTTTTAATCGATGACATTCATGTATCTCTGTCTTTCTGTGTGTTAACGATCAATGCTGAGAGAGAGAGAGAGAGAGAGCAGTTTTTTAAAAGGTTTTGAGTAGAAGCTTGTATGATCTTCACTTCCATTCTCTTTCTTCTAGTTGATTGGCAAATACGCATGATCAAAGTTAAGTGAATCTGAAAGATAATGAATCATAAAATGTTGTAAATAAACTTAGTTCGAAAAATATACGTTGCAGTTCATGTCTTTTGGTTAAGGTCTCTTTTAGTCAAAGTAGTGTATTTTCATGTAACTCATTAATGTGTATTTTCATGCACTTAGTTGATTAATATGTGTAGGTGCATGTATATGATTAGTATACGTATTTGGTGGTTAATGCATTGCGTTATACATGTACCGAGAAACTTTATAAATTATTTAAGTCTTTGTTTAGAAAATGTTCTCGATGGGAATCCTCCCAAGGGATACCAAAGTACCAAAAACATAAGAGCCACGTGAGTTAAGAAGAGAAAAAAGTTAACAAGTTTTCCTCGTATATGTTCCAACAAATTGGTATCAGAGCACGTTCCTCTTCATATTTTCTAAAAAATTGATATTAGAACATGTTCCGCTTGTTTTTCAACATAAAAAGTAATGTGAATTCCTACTTTAATTTGATACGTATAATTTATTTGTGGAGTCCCTCGGTATTTTCAATAAAATATCGTTCGTATTGCACTCTTTTAAACGATATGCGATTGTGCACCCCCACTAGTATGAGTTGAACCCTTATAATCAACATAATCATTGGTCGTATTTTCCTTCACATGACGGACTACTACAATTTACTGTGACTGCAGAAAATCTCCAACCGTTTTAATTTTCTTTGAAGTCCAAAGATTACGATATACAAATATAAATTTAGGGCGTCTAAAGTGTCATAGACCTTGTTATCAAGTTGAGGTTGTATGAGGCATAGTTATAATTATATTAAATGTATTCACGACTTTACAAGTTACCCATAATTTTTTGGTATCTACAAGAAGCAAAAATATCTTTTATTTATTTATTCTCTATTTTTTTATGACAATTTTTTGGATTTTATTTTTCATTTTCCTACAAATTCTAGCGTTGGGTATACGATCATCACTGATAATTTAAGTTATCTTTTTACACAAAACTAAACTAATTATACAAACAATCTGATTATCTTTCTTTGTCAATCAAACAAAGCAAGTCTAATTTACAGACTTTTTTTAATTGGCGGTATTTAGATTTGGTTTGATATATGTCTTTTTCATCACGCCTCTGGCAAATATGAACAGGTTATACAAGCAAATGTCATTACACGTGATCCAATAGGATGACAAAAAACAAACATTTGCAGAGTGAGAGTTGAGTCAAAGAAGGCTTCGCAGTCTGATCTGGGTTGCAGTATGGGAAGATAAGAGTCTGCAGAAGAAGCAGAAGAAGATGGAAGGTGAAATTGGGAAAAACCAAGGTAAAATAGGAGATTTGCAGGCTTTGGAAAATGCTTTTCCTTTTTTAATTATTAAATTAAAATAACTACTATTTTTTTTATTTTATTTGTCTCCATTTTCTTTTGTTAGTATCAAATATTACATGATTAATTTATAATGAATTAAGTGCAAAAAAAAAAATTCTGAACTATTGAAAAAGTGCATAAAAAACCTTAAAGTTTGGAAAATGTAAAATAAATCTTCGCGGGTGACCGCTGACCCTCCGCAGAGGGTGCAGCGGGTACCCGCCCCATTGAGCGGGTACCCGCCTGACGCGGGGGGTCACGCGGGTAACCGCTGACCCTCCGCATCCGCATTTAATTGGTACTAAAATTAGTTTTTTAAAAAAATATTAAACGATATGCAATTTACTTGCAATTTTTATCACATGTTCTCCATACTATGAAAAGATAATCTGAAAATTTTCGTGATTTTCTAACACTTTTACGATTTATTGTAATTTTATTTATTTATTTTATAAAATAATTATAATAAATCGTGCAAGTGTTAGAAAATCACAAAAATTTGTAGATTATTTTCTCATGTTAAAGAAAACATGTAGTGAAAATTTTAAGTAAACTTAATATCGTTTGATAGTTTTGTAAAATTAATATATAAAGTAAAGAAGAAACTAAGATTAATTTTAAGAAATATACCAAACAATATTTATTTTATTTGAAATTTTCACTACATGTTTTCTTTAACATAAGAAAATAATCTAAAAATTTTTATAATTTTCTAACATTTGTACGATTTATTATAATTATTTTATAAAATAATTAAATAAAATTACAATAAATCGTACAAGTGTTAGAAAATCACGAAAATTGTCAGATTATCTTTTCATAGTATGGAGAACATGTGATAAAAATTGCAAGTAAATTGCATATCGTTTAGTATTTTTTTAAAAAACTAATTTTAGTGCCAATTAAATGCCGATGCGGAGGGTCAGCGGTTACCCGCGTGACCCCCCGCGTCAGGCGGGTACCCGCTCAATGGGGCGGGTACCCGCTGCACCCTCTGTGGAGGGTCAACGGTCACCCGCGAATCTTTATTTTGTACTTTTCAAACTTTAAGTTTTTTTCTACATTTTTTGATAGTTCAGGCTTTTTTTTGCATTTAATCCTAAATTTACTAAATTTTGAAAGTCAAATATTATATGACGTTACATTTATCTTTTAATTTTTACTTCTCGACTTGAGATTTATTAACATGATACATTATAAATAATTTCAATAAATTGGACTTCTTAATTTGTGACAGAAAAAAATAAATGGAACATTTTAATTTTATACAGAATTTTTTAAAATAAAATAAAATAAAATAAATATATTCTAATTTTACGTTAATTTATTGTTCATTTATTAGTTAATGATAATTATAAAAAATTATAAATTGAATTACTTTACTAAGTGTAAATTTAAATTACGAATTAAAATTTAGATACAAATCCTAAATTGACACTGCAACACTGTTTTATATAATTAATGGAATTAACTATGGGTAGTTGTCTTGATAGAACAATTTCTTCAGCAATTAATAAATAATAAAAGTAGGTTATTTTCCAAAACTCATGACAAGACAGTTTTCAATTTCAGTCACTCACTAAAAATTAAGAGGGACCAATGAATATTTAAGATGCACGTGTTAGCTCATCTTCCATGGGCTTTCTTGAAGCACAACCTTAAATAATATTAGGGTGGGCACGAACCGGTTCGGTCCGGTCCCAAGCCCGGACCGAATAGAACCGAACTGGGACCAAAATTTTGAAAATTTTTTCTTGAAACTTGGAAGCGGCCCTGGGAGGAACCGAGACCGCATCAGGACCAGACCGAAAATTTCAGTCCGTTCCCGATTCCTCCCATCTTTTTTTCTGGAAGGAAAAAAAGGGAAAAACATTAGTTTCTACCTCAAAATTTCCGATTCTTCCCATTCTATCTACATCAGTGTACCTTCTGAACAAAACGATTTCGTTCTAAGCAACAAAGTGCAGCTGGGTCAGTACATTTATGTTGAAAACTTAGAGCCTGGGTCGCCGGTTCCTGTCATTAGAGCCACTAAGCTACTTCCGGGACGACACCCCTACTTCTGAAACAATCTAGCTTTTGTTCTATCCATCCTCATGATCTGAATCTAGATCAAGAGAGAGATCCAAACACTGAAAGATCATCAAGAAGAAAAAAGAACATAATAGGATCAAATTACTCAGAGGCGAGGCGAACTACGTCAGGCTGCGAGCGCGCGAGGACAGAGGCGAGACGATCCGAGCAAGCAACTGGCGCGAGTGCGAGCGCGAGTGCGAGGTGACTCGGGTGTTCGCCATTCGGAGGTCGGGACTCGGGTGTTCTGGTTCTGCAGTTCTAGATTAGGGATTTAGGAAGGAAGAAAGAAGCGAAGAAGGAAGACTGACAGTCGACTGAAGACAAGCTGGCTTGCATTTAACCCTATTTATTAACGTGAGTCTGATGAGTGATGAGTCAAGTTCGGTTCGTTGGTCCGGTCTCAGTTCTTCTGGATTTCAGGCTCTAGACCGAGGACCGGACCGCAGGACCTCGGTTCCAGAGACCTTGGACTGAAGACCGGACCGCAGTCCATCAAATAGGGACCAAACCCAGACCGAAATCGGCAGTCCGATCCGGTTCTCGATCTGCAGTCCGGTCCTACCCATCCCTAAATAATATTGCTATTTGAATTATTGTGGACTTAAATGCAATTTATAACTCACATTTTATTTTTAATTTGAACAAGTAAAATTTAAGAACAAAATCACGTGAATTTCAACCGAGAAAACTGTAACGACCCATATTCCCAGCAAGATATTGTCCGCTCTGGGGATTGGGCCGAAGTCCAATATCCTCCCCTCACGGCTTTGTTTGCCGAGAACTTCCCGGAAGGTCACCCAACCTGGAATTGCTCTCGCCGAAGCACTTTTAACTTCGGAGTTCTTATGGGATCCGTTGCCAATCGTGCTCCAAAACGCGTCTTGCTATGTTGGAAGGATCTCTTTACATATGTTTCATTTCCACATACTTCCTCAAGTGATGTGGGATTGTGACGACCCCCTTTTTACGACCTGTCACCTTCCGGTTCGCCCGCGCGGACGTACCGCCATCCGGGTTCCGGTTCGTGCAGCCATCGTACACATACGTACACATCCGGGTCATCACAATCACCCCCCCTCGGGGGCCCAACGTCCTCGTTGGCCACATTTCCGGTTGGGTACAGGCTCTGATACCATTTGTAACGACCCTGTATTCCCAGCAAGATATTGTCCGCTCTGGGGGTTGGGCCGAAGCCCAATATCCTCCCCTCACGGCTTTGTTTGGCGAGAACTTCCCGGAAGGTCACCCAACCTGGAATTGTTCTCGCCGAAGCACTTTTAACTTCGGAGTTCTTATGGGATCCGTTGCCAATCGTGCTCCAAAACGCGTCTTGCTATGTTAGAAGGGTCTCTTTACATATGTTTTATTTCCACATACTTCCCCAAGCGATGTGGGATTGTGACGATCCCCTTTTTACGACCTGTCACCTTCCGGTTCGCCCGTGCGGACGTACCGCCATCCGGGTTCCAGTTCGTGCAGCCATCGTACACATACGTACACATCCGGGTCATCACAAAAACATCAATGGTCCAACAGTTCCAAATATCCACGACTGGCCTAGAATCGGACCAGTTTTAGGTTCGATTATGGTTTAGTTCAGAAATTACTAAATCTACGAATTTACTAAAATTTGTGTATCAAAGTGAAAACAATATTTAAAGGAGAATGATTTTGTACGATATTTGTTTATTAGTCAAGTAAATTTACTGTTTTATTTTTATTTTTTAAAATTATTATGTGATTATCGTATCTTTAATAACATTGATTAATGGGTTTAAAAATCTTAATATTTCATTAATTAGTGGGGTTTCACTTATGAAAAAACTTAAAATTCATAACTGTTCTTTAATGATTGTTAATTAATATAATTTAATTAGTAAAATTAATATAATTTTTTGATCTCCTCCAAAAAGTATACCGAAGCACCAAAAGCGAGATCTAAGTTAATTGCTCTCTTCTTCGTTCCACTTATATTTGTCTAACATATTCAACCTCACAAAATCTTCTAGAGATGGGAAGATCGAGAATCGTTGGCTGATGTCAAAATGATTGGTAGATTTGAAACCTCCAAGACCAACCACAATTTTATTTAAATTGAATGAATTTTTAGTATATGACCCATACTATTTCAAATTCTTAAAGAATAGGTCAATCTGTACAATTAGAGGATGCTTATTTCTCGTCAACACTTACTGTTATTTCAGATTGCCTATTGGTTGTGCTTTTCTATTGGTTCGACGCCGGGGGTGTTTCTCTCGTACCTCTTATCGTATTTGTTGTGATACCACTTCTTTCTCAGTGCCTTTTAACTATTTCGATGTCTCTTGAATCTGTACGGCGACAACATTGACACAAAGTTTGTGTGATAGTAAGATTTGACCCCTAGTTATGTCAAATATATAAAAAGAGAGTCTTTATGAAAATTCTTAATATTTGTTAATTGGTTTAATTTAATAAGGTATCACTCTCAACTAAGTGTAAAATTCATAACTATTCAGTAATGGCGCTTAAGGGTGTAAATGTCAGAACCATTCATTAATTGATGCGAATCAACGAGGTTTTACTTATAAAATAAAGTAAAATAAATTTGAAATGTTACATTGATATGAAAATCATGATTAAAAATGATCCTAAGAGATTTTGAAAAAAATAAATAAATTTATGATATCTGAAAATTTATTAAATACAAAATGACCATGAATAATAGAAATGTATTCAGAATACAAATTTTGAGTTTTGTGAATTCAAAAACAAATTCACATTTCAAATAAACTCATTTCTTTCCTTACCCTTGGCCAAATTTCCAAATGCAAAAATCCAGATTTTCACTCTCACAACTGCAAAACCCAACCACGAAGTAGTTGACATACAAGAGTATCATGCTCAAATCGGCATCCGTAAAAATTAAAACTTGGATTCTGTGCAATTATGGAATGGTTAAGACTACTACATTTGTACTGTGCAGAGGTGGACGACGACCGACATCGGTGAGATAGCAAGAAGCTTGACGTTTTCATTAAATTTTAGTTATTGTCCACAAGTTGGGGACTTTTCTACCTCAAAAGTGTCGGCGCATGTAATCATCGCCGACCAACTAATTAACTCTCCGATCTCACACCAAATGTGTTTGGTTCAAACGCTAAAAGATTAAATTTTAATTTATCCCTTATAAATCTTACTCTTTTCTTTCCGACAAGGTTAAAAGATTGAATATTGTTGAATTTATCACTTAAATTATAGACATTTTCCATTTACTCTCGTATTTGAATTTGCTTTCTAACTCATCCAATGATTTTTAACTTAATTTTAAATTATGTCGAGAGATCAAATCGAGTTAGAAATCGTGAGAGTCAGTTAAAAAACATGGTATATATATTATGCGACGATATGATATCATATAGTTAGAAAAGACTAAAAATTATCTAAATTTCACTTTAGAAGATAAAAATGATTAGTTCTAAAGGAAAAACAACCTCGTGGAATCTGAACGGGAGATCGCCGGTGGATTTATGTTCGATCAAATGAGGCGAATGGAATTTGGAGGGTTGACCTAATCAGTTTCTAAAAAAGCATAATAAATGTAAAAGCAAGGAAAAGAAGGGCAACTTATGTAGATGAATCCAATTATTTTGCGACCTTCCATCTTGCTATGCACATCACTTACAATACACACACACACACACATAAATATTGCCAAAAAAAAAATCATGAAGACCGATTAAGATTAAGAATGGCTGATTCAGCAATTACGTTTAAATGGGACGCATTCTTCTCTCTTTTTTGGGGGATTTGGAGGTGGAAGACAACTAGTAGTGTACCGTTCGCCTCTCCCACAATCAACCGCCGGCTTACGAGGATCAAGTGTACGGGGGGTTTTTAAGTTTGAGACATCCAGTAGCATTCTGCTTATCTCGGAATCCATCATGAACTCCGACTGCCAGTCATCGTCGGCGACTAGGTGGTTCTCGGGGTGGCCGGCACTGAACAACGATGGCGTCGATTCGTTCCCGCTTTCGACGGCGGTGGCCCTGCAGACTCTGGGGGTGAGGAGAAAAAGGACCGACATTGCTGCAATGGCCAATGGGAGGCTTTTGGTTGCAGTGACTTCCATGGTTGGGTGATTGGGTGGATGCAAAACTTGGATCCAGAATATATAAATAATTAACAACTGCCACTTGAGGAGGTAGGATCCATTAAATGATGTCACCTATAACAATTAAGATCAATTATAAACATATAAAGTAAAATATTCATAGTACCAATTAATAAAAGTTCAATACTCAAAATTACCATTTGAGCCTATCCCCTTCTTCATGACTTCATATTAGTTGAAATAATTATACACATTTATTATAATATGCTCCACTATGCTTCTAAGTAGATGATATCATAGACCTAAAACAAAAATATAAGAAATGAAATACAGATTTAAATTAAAAAAAGAATTTATTAATAAAAATACTACAAACTTGTGAGACAATAATTAAAATTTAATGAAATGAATCCTATAACATATGATTTAATAATTTAATAATATCACACCGACAAGTCATCCCATAACAAAATTTTAGAGGACAAATGTAGTAGTCTTAGCCATTCAATAATTGCACAAGAATCAAAGTATTAATTTTTTTGGACTCTGATATCAGTCTTTGTTGGGTCACCGTTCTGGTGGTTGCAAAATGTGGCCAATCGGCATATAGAAACTGTCTGTCATCTGAATTTACCGCTGCTATTGCCATTAAACTCCCCGTTAGATCTCCGACGAACATAAGATTAAGTGTTTTGAATGGTTGGAAAATATCGTTGAGCGGGGGCAACACAGCAACCTTAAAATGTGTAATGTTTTATTGTAACCTTAAAATGTACAAATGTAAAATGTTCATCTATACGATTTCATTCAGAGCAATTCAGCAACGCAACTTTTCTCGTGTTGTAAAGGCGATCTTTGGGTTAAGCCGATGATATAACGAAAATTGATAGAACGGCAACAGTTGGGTCGACAACCGATGGCTTTGGAATTCTGCCAAAATGTTTTTGAGTAATCACAATTCTTTCAATCCACAACATGGTTAGTCTGTTCCTATTTTGAGCCTTTTTTATTTTTAATTCTTGTAGACCACTTTTTTTATCGTAACATTTATCAAATGACTCTTCTTCGTTTTTAGTTTTATTATTATTATTATTATTATATATTTAAATTTTAATTTTTTAAATTAAAATTATTTTCTCACGTTATTGATGGGACAATTATGAATTTGACAGAAGTTTTTGCTGGTTTACTCTGGTATGGGTAGTCATTACTATTTTTCTTCATCGCAGAACCATCTCCCCTCCTGTGTGGAGATTTTTGGCTGTTGTGACATGGGAATTTTTAATCTAGAAATTTTGATAAGGGCGACGATCTCGTAAGCAGTGAAGTTAAACAAAGAACTAAGTCAATTTGAAATACAATTTCTTCCGCTGAGTAATTTGTTCTTCGTGACTGCCTCCTCTTTGCCTAATATGCGTTAAATTTGGATTGATGATCGAAGTAATTAATAAAATACTAATTTTAAGTTAATAATAACTATATGCAGATGAATTTTGTTATTTATGTTTATACTTTTATTGAAAATACTTTTGTAAATGAGTATTTGGAGTTTTTAATTTGTTTACGAGACTTTATGCATAATTAGTTTAAGTTTATATGTAGGACTCAATTGAAAATGACTCGAAATCTATAAGTATAAATTGTGCAAGCACCTTGGGACGAAATGCAGAAGTCCAACCTCGAGTCATGTGCGACATAAAAGAATTCAAGGAGGCCCAATCCAGAGAACTATTTCAACCGCAAAAATCCACAAGGAAGTCCGAGGAAATTCGAAGAAGCTCGATCCATAGCGTCAAACCATTTAATATAGACATGGGGACACTCAGACCTCAGTAGCAGACACCCCCAAAGGATGCCGGAGCAAGCTGCGAAAGACTCATCATTAGTTATTGTTTTTTTAAATTCAAATTGTGCAGGCCAGGAGACATACGTAGACACCCACTGTGGGCACTTGAAGTGCCATGCGGAAGTCCTACTCAGAGACAGGAATACTTCGACAGATGCCCAATCACTACGTGTGGGTGCTCAATCACGACGTGCAGACGCCGACGAAGTAGCTCCCAATTTAAGTTGCGGAAACCCATCACCTCATTCATGTCTCTAACGAATATATTGCGGATGCTCGATGACAACCAAAGGACGCCCACAACTCGATAAAGCTGAAAATAATTATAAAAAGGAAGCTCACTCTGCTGTCCAACTCACCTAGAGACTATCACTAAGTGCTGCTAAATTTTCTAGACACTTTACCGCATCTATTCTTGAGTGAATCTCTAACTCTCAAATACCCAAATTTGAGATTTCATATTTGTGAGAATGAGGTTTTGTGCCAACAATTTTTACACTTGTAATTTGTGGAACATTTAAGAATGACGCTAGAGAAGATTCATTGTAAAGCTTGATTAACGCATGAAAGTTCAATCAATCATAATCAAAAGGGTTATAATAGAAGAAATTTTTAAAGACGAGTCGTAGAGCAAAGACGTAGTCAAGATTGGTCAAACCGCTTGCATTCTCTTCTCTTACTCTCTTATTTATTGTTGTTGTCATTGTTTGTGTATTACGCTTAAGAAATCTAGTTAAAAAATAAAATATATTAATGTGAGATGGCAAACGATTAACATTATAATCACAAAAAAAAAATTTTAAAAACCTAATTCACCAACCTCTTTGGTTATTATTGATCCAATACCTCCATCATAAACCTTGAATTTCATCATCGTTTGAGTAAAGTTCTCAATCTTCAATCTTCGTTTCACACGATCACGTCTCTCTTTAGCAAAAACCGCAATAACAATTTGCGGATTGCAAAGGGTTTTTTTTTTTTATTATTTATTTATTTTTTTGTCTCTATGTGTTTTTGATCAATTCTATTTGTCACAACCCCAAAAGGATCCGAGATAGAACGAAGAACAACCCGACCAGAAATGAACCATATTGTTCGACCCTTAACTTAAGTTTCACTAAATAGCAGCGGAAGATTTATAGAATTTTTTAAATAGTCTGGGCCCAACTACCAATGTGTTAAATCAAGGTCCATCAATGATAGTGTGTTGATATAAATTTGATAAATTGTACAAATTTATATAAAAGTGATTTAACGTGTTTCAAAAAGAACGAAACGAACTAAAATGAAATATTTAAAGAAATAAAATAAGGTCTAAAATATCGAAAAGTTCAATCATGTGTCGACCAATCCGAATATCGCTTAATAAGTCTTGAAAGGAAAAGTCGTTTGAGGTGAGTCGACTAAACTCACCAGGGATCAAGCTTCTTACGCAACATATAATTTAAATAGTGAACATGTCAATTTGATAAAACATTTTATATGCAAGAGTTAAAAATCATACAGTAGAACAAATGATACAAATAATTTAGCATCAACTATCAAGTAGTATATAATGAATTTCTGTTGTACAAAATTTTCGATGAAAATAGAGCCGCTTATAAACCCTGAGCAGAACATGTCATAGGAAATAAAAAAGAAAGCGATGTCTGGCAATCACAAGCCACAAAATACTATACTTAGGTTTGGAGATTCGAAACCTAAGAACACGACACATGCAACCCATTTTCACAACATATAAATAAAAAAAATTAAAAGATTGAATGTGCTTAATTTTAAATGTATTTACTAAAAGTAAATAATTAATATTATTATATTGTACATAAAATTAAATTTCTACCTCAAGTGGGCTTACCGAAATCATGTTAGAAATCATTAGATGAGTTAAAAAACAAATTAGATTGCAAAATTAAACGGAAAATATGATATATATTTTTTGGAAAACCATCGTTACGCAATTGCAAGTGTCACAATTAAATAATAAAGGATAAGTAAAATGTCTATCTCATGAAAATAAAATTATCGATCTTTAAATCTAAATAAAACTAAATTAATTTATGAGAAAAAATTAGGTAAGTTAATTAATTAGAAGTCAAAACAATAAAACGAAACATAAACAAAAAGGAGAAAAGAATCAAATGAGAGAAAAATGACTTAGATTCGAATATCTTTTATGTGAATTTTTAATAGCAATGTTGTGAACATATATAGCGACAAACAAGGTAGATATTTCTAATGTGAACATAGTCACTACTTGCATAGTGTTGATTTTAGATTTGTATTTCAATATGCTTGAGATATTGATAGAATTAGAAATGAAGTTAGAAATCATCAAAATTGCTAGAAAACGTTCGAGTAAATTAAGACTAACGTCCAAATTGACGAAAAGAGAAAGTTCCATGTGCCAAAAACAAAAGTTAAAGGTGGAATCTAATAAATGATGTAAACGTCACTTTATCAAAGTTAAAATAAAAATGATTAGGTTTAAAGGGAAAACAACCCAGCGGAATCTAAACCGGAGATCGCCGGTGCATTTATGTCCGACCAAGGTCACTCAGCTGAGGCACTCGCCACTCCATAAATCAAATTTGCAAGGTTGACCTAATCGGCCTCTCCGTTTCTAAAAGCATAATAAACGTAAAAACAGTGAAATGCACATCACTTACAATACACATAATATTTCCACCAACAAAAAAAAAAAACAGACCGACTAAGATCAAGAACAGAACAGCTGATTCAGCAATTACGTTTAAATTTGTTGCATTTTTCACCTTTTTTACGGTATTTGAAAGTGGAAAACAATATATGTACGGATTGCCTCTCGCACAATTAACCGACGACTTTTGTTGTTGGGAATAATGTGTCCAACAAGCAAATGTTATGAACATTTTTATTGCTGTAATTAATAAATAAATTTTATGATTAATTTTTATGTTTGCATTATTAGATATGCTTTATAAATTCAAAGAAAAATCCTTGATTATTCGTGCAATTTTAAATTTACATATATGTTGATATATGTGGGATTAAATTTAAAAAGAAATAATCATAATAGTCCATGACTTATATTTGAAGTAAAGGATCTTCAAATTAATAAAGTCATAAATACAGTTCACTTCGTTGAGAACGTATAGTCAAATCCCGACTATATATGTAGTGACATAAAGTGATTGTATTTTATATAATATGATTATATAGGACTGGACCAGATGAAATTATATTGTTCTTATAATATCCGTTGAATGAAGAACAATTAATTTTATCATAATGATGGTCATATATGTATGATCTTAATTCATTGTATTTAGTAGACTCCTATTTCATTATAATTTATTCTTTGATTTACTCGGTATAGTTTTGTATGAGTTGCATTACATAAACCTAGTATTTTGGGAATAAATTAAATGAGTAGCTGGGAATGCTAACATTGATACAATGAAATCCATAATATAAGATTCCCTTGTTTGTTAGTTCAGGGATTGAATAATTAGCGCGCAAATTCATAAATGTTATGAATTAATTATTCAATCAAGAACTAATGGTAGTCAAGGATAAAGATGTAATATGAGAGGTTAACGGATTTTATACCTAGCTCTATTACGAATCTTAATGGAGGATTAATACATATGTAATGACTATATCAATGGACATTACTTTGAGTAAATATACTTTATAGTTCTAAGAGTGCAACTCTAGGTATTTAGTGGAATTACTCTAGAGTTAATAATTCTGTTATTTAATATAAAGAGTTTATATTAATTAACAAATATTATTGGAGCTTAGAACTATAGGTCCATCGGTCCCTCTGTTATCTTATATCACTATTTAATTTCCATGTTATAAGAATAAATATATAAATGATTAATAAAGATTAATCATTTATAAACACTCAAATGAATATATTGTTATTCAAATTATATAAATAGTTTTTATATTTTGAATTCAAAATAAAATATCTCATTAGATGAGATATTTTTAAGGGATTTGAATTAGATTTGAAGAATCTCATTAGATGAGACTTGATCTTCAAATTTAAAGTGGTTATGTAACAAACTATAAAATCAGATTTTTTGAAATTTGAATAAAAGTAGATCTGGAAAATCTGATCAAATTAGATTTGATCTACAGTTGACTTATAGTTTATTTACTATTTAAAAGTAGATCTGAAGAATCTCATGAGATGAGATTATCTTGAAAAGTAGTTTTCATAAATATATTCTAAAAACTGTTTTTAGATTATATGATTAATTGATAAATTGATTTATTAGATAAATCAACTTCTAATCAAATTAGATTTGATTAGATAAGATTTATTTTTTTTAAAAAAAAATTAGTTTTTATTAAAATAAATCTAAAAATTAATTTTAAAACAGATCTATAAAAATTGTCAAATGTGATTTGACAGAAGAACGAAAAAAAAAAAGACGACGGTGAACGACCGAGAAACAAATCCCTAGAGAGAAAAGGTGTGACCTTTCCGTATTCGGTCTTAGAAAACCGTTTTCTAAGATCGAAGAGAGACGTCTCATGTGTTGAGAACACGTCTCTCCACAAATATATGAGTGTGTTATTCTTGTAAGAGAGACGCCCACACGTCAGGAGATTTAAGTGTAAAGATCTTCAGAGAAGACTCGACGGTATTAAAGTCTTCGGGAATAACACCTGATCCTGAGTCAAGGCTGTTAAGATCAGACGGGAGTACCTGAGTAAAAGCGTTGCTCCATAAAGGTATCTTCTTTTATTATTTCACAATCTACATTCTAATAATTTTTCTTAATGTAAATTGTTTACATTTTGAAAAATTACATATTTCTCAAAAATAATTTCTTTTAGACTAACGATCCAATTTATGGTTTTTTTGATGATTTTAAAATAGTTTTAAAGTCACAGGGTAACGCATGTCACTATTATTATGAATAATAGTGAATTCCGTCATGCGTAGGGATCTCGAAAACCAACATTTGTTTGGTAGCTGTAGCGGGGGTTACGAAGTTTGAGACATCCAGTCATGAACTCCGTCATGAACTCGGACTGCTAGTCATCGTCGGCGACGAGGTCGTTCTCGGGGTGGCCGGCACTGACAACGATGGCGTCTTTCCGTTCTCGCTTTCGACAGGAGTGGCTCTGCAGACTTCCGGGGCTGAGGAGAAAAAGGACCGACATTGCTGCAATGGCCAATGTGAGGCTTTTGGTTGCAGTGACTTCCATGGTTGGATGATTGGGTTTGGGTGGGTGCAAAACTTGGATCCAGAAGATATATACAAGGGTAATTATCCATGGTACTTTATTTTAGTTAGTATGTACTCAAAATAATTGGCAAATCAAATCCTGTATTTTAATTCTACTATCCATTAACAATTTTGTTAAACTTTTATTTAAAAAATTACCAAACAATATTAGATTTATTGAAAAAAATTATCTTTATATTATTAATGTAGGTCCTTCGTTATAATGGACTCACCCATAAAAAATATGCATAAATAATATTTTAAAGTAATATATATAAATATAAGACAACTATCTGGTTTGATATTAATTGTCACTATCCTTGGTTTATTCTTAAATTATACAAGAACATTAGATTGTTTGATTTAAGAATATCAAAATTATTCGCTGATTCAAAATTTTCCTTTAATGGAGAGGAAAGAAGTTCATCTGGATCTCATACTCGTAAATGATTTTTATACACCATTGAACAAATATGCAATGCATGTACCGGCCGTCATACAATATAGGTGCAAGTTGTCAATTGATACACAAGCACATTGTCATGCATGTGTGAAATAATATTTTAAAAAGTAAATATGGTAAAAATATTTGATATTAACACTCGTACTAAGACTAGGATCGATGAATAGAAAGTCAAGTAAAAATCCTAGGCTTTTTGGGTTCAGTCAAGCAAATGAAGAGCGATCCAAAGAATATGAACAAATATCGAATCAAGAGTGATGGTTTAAAACCAAGAGATGCCACTAGAAAGAAGCTCGAGCAACAATAGTCAATCTCGACATGTTCTGTGCAATAAAAAATAAAAATAAAAATAAAATGTGAAAAAGAAAGTTTGAAAGATAGAAGGAAAATAAGGAAATGGTAAGGGCATTAAATGAAGGGTTTAAATGAACTATCAATTCATGAAGTATGAATTATGAGGATTAATGGGTGTGAATTGATAGAATTTGATTTAAATTCTCAATCATTCTATAACAAGTGTGAATTAATGTAGCTTCACTTCAATAAATTGAAGTCATTGGGCTTCAATACATGATATCATATAGTTAGAAAAGACGAAAATTTTTATAAATTTCAGTTTAGAAGATAAAAATGATTAGTTCTAAAGGGAAAACAACCTTGTGGAATCTGAACGGGAGCTCGCCGGTGGATTTATGATCGATCAAATGAGGCGAATCTAATTTGGAGGGTTGACGTAATCAGTTTCTAAAAAAGCATAATAAATGTAAAAGCAAGGAAAAGAAGGGCAACTTATGTAGATGAATCCAATTATTTTGCGACCTTCCATCTTGCTATGCACATCACTTACAATACACACACACACACATAAATATTGCCAAAAAAACATGAAGACCGACAAAGATTAAGAAGAGCATATTCAGCAATTACGATTATATGGGTTGCAATTTTCTGGCTTTGGTACTATATTATCACCTGGGAGACAAGGAGTGTACTGTATGCCTCTCCCACAATAAAACACCGGTTTATTACGATCAAGTGTAGGAGGGGTTTTGAAGGATGAAGAAATATCCCGCAGCATTCTGCTTATCTCGGAATCCATCATGAACTCCGACTGCCAGTCATCGTCGGCGACGAGATCGCTCTCGGGGTGGCCGGCACTGAACAACGATGGCGTCGTTTCGTTCCCGCTTTCGACGGCGGTGGCCCTGCAGACTCCGGGGCTGAGGAGAAAAAGGACCGACATTCCTGCAATGGCCAATGGGAGGCTTCTGGTTGCAGTGACTTCCATGGTTGGATGATTGGGTGGATGTAAAACTTGGATCTAGAAGATATAAATAATTAAGAACTGCAAGTGTTGGAGGGGTAGGGACCGCCATTGAAATAATGAGAGAGAGAGAGAGAGAGAGAGAGAGAGAGAGAGAGAGAGAGAGGGACGGACTACGGTGTCTGTAGTGGATGATATGGTTCCCTTTAGAAAACCCAATTCATCAGCCTCTTAGGTTATTATTGACCCAATACCTCCATCGTAAGTCTTGAATTTCATCATCGTTAGATTAAAGTTCTCGATCTTCGATCTTCATTTCACACGATCACGTCTCTCTTTAGCAAAGACCGCAATAACAATTTGCATGAGATTGCAAATCAATTCTATTTGTCACGACCCCAAAAGGACCAGAGACAGAATGGGGACAACTCGACCATAAACGAACCAGATTGTCCAACTCTTAACTTAAGTTTCACTAAATAGCAGCGGAAGATTCATAGAATTTTTTAAATAGTCTGGGATCTACTACCGATGTGTTAAATCAAGGCCCATCAATGATATTAATATAAATCTGATAAACTGTACAAATTTATATAAAGTGATTGAACGTATTTCAAAAAGAACGAAACGAACTACAATGAAATATTTTAAATAAATAAAATAAGGTCTAAAATATCGAAAAGTTCATCCATGCATCAACCAATCTGAATCTCGCTTAATAAGTCCTGAAAGAGGAAGTTGTTTGGGGTGAGTCGACTAAACTCACTATGGATCAAACTTCTTATGCAACATTTAATTTAAATAGTGAACATGTCAATTTGATAAGACATAAGTTAAAAATCGTACAGTAGAATAAATGATACAAGTAATTTAGCATAAAGTAGTATATAATGAATTTCTGTTGTACAAAATTTTTGATGAAAATAGAGCCGCTCATGGACCCTGAGCAGAACATGTCATAGGAAATAAAAAGAAAGCGATGCTCGACGATCGCAAGCCACAAACTACTATGCTTAGGTTTGGAGATTCGAAACCTAAGAACACGACCATACAACCCATTTTCACAACATATAAATAAAAAAAAAAAACTAAAATATTGAATGTGCTCAATTTTAAATGTATTTAATAAAAGTAAATAATTAATATTAATATATTGTACATAAAATTAAATTTCTACCTGAAATGGGCTTATTAAAATCGGGTTAGAAATCGTTAGATGAGTTAAAAAGCAAATTTGATTGCAAAATTAAACGGAAAATATTATATATATCTTTTGGAAAACCAACATTACGCAATTGCAAGTGCCACAATTAAATAATAAAGGATAAGTAAGATGTCCATCTCACAGAGACATAATTATCGATATTTGAATTTAAGTAAAACTAAATTAATTTATGAGAAAAAATTGAGTAAGCTAATTAATTAGAAATCAAAACAATAAAACGAAGCATAAACAAACACGAGAAAAGAATCAAATGAGAGAAAAATGACTTAGACTCGAATATCTTTTATGTGAATCTTTAATAGCAATGTTGTGAACATATATAGTGACAAACAAGGTAGATATTTCTAATGTGAACATATTCACTTGCGTAGTGTTGATTTTGCACAACATCTGTACCAAGTTTTCTATTTAGATTTGTACTTCAATATGCTTGAGATATTGATAGAATTAGAAATGAAGTTAGAAATCGTCAAAATTGCTAGAAAACGTGGGATACAAATTCTGAACTTAGCGAGTAATAGTATATTATGACTAACGTCCAAATTGACGAAAAGAGAAAGTTCCATGTGCCAAAAACAAAAGTTAAAGGTGGAGTCTAATAAATGATGTAAACGTCACTTTATCAAAGTTAAAATAAAAATCATTAGTTTTAAAGGGAAAACAACCCAGCCGAATCTGAGCCGGAGAACGCCAGTGCATTTATGTCCGACCAAGTTCACTCAACTGAGGCACTCGCCACTCCAGAAATCGAATTTGGTGGGTTGACCTAATCGGTCTCTCCGTTTCTAAAAGCACAATAAACGTAAAAACAGTGAAATGCACATCACTTACAATACACACAATATTTCCACCCACAAAAAAAAAAAAAAAAAAGCAATGGAGACCGACTAAGATCAAGAACAGAACAGCTGATTCAGCAATTACGATTAAAGTGGCTGCAATTTTGTCCCCGTGGTGGTTTATTTGCACCTGGAAGACAAGATCCGTACGACTTGCCTCTCGCACAATTAACCGCCGGCTTTTTTTTGATAGGTGTAGAGCCGGTTACGGAGTTTTTGACATCCCGTAGCATTCTGCTTATCTCGGAATCCATCATGAACTCCGACTCCCAGTCATCGTCGGCGACGAGGTCGTTCTCGGGGTGGCCGGCAAAGAACAACGATGGCGTCGATTCGTTCCCGCTTTCGACGGCGGAGGCCCTGCAGACTCTCGGGGTGAGGAGAAAAAGGACCGACATAGCTGCGATGGCCAATGGGAGGCTTTTGGTTGCAGTGACTTCCATGGTTGGATGATTGGGTGATGTAAAACTTTGGATCTAGAAGATATAAATAATTAACAACTGCAAGCGTTGGAGGGGTAGGGACCGCCATTGAAATAAGGGTAAATTCTAAAATACCCTTGAAATATGGGTATTTATCGAAAAAATCCTCAAACAAAAAGTCCTCGTAATTAAAACCTCGAACTATTAAAAATGTTCAAAAAAAACCCAACGGATGGCCGATAGCTAGGGGTGTTCAAAAACCAAACCGGAACTGAAAACCAAATGGGAACCGGTGAAATTGGTTCTGTTCGGGTCGGTTTTGATAAAGAAAAAACCTAAATGCGGTTCTAAATTGCAAGAACCGAATTTATTGGTTCGGTTTTCGGTTTGAATCAGTCAAAATCGATAGAAATCGAACCGAACCGATGAAATCAGTTCTTGCAATTTACAACCGAATAAAGTCTGAAGACCTAAATGGCTATCAGTTCTTCACCTAAAAATCCAGACTCCAGAGTCCAAAGACAACACACGCAAACGATCAGGCAACGACACACACAGGTGACGACACACGACAGGCAGAGACCAGAGAACCGACAGATGATGACTCTCCGCTACGGGCTATCGAATATCGACGACGACAGCAGCATCGGCCACTGGGTACGTTTTATTCTTTGCTCTTTTTTGTGTTTGACAGAGAACAAAATCTGATTTTGCTCTCTGTCAAAAACATAAGAGAGCAAAATCAAACACATTTTGCTCTCTTCTGTTTTTGACAAAGCAAAATCAATGATTTTGCTCTGTTTTTTACCGAGAGCAAAATAAATGATTTTGCTTTCTTCTGTTTTTGACCGAGAGCAAAGTCATTGATTTTGCTCTCTTCCGTTTTTTGACCGAGAGCATGTTTGTTCTTTGATTTTGTCTTTAAATTATGTGTTTTGCACTGTATAGTTACTTAATGTTTCTGTTTTGTGAGACTTTTCAGGCGTGACCGAGAGCAATTTATGTGTTTTATTTGCTTGTTATATGCTGTTTTATTATGACCGAGAGCATTAGAGCAACATGTGCAGTGTAGTATCTTTGATTTTGTCTTTGATTTATGTATTTTATACTGTGAACTGTAAAGTTAATATTTCTGTTTTTGGAGACTCTTCGGGCGTGACCGAGAGCAATTTATGTATTTTATTTGTTTGTTCTGTGTTGTTTTATCATGACTGAGAGCATTAGAGCAACATGTGTAGTGTCTTTGATTTTGTCGTTGATTTTGATTAATTAAATTTATTTTATGATTGAAAGCATTAATGATAGTGTAAAGGGTCCTGCACTTAGTCAAGCGAAAAGGAAAAAATTAGAAGTTTAGAATCATTTTACGAAGATTGAAAGTTCTGATAATAGCAATCCTAAAGCAAAATGTAATCAGCATTTTTTGAATTTTCTTTTTTTGATAACAGATGATATTACTTACTTGCTACTTCGGTTTGTTTTTATATTTTGCTATATTCAATCGTTTTGTTATGATATTATGCAATATTGGCAAAATTATTATTTTTTATTTGGGTATATTTTTTTTGGAATATATATAATATATTTTATATTATTTAAAATTTTTATGTTGTAGAACCGGAACCGAACTGAAACTTTCGGTTCAAAATTATTCGTCGATTCAAATTTTCCTTTAATGGAGAGGAAAGAAGTTCATCTCGATCTCATACTCATAAATATTTATGTGATTTTTATATACCAATGCACAAATATGCAATGCATGTTCCGGCGTCATACAATATAGGTGCAAGTTGTCAATTGATACACAAGCACATTGTCATGCATGTGTGAAATAATATTTTAAAAAGTAAATATGGTAAAAATACTGGATATTAACACTCGTACTAAGACTAGGATCGACGAATAGAAAGTCAAGTAAAACTCCTAGGTTTTTTTGGATTTAGTCAAGCAAATAAAGAATATGAACAAATATCGAATCAAGAGTGATGGTTTAAAACCAAGATACGCTACTAGAAAGAAGCTCAAGCAACAATAGTCAATCTCGACATGTTCTATGCAATAAAAAATAAAAATAAAAAAAATGTGAAAAAGAAAGTTTGCAAGATAGAAGGAAAATAAGGAAATGGAAGGGGCATTAAATGAAGGGTTAAAATGAACTATCAATTCATGAAGTATGAATGATGAGGATTAATGGGTGTGAATTGATAGAATTTGATTTAAATTCTCAATCATTCTATAACATCTGTGAATTAATGTAGCTTCACTTCAATAAATTTAAGTCATTGGACTTCAATATATGATATCATTCTATAAGCTTGTCAAGTGTCAATCATCCATTGGCTCCCTCTCAACCACCTTAATTGCCTTCTCATTTTGCTCTTCCATTGATTTCTAACTAAATTGTTATTTAGTTCTTCGATTCGGTGTTTTTTCTTCGAAATTCGCTTTTTCCATAAAGCATCACAACAACTCCAATAAAATACACATTTTATTAATGACAAATTAATCCCGTTTAATAATTTAAGAAATATTTACATGGCTAAAATGTCGGGTGTTATATTAGAAATCGTCAAAATTACTAGAAAACGTGGGATACAAATTCTGAACTTATCAAGTAAATTAAGACTAACGTCCAAATTGACGAAAAGAGAAAGTTCCATGTGCCAAAAACAAAAGTTAAAGGTGGAATCTAATAAATTATGTAAACGTCACTTTATCAAAGTTAAAATAAAAATGATTAGTTTTAAAGGGAAAACAACCCAGTCGACTCTGAGTCGGAGATCGCCAGTGCATTTATGTCCGACCAAGTTCACTCAACTGAGGCACTCGCCACTCCAGAAATCGAATTTGGAGGGTTGACCTAATTGGCCTCTCCATTTCTAAAAGCATAATAAATGTAAAAACAGTGAAATTGTGACGACCTCCGACCCAATCGGGGTCGAAGAGCCTCACTCCAGACATTTAAAACGTGACATATTTTTTTTTGAACTTTTAAAACATTACACAGAGTATAAATCTTCTCTGGAATTGAAGACTGGAAGACACACTTAAAACTGGGTGACAATTAAAATCGAACTACAGAAATAAATGACAGAAGAAAACAGTAAGACATAATACTTTGAACGTTTTAAATAAAAGGCAGAATGGACGACAGAAACAGAAGGCAGAATAGACGATAGACATGCAGTGGAAGACTTAGTAAAATGGGAAACATAAACTGGAAGTCATGCAGTGGAGGGCTACAGTGGATGACAGGAGCTGTGGACGATAGAAGTGCAGAAGCTGTGGACAACTGAAGTGCAGAAGCTGTGGACAACTGAAGTGCAGAAGTTGTGGATGATAGAAGTGCAGAAGCTGTGGAAAACTGAAGTGCAGAAGCTGTGGACGATAGAAGTGCAGAAGCTGTGGACAACTGAAGTGCAGAAGCTGTGGACGACTGTTTTAAAGAAGGTGTGGACGACTGTTTTAAAGAACAACGTGGACGACTGTTCACAGAACAAAATGGACAACTGTTTTATAGAAGGCATGGACGACTGTTTTACGGAAGGCGTGGACGACTGTTTTAACAAGAAGACGTAAAAACAGAAGGCATGAAAACAGAAGGCATAAAAACTTCAAACCCCCAAAACCCAATTCAAAACGAAGTTTGGACATATTAGAAAAATATGACAGAAGTTTTAAAATCTAACTGCATTGATAGCTCTAAAACCCAAGACAATCCATGCATAACCTAAAAGAAAAGACTCCAAGCAGTTCCAGAATATTTCAAAATATATATTCAACTGTCAGAACAGAGGTTTTAAAACATTAACACAAAGTCTATACATCGTTTTAAAATCCCAGAAGCTGTACAGAACTTGACATACATCTCAAAAATACACCCCCACAGATTCAAAATATGTCTGGCTGCCACAACCACCTCATGACCTCGTCCCGTCAACTGCATTTACTCGTCGACCTAAGGCACGAAGTCCTCATCTGGAGGATCCATACCTACAACAGGGAGTTCAACTATGAGCCTAGAGCTCAGTAAGAACATACTATACAGTGATGCATAATGATATGCAAGAACTTTTGAAATACATGAACATTACTTTACATTACGTTGAGTGCACAGAAGGTATAAGTGGGGCTTATAGAGGAACTGGCACAACAGAAGTGCACTATCAGGCACTTAACAGGGATACAGAACAGAACAGAATGTCAGTTCTCGTCCCACACTTAACCGTACATTACATTACAAGTTTTATCTTTCTTAACTTCAAATCTCGTTCATAAAACATTTACATGACTTTCAGAAAAAATATGTATGCATGAACATTTACGGTGCTTAAATATAACTTAAACAGGCTACAGGATAACAAGCAAAACAGAAAGCAAACTCATTCAACTTAGAACTTAACTTACCATCAAACTACTCGACAACCAAAAACCTAGTATCTCTGTGCTGTAGGGCCTTAAGGGCCAACTTATATGCATGAACTTACTTGACGTCCGTAGAGTTGAAAGCTTCGCACGTACGTCCTTGGTGATTCACAAACCTATATTTGTGTATAATCGGATATTAACCCTAAACTTCAACAAAACTAACAAATAATTAACCTAAACTCGTTAGGGTTACCTTTACTGGAGAAAACAGGAAAAGACAGAGTTTAGAATCGTTGATGGTCGTCTGGAAAAGAGAAAACAGAGAGGAGGAGAAGAAAATGAGAAGTGATTTACGTAGAGTAGAAGAGAAGGAGGAAGAGAGAGATGACAAAGCTTCTCCAACAAGATTGGACACTTGGCTCTCATTTATTGGCTCCCTCCCAACCACCTTAATTCCTACCCAAATTGTCTCTCCATTGGTTTCATACCAATTTTGCTACATAGTTCGCTATTTCGGTTACTCTCTAGTCTGGTTTTCCCGAAATCTCCTTATCCCACCAAATAACCTAATAAATTCCTAGGGTTTTAACAAAACTTCCCGCTCGCAAAACGATTTTAAATTTCTACACTTTCCCGTTTCCGAGCATAATAATTCAAAACCGTAACACCGAAAAATCTCGGGTGTTACAGAAATGCACATAACTTACAATACACATAATATTTCCACCCACAAAAAAAAACAAAAAAACAATGGAGACCGACTAAGATCAAGAACAGAACAGTTGATTCAGCAATTACGTTTAAATTTGTTGCATTTTTCTCCCTTTTTTACGATATTTGAAAGTGGAAAACAATATCTGTACGGATTGCCTCTCGCACAATTAACCGCCGACTTTTGTTTGGTAGCTATAGCGGGGGTTACGAAGTTTGAGACATCCAGTAGCATTCTACTTATCTCGGAATCCATCATGAACTCCGACTGCCAGTCATCGTTGGCGACGAGGTCGTTCTCGGGGTGGCCGGCACTGACAATGATGGCATCTTTCCGTTCTCGCTTTCAACAGGGGTGGCTCTACAGACTTCCGAGGCTGAGGAGGAAAAGGACCGACATTGCTGCAATGGCCAATGGGAGGCTTTTGGTTGTAGTGACTTCCATGGTTGGATGATTGGGTGGGTGCAAAACTTGGATCCATAAGATATAAATAAGGATATGGTACATGTAGTTTACTTCAGTTAGTCTCTGTACTAAAGTAATTCACAAATCAAACCCTGTATTTCAATTCTGCTATGAGTTTTGACTTTTTATCAATAATTTCGTTAAACTCTCATTTAAAAAATTACCAAAAGATATTGAATTCATTCAAAAAAATTATCTTCGTATTATTAATGTAGTTCCCTTGTTATAATGAAGAACCCATAAGAAATATGCATAAATAATATTATTTTAAAGTAATATATATAAATATAAGACAACTATCTCGTTTGATATTAATTGTCACTATCCTTGGTTTGTTCTTAACTTATACAAGAACATGAGATTGTTCGATTTAGGAATATCGAAATTATTCGTCGATTGAAAATTTTCCTTTAATGGAGAGGAAAGAAGTTCATCTCGATCTCATACTAGTAAATATTTATGTGATTTTTATACACCATTGCACAAATATGCAATGCATGTACCGGCCGTCATACAATATAGGTGCAAGTTGTCAATTGATACACAAGCACATGCATGTGTGAAATAATATTTTAAAAAATAAATATGGTAAAAATATTTGATATTAACACTCGTACTAAGACTAGGATCGATGAATAGAAAAGTCAAGTAAAACTCCTAGGTTTTTTGGGTTCAGTCAAGCAAATGAAGAGCGATCCAAAGAATATGAACAAATATCGAATCAAGAG
The DNA here is from genome assembly GCA_022432975.1 of Begonia masoniana. Classification (NCBI taxonomy): domain Eukaryota; kingdom Viridiplantae; phylum Streptophyta; class Magnoliopsida; order Cucurbitales; family Begoniaceae; genus Begonia; species Begonia masoniana. The sequence continues at coordinate 11,332,049 of CM039502.1, forward strand.
TGATGGTTTCAAACCAAGAGACTGCTAGAAAGAAGCTCAAGCAACAATAGTCAATCTCGACATGTTCTATGCAATAAAAAATATAAATAAAAAAATGTGAAAAAGAACGTTTGAAAGATAGAAGGAAAATAAGGAAATGGTAAGGGCATTAAATGAAGGGTTTAAATGAACTATCAATTCATGAAGTATGAATTATGAGGATTAATGGGTGTGAATTGATAGAATTTGATTTAAATTCTCAATCATTCTATAACAACTGTGAATTAATGTAGCTTCACTTCAATAAATTTAAGTCATTGGACTTCAATATATGATATCATACATTTAGAAAAGGCCAAAAATTTTCTAAATTTCACTTTAGAAGATGAAAATAAAAATGATTAGTTCTAAAGGGAAAACAACCTTGTGGAATCTGAACGGTAGATCGCCGGTGGATATATGTTTGATCAAATGAGGCGAATCCAATTTGGAGGGTTGACCTAACAGTTTCTAAAGCATAATAAATGTAAAAGCAAGGAAAAGAAGGGCAACTTATGTAGATGAATCCAATTATTTTGCAACCTTCCATCTTGCTATGCACATCACTTACAATACACACACACACACACACACATAAATATTGCCAAAAAAAAAAAACATGAAGACCGACTAAGATTAAGAATAGCTGATTCAGCAATTACGTTTAAATAGGTTGCATTTTTCTGGCTTTGGTCCTTTATTTTTACCTGGGAGACAACTATTGTATTGTTTGCCTCTCCCACATTTAAACACCGGTTTATAACGATTAAGTGTAGGAGGGGTTTTGAAGTGTTGAATATCTCATATTGAAAAAGTGAAAGAGAAAGGTCTTGTATAAATATTGAGGGGATTCCCTCAATCCTTGAGCTAGCTTTTGGATTGAGTTCTTCCCCTCGTATTCTATCATGGTATCAGAGCCAATATAATGTGAGGACCCCACACGACCTAACACGCTAGACGTGGAGGAAAAAAAAAAACCTACCACGCTAGACGTGTGAGCGGATGTTGAATATCCCACATTGGAAAAGTAAAAGAGAAAGGTCTTAAATAAATATTGAGGGGATTCCCTCAATCCTTGAGCTAGCTTTTGGATTGAGTTCTATCCCTCGTATTCTATCATGAAGGATGAAGAAATATCCCGCAGCATTCTGCTTATCTCGGAATCCATCATGAACTCCGACTGCCAGTCATCGTCGGCGACGAGGTCGCTCTCGGGGTGGCCGGCACTGAACAACGATGGCGTCGTTTCGTTCCCACTTTCGACGGCGGTGGCCCTGCAGACTCCGAGGCTGAGGAGAAAAAGGACCGACATTGCTGCAATGGCCAATGGGAGGCTTCTGGTTGCAGTGACTTCCATGGTTGGATGATTGGGTGGATGTAAAACTTGGATCTAGGCGATATAAATAATTAAGAACTGCAAGTGTTGGAGGGGTAGGGACCGCCATTGAAATAATGGGAGAGGGAGAGAGAGAGAGAGAGAGAGAAAGGTCTTGTATAAATATTGAGGAGATTTCCTCAATCCTTAAGCTAGCTTTTGGATTGAGTTCTACCCCTCGTATTCTATCATGAAGGATGAAGAAATATCCCGCAGCATTCTGCTTATCTCGGAATCCATCATGAACTCCGACTGCCAGTCATCGTCGGCGACGAGGTCGCTCTCGGGGTGGCCGGCACTGAACAACGATGGCGTCTTTTCGTTCCCGCTTTCGACGGCGGTGGCCTTGCAGACTCCGAGGCTGAGGAGAAAAAGGACCGACATTTATGCAATGGTCAATGGGAGGCTTCTGGTTGCAGTGACTTCCATGGTTGGATGATTGGGTGGATGTAAAACTTGGATCTAGAAGATATAAATAATTAAGAACTGCAAGTGTTGGAGGGGTAGGGACCGCCATTGAAATAATGGGAGAGGGAGGGAGGGAGGGAGGGAAGGAGGGAGGGAGGGAGAGAGAGAGGGACGGACTACGGTGTCTGTAGTGGATGATATGGATAAAAAATTTTTAGAAAATCCAATTCATCAGCCTCTTAGGTTATTATTGACCCAATACCTCCATCGTAAGTCTTGAATTTAATCATCGTTAGATTAAAGTTCTCGATCTTCAATCTTCATTTCACACGATCACGTCTCTCTTTAGCAAAAACCGCAATAACAATTTGCGTGAGATTGCAAATCAATTCTATTTGTCACGACCCCAAAAGGACCAGAGACAGAATGGGGACAACTCGAACATAAACGAACCAGATTGTCCAACTCTTAACTTAAGTTTCAGTAAATAGCAGTGGAAGATTCATAGAATTTTTTAAATAGTCTGGGATCAACTACCGATGTGTTAAATCAAGTCCCATTAATGATAGTGTGTTAATATAAATCTGATAAACTGTACAAATTTATATAAAGTGATTGAACGTGTTTCAAAAAGAACGAAACAAATTACAATGAAATATTTTAAAGAAATAAAATAAGGTCTAAAATATCGAAAAGTTCATCCTTGCATCAACCTGTGACGCCCCCAAACCCGATCGGGGTCGAAGGCCATCACTCCGGACATTTTTAAAATATGGACTATATTTTTTTTTGAACTTTTAAAATGGCCAGACATAAAATCAAGGGGCAGAAAATGGAAAACAGAAATGCAGATGCTGTGGAAAACTGAAGTGCAGAAGCTGTAGACGACAGAAGTGCAGTGGCTGTGGACGACAGAAGTGCAGTGGCTGTGGATGACAGAAGTGCAGTGGCTGTGAACGACAGAAGTGCAGAAACTGTGGACAATAGAATTGTAGAAGCAGTGGACGACTGTTTTAAAGGCAAAATGGACAACTATTTTTGAAGGGCAGCGTGGACGACTGTTTTACAGACAAAATAGACAACTTACATCTTTTGACACAAAAGCATCAAAACTCAAGACAATCATGCAGAACTTAAAAGAAGAACTCCAAGCAGTTCCAAAATACTTCAAAATGTATTTACAACTGTCAAATACAGAGGGTTTTAAAACATTTTCACTGGGTCTATACACAGTTTTTAAAATCTCAGAAGCTGTACAGAACTTGACATACACTTCATAACACGCTCCACAGGTCAAAACGCGTCTGACTGCAGCAACCAAACCCCGTGAGCTCAATCCGCCAACTTCCCCAACTCATCAGCTTGAGGCACAAAGTCCTCATCTGGAGAATCCATACCTACAACAGGGAGTTCAACTATGAGCCTAGAGCTCAGTAAGAACATACGATGCAAAGTGATGCACGTGCTATGCATGGACATTTTCAAATACATGAACGTTACATTACATTTCACTGGACAGGAAGGTATAAGTAGGAGAAAGAGCTGGCGCAACAAGAGTACATGCCACAACATGACATAACAGGAGTACATGACAGGATGCCAGTCCTCGTCCACACTTAACCATACATTACATTACAGGTTTTATCTTACTTAACTTCAAACTATGTGCAGAAAACATTTACATGGCTTTCAGAAAAAATGTGTATGCATGAACATTCGTAGACAGGCGACAGAATAATAAGCAGGATATAAAACAAAAGACACTTAACCTAAAACATAACCTACGGTTTAACTACCCAACAGAAATCCCGACAACATAAAACCTAGTACCTCCGTATCATAGGGCCTTAAGGGCCAAACCTATACATATGAACTTACCTGTTGTCCGCGAGTTGCAGCTTTGATCGTAAGTCCTCAGCGATCCACAGATCTACATCACGCACGATCGGACATTAACCCTAAACTTCAACAAAACTAACAAATAACTAACCTAAACTTTTTAACTATCGTAGAAGGTTACCTTTAACGGAGAAAATGGGAGAAAACAGGAGAAGACGGAGCCTAGAAAATGGTCGCTCGTCGTTTTGAAGGGAGAAGGCAGAGAGGTGAAAGAACAGAGAGGAGAGGAGAAATGAGAAGTGTTTTACGTAGGAGGGAAGATAAGAGAGGAATAAAGATTGGCAAAGCTTCTCTAACAAGCTTGAACAGGTGTCACCTATTGGTTGGCTCCCTCCCACCAACCTTAAATCCTACCCAATTTGCTCCTCCATTGGTTTCTTACCAATAGTTTTGTTTTGGTTACTCTCAGTTTGATTTTCCCCACTACACATCCCACAATTCAGATAAATCCTAGCATAATAAATAAAAACCGTAACACCGAAAAATCTCGGGTGTTACACAACCAATCTGAATCTCGCTTAATAAGTTCTGAAAGAGGAAGTTTTTTGGAGTGAGTCGACTAAACTCACTAGGAATCAAACTTCTTATGCAACATTTAATTTAAATAGTAAACATGTCAATTTGATAAGATATAAGTTAAAAATCGCACAGTAGAACAAATTATACAAGTAATTTAGCATAAAGTAGTATATAATGAATTTCTGTTGTACAAAATTTTTGATGAAAATAGAGCCGCTCATGGGCCCTGAGCAGAACATGTCATAGGAAATAAAAAGAAAGCGACGTTCGGCGATCGCAAGCCACAAAATATTATGCTTAGGTTTGGAGATTCGAAACCTAAAAACACGACACATACAACCATTTTCACAACATATAAATAAAAAAAAAATTAAAAGATTGAATGTGCTCAATTTTAAATGTATTTACTCAAAGTAAATAATTAATATTAATATATTGTACATAAAATTAAATTTCTACCTCAAATGGGCTTACAGGTTATAAATCGTTAAATGAGTTAAAAAGCAAATTGGATTGCAAAATTAAACGAAAAATATGATATATATCTTTTGAAAAATCAACATTACACAATTGCAAGTGTCACAATTAAGTAATAAAGGATAAGTAAAATGTCTATATCACGAAAATAAAATTATCGATCTTTCAAACTAAGTAAAACTAAATTAATTTATGAGAAAAAATTAGGTAAGCTAATTAATTAGAAATCAAAACAATAAAACGAAGCATAAACAAACAGGATAAAAGAATCAAATAAGAGAAAAATGACCTATATTCGAACATCTTTTATGTGAATTTTTAATAGCAATGTTGTGAAACAAATAGCAACAAACAAGATAGATGTTTCTAATGTGAACATATTCACTTGCGTAGTGTTGATTTTGCACAACACTATACCAAGTTTTCTATTTAGATTTGTACTTCAATATGCTTGAGATATCGATAGAATTAGAAATGCAGTTAGAAATTGCTAGAAAACGTGGGATACAAATTCTGAACTAAGCGAGTAAATTAAGACTAACGTCCAAATTGACGAAAAGAGAAAGTTCCATGTGCCAAAAACAAAAGTTAAAGGTGGAATCTAATAAATGATGTAAACGTCACTTTATCAAAGTTAAAATAAAAATCATTAGTTTTAAAGGGAAAACAACCCAGCCGAATCTGAGCCGAAGATCGCCAGTGCATTTATGTCCGACCAAGTTCACTCAACTGAGGCACTCGCCACTCCAGAAATCGAATTTGGAGGGTTGACCTAATCGGTCTCTCTGTTTCTAAAAGCATAATAAACGTAAAAACAGTGAAATACACATGATATTTCCACCCAAAAAAAAAACTTGGATCTAGAAGATGTAAATAATTAAGAACTGCAAGTGTTGGACGGGTAGGGACCGCCGTTGAAATAATGGGGAGGGAGAGAGAGAGAGAAAAAGCATGACCACCATTGCAGAAAAAGCAGAAAGAAAGTATTCCTCGGTCGGTGACTTTTGCTGGAAATTATTCCCATCTTCCAGAAATTATTGCATATAATAAATTAAAATAAAATAAATGAGCCATTTTTTTTTTTTTGCTTCTAAAAAAATGAGGCTCTCATTATTTTATTTAAAAAAAATTAATAAGGATAAAATATCTTATCGCCTATTATAATTTTAACCTAGTTTTACCTTAATTTTGAGATAATCACATTTATTTTCAATTTCGCCCGAGCCTTATATTATCGAATTTTCTCAGACAATTAATAATTGTTGACTTATCAAACAATAATTAGTGCAAAGAATAAGAGAGGAAAAATAGTATTACTTGAAAATTTCAAGTTAAGCTTGATGACGAGTAAAATGAAAAGGAGGAAAAAAAAGATTTATTTATTTACTATTGTTCGTTGTAAAAAAAATATAATAATTGAGACATTAATTTAATCAAAATGTATAGTTTGAGAATTTTATAATATTGTATTGATCTTTAATAAAGTTGAAAATATAAATATTTGGTATAAATATTATCCAAAGGCCCAATTGAACTTGTATCTTTTAGATTCAGTAATTATTTGGAAGATAAAGTTTAGTTTCTAGATTTATAACATGATCATGCACTCTAATCTTAAATTCTGATGTATCATTTATTAATTTGTAGTAATTATTACACTATTTAATGATTGACATGTAAATGTCATATCATGAGATAAGATTAGAGTGTAGAATTAAAAAATAAATTCAAAATTACCTTTGTAACACCCGAGATTTTTCGGTGTTACGATTTTTAATTATTATGCTCGGAAACGGAGAAGTTTTGTTAGAACCCTAGGAATTTATTAGGTTATTTGGTGGGATAAGGAGATTTCGGGGAAACCAAACTAGGGAGTAACCGAAACAACGAACTATGTAGCGAAATTAATAAGAAACCAATGGAAGGGCAATTTGGGTAGGAATTAAGGTGGTTGGAAGGTAGCCAATGGATGAGAGTCAAATGTCCAAGCTTGTTGGAGAAGCTTTGCTATCTCTCTCTTCCTTCTTCTCTTCTCCTCTACGTAAAACAATGCTCATTTTCTTCTTCTTCTTTCTGCCTTCTCTCTTCCAGACGACGAACGACTATCAAAGCTCCTCCGATCTCCTCAGTTTCTTTCTATTTCTCTGCCTAAGGTAATCATCTACTATAGTTAACGAGTTTGGACAAGTTAAAATGTTAGTTTTTTTTAAGTTTAAGGTTAAGGTTTTGGAGAAAACTCATTGATTTTATACGGAAAACACGTTAGAATGTTATCTAAGGGTTTGATGGAGCTTAGAGAGAATCCTACTAAGTTTGATTAGTTAGCATTTTTCAACGTGGTTCATTTTCGATCGTGCATGATATAGATCCGTGGATCGTCGAGGACGTGCGTACAAAGCTTGCAACACTTCGGACAACAGGTAAGTTCATGTGTATAAGTTGGCCTTTAAGACCCTACAGCACGGAGATACTAGGATTTTGGTTGTCGGGTAGTTCGGTGGTAGGTTAAGTTCTAAGTTGAATGAGTTTGCTTGTTATCCTGTAGCCTGTTTAAGTTATGTTTAAGCACCATAAATGTTCATGCATACATGTTTTTCCTGAAAGTCATGTAAATGTTTTATGCACGAGGTTTGAAGTTAAGAAAGATAAAACTTATAATGTAATGTACGGTTAAGTGTGGGACGAGGACTGACATCCTGTTCTGTTTTGTATCCCTGTTATGTGCCTGATAGTGCACAGTGCCTGATAGTGCACTTCTGTTACGTCAGTTCCTCTATAAGTCTCACTTATACCTTCTGTGCACTTGACGTAATGTAAAGTAATGTTCATGTATTTCAAAAGTTCATGCATAGCATTATGCATCACTGCATTGTATGTTCTTACTGAGATCTAGGCTCATAGTTGAACTCTCTGTTGTAGGTATGGATCCTCCAAATGAGTACTTTGTGTCTCAGGCCGACGAATAGGTGGTTGGTGGCGCGAGCTTCCGGGGGTGGTTGTGGCAGCCAGACATATTTTGAACCTGTGGGGGTGTATTTTTGAGGTGTATGTCAAGTTCTGTATAGCTTTTGAGATTTTAAAAAGATGTATAGATTTTGGTGTTGATGTTTTAAAACCAGTTGTATATTTATTTTGAAATATTCTGGAACTGCTTAGAGTCTTTTCTTTTAGGTTATGCATGGATTGTCTTGGGTTTTAGAGCTATCCATGCAGTTAGATTTTTGAACTTCTGTCATGTTTTCATTCATGTTTTAAAACTTCGTTTTGAATCGGGTTTTTGGAGTTCAAAGCTTTCTGTGTCAAAAGAAGTAAATCGTCAAACAGAGAGGTAGTCGATCGATCGCCTAAGATAACCGATCGATCGGCGGAGTATATATGTATTTCAAGTTTTGAGGTCTTCCAATTTTCATAGTCGTCCACGCTGTTCTTTAAAACAGTCGTTCATTCTGTTCTGTGAACAGTCGTCCACGCTGTTCTTTAAAGCAGTTGTCCATTCCTGTTGACTTCTGTAGTCGTCCACAGCTTCTTATATTTCTGTCGTCCACAGCTTCTGTCATCCACTGTAGTCTTCCACTGCATGACTTCCAATTTATGTTTCCCATTTTATTAAGTCTTCAACTACATGTCTGTCGACTATTCTGCCTTATATTTTAAACGTTCATTCTGTCTTTCAATTCTGTCGTTCATTCTGCCTTCTATTTTAAACGTCCAAACTATTATGTCTTTCATTTCTGACGTCCATTCTGTCTTTCAATTCTGTCGTCCATTCTGCCTTCTATTTTAAACGTCCAAACTATTCTGTCTTTCATTTCTGACGTCCATTCTGCCTTTCATCTCTGTCGTTCATTTCAGTAAAAGTTAAACGTCGTCCACTTATGTTTTCCTGTTTTTCATATCTTCTTGTCTTCCTGTTTTCTTCTGTCATTTATTTCTGTAGTCCGATTTTAAATATGTCTTCCAGTCTTCAATTCCAGAGAAGGTTTTCTCTCTGTGTAAAGTTTTAAAGTTCAAAAAATATATATATATGTCACGTTTTAAAAATATATCGCTTTTTAAATGTTCGGAGTGAGGCTCGCCTGCCCCGATCGGGTCGGGGGTCGTCACAACCTTTGTCTTTATGGTTGTCTCAAACCAACTAAAATTTAATAAAACAATATAAATGAGCACATTTTGAAGTAATTTAATTGATAAAAAAATATGTTTTTAATCATCAAAATTTACAAATTGACCAATTAAAATCTAGAAATTTTTTATTTTTATTTTTAAATAATTTAAGTTTAATCTCCACTGTCTTTTTTTATGTGTCATTGATCTTAATGAGCTATTAATTAAGTAAAAATCGTTTGATTTGATCTAATTTTATAAACTTAACACTATTTATTTGCACGAATAATATTATGTTTACTTACTCACTCAGTAATTGATGAAATTAATGATTTTTTTTAATTATTTGTTATATATCATGATGATTGTGTCAATTAACAAGTGTCACATCACAAAATAAGAATTAAAATATAAGATTAGAAATTAAACGTAATGTTACCTTATTTGTCTCTATCATTTTTCATCATCTAATTTTCCTCACTAAATCTCCCACAAACCAAGAATTATAGCTCATTGTTTAAGCTTTATCAACAATTTCTCCAAGATTTTGACCAATTTTCATTTTTCTGCTAAAGAAAGATTGAACGAAAGATGGACTTTCATGGACGACTATTTGAAGTTCATGATTTAGAGAGTTGCAATAAATATGAAAAATTAATGAATTGGTCATTGAAAAAAAATACTTGGAATTTAATGAAAAATCAAAACTATACTTTAAAGATTGGATTAGTATTTTATACTTCAGAATGTAGGATTTCTCACAAAAAATGATGCAATGACAAAAGAAGAAAATTTGTGACGACCCCGAACCGCCGGGACCGTCACGAGACTCGACTGGATTTTGAGTTTGACTTACACATTTTTTGACGTAAAATTTTTTGACTTTTTAAAACTCTTGAACGTTTAAAATGGTAAGACTAGGGTTGGGCACGGTCCGGTCCGGGCCGGTTCTGGGCTGGAACCGGACCGGACCGTGGGTTTCGGGAAATGAATTTTCGAAACCGGAACCGGTTCCCTACCATATTTTTTTTTTTAATTTAAAAAAAACAAACATTTAAAGAAACATAACGAGAAAACCACTGAAGAGACAGAGAGAGCCTAACACAATACTTCCAAAATAAAGTTAACCTTCTGTACATGAAGTATTTTCCATGAAATGACATATTTCTCAATCCTGCTGTCTTATTTTCCAAAGAAAATTCATATCAATTAACAAAGAAAAGGGAAGCAGAAAGATATATCTTTCTTTATTCTCACACTGGTATAGGAGGTGCTGTTATTTTTTCCTATAATACATGTTATGGAAGTCTGCACTAGTAAAGCATATTGAAATTTGAGAATACTTCTAAAATTTATACTGACCTCACTTCTGCATTTCAGCCTGTATATTGCCTCCCTAAATGATGACACAAAGCTGTTGTTAATTCTAATCTGCAACATGAAATCAAATATGTTGAGAAATTATAAATTAAACAAAACTCAAAATTATAAATTCCTAAAAGCGTATTTTTGATTGACCCATTATTATAAAGTCTTAAATTATTATTTACAGTTTCAATTTTAAGCAAAAAAGAAAAAGCCTTGGTAAAAAGATGGGACGAGTGACTATGTTGATGACAGTAAAGAGAAGACATCCATGGAAGCTTTGATCTTTTGGAATATTAGAAGACTTAGTTTCAGATCAAGAGCCTGTGTTTATTATCTCTTTGTGTTTCTCTATTTTATCAGCGTTGAATGACAGAAATCCAGAACACTTACACCACAGTTGCTCTGAAGTAAAATCCTGAAATACTCTGTCCCTAATCCTACGTTGCAATAGGAACAGAAGGGTATAAATAAATTGACTACTACAAGCCCGTAAGTTCTTAGTGCTAAAAGTACTTCAAATAAATGGAATTAGTACCTATAGTTCAGAAAACAATGCTCCAACACCTGCCCAAAAAAGGAACCATACAAATAGAAGCCAATAGCCATCAATATCCAATCTCTACTCCAATTTTCTCAAGAGTAATAGACAGACGTGAAATTTCAACTTGAACATAAAATTTCTCAAACGAAATATAGGATTCAAAGTTCAAACTAAATCCAATTATCCATCGGTAAAATGAAATTAACGAAACTAAATTTAACATCCAAAATTAAATTTAAGTATCAAACATACTAAGTAAATCAGCAAATTCAACTAGCCAGAAATAAAATTGAAAATGAGAAACTAAATAGTAAGTCCATATCAATTATCAAGTCATCAATGTGTCTTCTTCTTCAAAATTTTCACCGGTAATAGAATCTGTAAAATAAAAATATTGAAGATATTAGCTAATCATTAGAGATAAATATGTAAAACAAATAAATCTTAAAATGTTCAAACCTTCATCAATAGTTGTGATGCTATCTTTCAAAATTTCATCATTGATTGGAGGAATTTTAAAGGGATTGAATGTTTTTAGCCAACTCTGACAGCATATAAGAGCTTCAACATTTTGGGGGGTTAGAGAACTGCGAAAGGCATCTAGAACACGACCACCACAACTAAAAGCAAATTCTAATGCCACCATAGAAATTGGAATGATCAATATATCTTTCACAATTGCACTCAAAACTTGATACTTCTCAGAGTTCTTCTTCCACCAAAATAATATCTCAGAACTGTCTGAAAATTGCTCTAATTTCTAAGACAAGTATTGCTCAATCTCTAACATATTAATTTCATTATTTCTCTCAAAAGAATTTCCAGTCCCATAAAACATTGAGTATACTGCAGTTGAACGAGTTTGAATCAGAGAATTCATGGACTTTGGAGACTTTTGTCGACTAGTGCTGCTACTTGGAATCTGCTCTCCATTTGTTGTATCACCTTTGTATTCGGTATACAATTTCTCAATTACATCCTCTACCTGTTTTGAATATTGCGTAGCCCTTTCACTGCCAAATAAAATTGTCAAACAATGCCGTAAAAATCTCATTTTGCAACTAGGATCAAGAATAACGGAAACGTATACAAGCATGTTTATTTTCTCAAACGATCCCCAATATTTATCAAACTTCTTTTGCATATCGGTGGCCATTCTTCTTAGTGTCATATTGTCACCGTTAGCAAATGTGTCAATTGCAATCTTCAAATTACATACTTCACCAACGTATAAATTCGCTGTAATGTGCAGAGAAGCAGAAACATTTACTGTCATGGTATGAAATGTTTCTAAGAATTTAATGTATTCTCGAATGCAAGACCAATCTTCAGTTGTGGGTAAACCGTCCCCTTCCATTTCATGCAAGAAAGACACATAATTCTCTGCTAATTTTTCAAACGCCATTTCATACTTCTCAGCGCTTGCCAACATCAAGTACGTAGAGTTCCAACGAGTAGGAACATCTAGTGACAAAGTATTTGTACATGTAATCTTAACCGCATCAACGCAAGCTTTGAACTGTTGCAATCGTGCCGGAGAAGACCTTACGTACTTGATCACTTTTCGTACCCTTGCTATGGACTCAACATGTTCTTTCAAACCATCAGAAACGATTAAATTCAGAACATGTGCAAAACATCTCATGTGCATATAATCGCCATTTAAAATCAATTCCTTCCAATTTCTGATTGTCTTCGTCAAATAAGAAATAGCAACATCGTTGGAAGACGCATTGTCAACAGTTACTGTTGTAACTTTTTCAATCTCCTAATTAAGCAGACATTTCTCAACTTCCTTACCAATATATTCACCTTTATGATTTGGAATCAAGCAAAAATTCAGTATCTTCTTTTGCACTTTCCACTCTTCATCTATATAATGACCCGTCAGCACCATGTAATTCAAGTTTTGAATAGATGTCCATGTGTCAGTGATGAGACATACTCTTTGTGATGTTGAAAAGAAATACTCTTTCAACTTGGTTTTTTCACTCTGAAATATCTTGCGAATATCTCGTGCAACAGTCCTTCGAGATGGCATAATAAATTTTGGATTTAGACACATACAAAACGTCCTAAAACCGACTCCTTCAACCACTTTCAATGGTAATTCATCCAATATAATCATCTTCGCAAGAAAATCTCGAGTAGCCATTATTGTAAATGTGGGTAGACCAGCAGTCTTGCTCTCAATATGTTTAAAGATCAAAGGTGACTGCTTACTGTCCAAATTTCGGGAAAACTTTTTGCATATCTTAATATGCTTTATCAAACTTGACGTCCCATTTTTCGTCGGGTGTGCAACATAAAGTTGTCCACAATATTTACATTTGGCTGAATCACTGTTGGGTACCCTACTGTAGTGAATCCAAACATGAGACTTTGTTCTTTTTTATTCTACCTGCGAATTTTCACTAGGACTATCCATCTTTTCATAATCCATAGAGAAAAAAATTATTTTCAGCAATCATCATTCAATTTCGAACTATAAAGTAAAAACAGAGACAAAATCAACAAAAACAGAAGCTAAAAAGCTAAGGAAAGAAGCAGAAAAACAAGTTCAAACACTAAGCACAATATTCAAAGAAAAAGTTTACAATATTCAGACCAATAAACAGTACTGCAAATTTCAAAATATGTAAAGCCTTTTCAATGAAACTCACCTTTCAAATCGCATAGCCATTTTTTATTAGCAAAAGGAAATTCCCGCTCATCAAAGGGACTTTTCTGATAAATACATATTGTTTCGCAAAAAGGTTTCTTGGAAAAGGAAAAAGGGTGTTCATAAAAGGGATGATTTCGTAAAGTTTTTGCAAAAAAATAAATAAATTATTTTGTGTTCATTGGGATTTAGGGTTCCACCACCCATTCACTTGCTGCTTTCGTTTTGATAACGTGCTTCTGATGTCAAAATCAACGTTATTTACTAGAAGTAACACAAAGTGAATTGAAATCAGTCTAATACCAAACCCCACCACTATAAATAAACAAAAGATTGTGAGATAGGCTTCAGTTTAGGCAGGATCATGGCGAAATTTTCATAAAACTAATTTTGAAACTCAGGTTTGGAAGTTTAGTTATTGTTCTTTGATAAAAATAACTTTGAAATCAAATCTGCACGATTTTCATCCCAAATATTGAAATTTTTTAATAGCTGAATGAAAACTCACCTTTCAAATCAGAGTTGTTCAGTTAACGGTTGGAGCTGCGTGAGTCTGAGACGTGAGGTCGGGGACGGGTCGTCGGTGTTGAGCCACTGAGGAGAGAAAGGAGATGAGGGAGGGCACTAGGGCAATGGCGCAGGGCTCGCTTGTTGGTCGCTGGACATGAAAATTGAAATGAAATTAGTGAGGGTATTTTTTTTTTAAGTTATATGACCCATGGGTCGGATAATCCACCGGGCCGACCCATGGGTCTCGGTTCTCCCGTGGAATTTCCCGGGACTGGCACAGGGAACCGGGAACCGGACCGCGGTTCCCGGTTCCCCAATCAGTGGAACCGGAACGGGTCCCACGGGAGGCAGAACCGGCCAAGAACCGACTCGGACTGTCGGTCCGGTCCGGTTTTGCGGTTCCGGGCCGGTTCTGCCCACCCCTAGGTAAGACATAGAATGGACATAAAATGGGAGACTTAAAATGGACGACATAAAATGGAAAATATAAGAAAAACTGGAAGACTTAAACTGGAAGACAAAATTGGACGACTGCAGAAATGGACGACTGCAGAACTGGACTACTGCAGAAATGGACTACTGCAGAACTGGACTATTGCAGAAATGGACGACTGTAGAAATGAACCACTGCAGAAATGGACGACTGCAGAAATGAACTACTGCAGAAATAGACGACTGCAGAAATGGACGACTGCAGATATGGACGACTGCAGAACTGGACGACTGTAGAAATGGACGACTGCATAAATGGACTACTACAGAAATGGACGACTGCAGAACTGGACTACTGCAAAAATGGACTACTGTTTACATAACAGAATGGACAACTGTTTAAAGAACAGAATGGACGACTGTTTACAGAACAGAATGGACGACTGTTTAAAGAACAGAATGGACGACTGTTTACAGAACAGAATGGACGACTGTTTACAGAACAGAATGGACGACTGTTTAAAGATCAGAATGGACGACTGTTTAAAGAACAGAATGGACGACTGTTTACAGAACAGAATGGACGACTGTTTAAAGAACAGAATTGACGACTGTTTACAGAACAGAATGGACGACTGTTTAAAGAACAGAATGGACGACTGTTTAAAGAACAGAATGGACGATTGCTTACAGAGCAGAATTCAACACTCTACAAATTGATCTGCTATCCCAGCCGATCAATCGACTACCTTTCTGTTTCACATCTACATGTCCTAACAACCTCGCAACTCACTATTAATGTGACAGCCCCCGATTCGTTCGGGGACGAGGAGCCATCACTCTAGGACATTTCAAAACGGGGACTATTTTCTTTTTTTAACAGATAGAAAACAGAACTAATCTTTTAAGAGTAAAACCTTAAAACTTAACAGAGAAGGAAAACATTTTCGGAATTTGGAATCAAAACATAGAAAAAAAAACAGTTAAAAACTAGCCTACAGAATGAATGGCAGAAGGAGAGCAGGAAGACTGGAAGCAAGGAGAAATGAAACAGTGCAATCGGTGGATATAATAAGACAAAAGTGAACAGTGATTGGTGGATGTAAACTACAACAAGGTGAACAAAGCAATCGGTGGATGTGAACAGTGCAATCGGTGGATATAATAAGACAAAAGTGAACAATGATCGGTGGATGTAAACTACAACAAGGTGAACAAAGAAATCGGTGGATGTGAACAGTGCAATCGGTGGATATAATAAGACAAAAGTGAACAGTGATCGGTAGATGTACACTACAACAAGGTGAACAAAGAAATCGGTGGATGTGAACAGTGCAATCGGTGGATATAATAAGACAAAAGTGAACAGTGATCGGTGGATGTAAACTACAACAAGGTGAACAAAGAAATCGGTGGATGTGAACAGTGCAATCGGTGGATATAATAAGACAAAAGTGAACAGTGATCGGTGGATGTATACTACAACAAGGTGAACAAAGAAATCGGTGGATATAATAAGACAAAAGTGAACAGTGATCGGTAGATGTAAACTACAAACAGAATTGAGTTCACCGGTGGATGTACTAAAAACAACAACGATAGATGTGATTTTAAAGCAACGGAGGATGCAATCGGAAGACATAGTTTTAAACCTCAAAACCGATTAAAAACACATGATTTTTAACATGTCTGAAAACACGACAGTAACTTAAGAAAATCCAGCTGCATGGACAACTTTAAAACCAGAAGTCATCCATACACAGACCAACAGAAAATATTCCAAACGATTCCAGAATACTTCAAAACATGAATTCAACTGTCAAATACAGAGGTTTTTAACAGCAACAACAGAACCTATACATTGTTTTTAAATCCCAGGAACTGTACAGAACTTGACATATATTTCCAAAATTTTTCCAAAACAGAAGTTTTTTTTTTTTTAAAATACACAAAACACAGAACTTAAAACTTTACTCTTTCAGTCAGGAATATGTCTGGCTGCCACAACCACCCTGAGAGTTCAAACCACCAGCCACCTATTCGTCAGACTGAGGCACAAAGTATTCATTTTCGGGTTCAGTACCTACATCAGGAAGTTCACCTATGAGTCTAAAACTCAGTAAGAACATAATACAGATGCAGTAATGCAAAATGCTATGCATGCAGTTTTCAGAATACAGTGACAGAACATTACATTACGTTTCTGTAGCAGAGGGGTATAAGTGGGGCTTATAGGAGAACTGGCAAGTGCACGACAGGCACATAACAGTAGACATGACTAACAAGCGATCCGAGCTGAGCCGAGCCAGAAGTAGTCCGGCTCATCGAGCCTAACGAGTTAAACGAGTCGAGCCTAACGAGCCTACCGAGCCTAACGAGCCGAGCCTAATGAGCCAGCCTGGAAAAAATTTCAACCCGAGCCGGCTCGCGAGCCATGAGTTAAACGAGCCGAGCCGAGCCAGCTCAACGAGCCGAGCCTAACGAGCCGAGCGTATATAAATATGTTCAATTTATGAGTATGACTGTTAATATAAGTTTTTTAAAAAATATTTATGTAAAATTATTATAAGTATTAATAATTATGTCAACGATATTTACTCATTTAATTTAAAAATTAGTTATGTTAAGTAAAAGTATATAAAATTGAATATATTATAATAAATAAATTATTTGAAACTAACGAGCTATCTAATAAAAATATCACATATATATCATTAAAAATGTTTTATACTTCAATTACAAAAGAAATTACAAAAGAAATTTAATAAAAATTACAAATTTGAAATAAAATTTACTTCAAATTACAAAAGAAGTTCAATAAAAAAAATCTCTAGTCTTCAACATCCAATTGCGTAAACTCCTCAATAATTTCATCATCTCGTTGTTGATCTCTCGTCTTGGCGTCGGTCCAATCTTTGATACAAATGAGCGCCTCCACAAGGTTCGGTGCAAGTCTTCCTCTTCGTTCATCATAAACACATCCACCTGCACTAAAAGCAGATTCCGATGCTACAGTAGAAACATGAGATGTTAGTAGATCACGTGCCATTATAGAAAGAATAGGATATGTGGTAGAATGTCGTTTCCACCAATCTAAAATATCAAAATTCTCATCTCGAGAAATTTGATAACGAGCTTCAAAATAAATATTGAGTTCATTTATAGAAGAAGTAGAATAATTTTCAGTTTGTAATTCACTCCATATATCATCAATACTAAAACTATTACCACCACCACCACCACTACTACTAGGATAACTCTCGGTATGTGGAGGTCGTGAATAATAACGATTAACATTGAAATATTTTGTTTCATAAAAAACATATAAATTTGAAATTCCATTTGTTACGTCATCACTAATAATTAAAGGTGGAGTACATAAATTTGCAGAAATCCTATTGAGTATAAGACATACTTCTTTTAATTTAAATCTAGGATCCATGATACATGCATAACAAAAAATAAGAGGAATGTTATGCCAATATTTTTTAAATTTTGTTTCCATTTTATTAAGAATATTACTAAATTCATCTATTTGTCGATATTTCGCGAAATTACATGTTAAATCTACAAAAATAGGAAGAATAATATTAGAAGTGAGATAATAAATTCCAGAACATTGATTTGTAGCATCATAAAAAGGTTTTAAAAAATCAAGAAATATATTAGCACTATCACAACTTGATTTGTCAAGGTTAATATTTTGCGTCTTATCATTAATAAAAGCACAAATAACTTGCCAATATGGCCTAGCATTTTGCAACATCAAATAAGTTGAATTCCACCTATTATCTACGTCAGTTTTTAATTTTCTTGGTTTAAGTTGGGCAGCTCTACAAAAATCTTTATATTCTTGTTGTCTCGAATTAGACCCAATAATATAAGAAATTGCGGACCTAATTATTTCAATATGAGATGAAATATATAACATACCATCTTTAACAACCAAATTTAAAATATGACACACACATCTCATGTGAAAAAGAGAATCACGAGTAACATCTAATTGTAAAAAATTCTTAAATTGAGAAATAACAACATCATTAGGACTAGCATTATCAAGAGTTATGCTAAAAATTCTATCTTTAATTGAATATTCTTGCAATATTGTCATAATAAATTTACAAATTGTGGTACCAAAATGAGGATATTCACAATTACGAAATCCTAAAATTCTTTTATTTAATTGCCAAGATTCATCAATAAAATGAGATGTTACCACTATATAACCAATAGCATTAGGTGCACTCCACAAATCAGAAGTAATACAAATAGACATTGTAGGAGCATTTGAAAAAAATGTAATTAATTCATTTTTCATATCTTTAAACATTTTAAGGATATCACTTCTCATAGTAGTTCTAGGGACACGTTTAAAACTAGGAGTAGCATATTCTTTCATAAATTTTTCAAACACTTCACTATCAAATAATGATAAAGGCAACTCAGATTGTGCTACAAGTTGTACTATTCCTTCTCTCATTCTATTTTGTGAATATGTGAAAATGCCACTACCACTAACATTTAATTGAGATTGTGTTGAATTTCGTGTTTCAATATTTAAGTGGCATTTTTGAAAATGTCTACCAATTATGCTAGTAGAGCTACCAGAAGTATAAGAAAAATTTTTAGCACAATATTTACATTGAGCTCTACTTTCTATTTTGCCCGCAATTTTAACATCTTTTAAATCAAAATGTTTCCATACATCCGAAGTTTTTTGTCTTTTTTTCTAGGTGAAGTGGATGCTTGTGCAGATGATTGTTCCACAGAAAATGTAGGAATTAATTCTCTAATTTTCTCTATGTCATCATTATCATCAATAATATAATTGCGAGGATCCATAATAAATAAAACTGAATATATAAAATTAAAATTTTAATAATAAATTGATACCACAAAACCAATTTCCAACAAAAGCCTGTAGGTGATGCAAATCAACTTCACGTCTACGAAATCTAAAAAAAAATTAATGGAAAAAAATAAGTTAATATAACTATAATTAAAAATTATATAAATATATGTAAAAAAAATTAAAATATACCTTGTTGAACGAGAAAAATAGTGAATTGCACGAGCAGAGAAATTGATTGATAGCACCAAATTGATCGAGAACAAATTGAGGGAATTGAAAAATTAACGAAGAGAGAGTTGAAGAAGAGATGGTGTAAAAAATGAAAGGAGGGAGAGGCAATTTATAGGAATGGGTGGGCAAGCAAAGCAACGGTCATAAAAATGACCGTTGCTGGAGATGGTCGATGGGTGGGCATTGCCGCATTGGGCAAGCAAAGCAACGGTCATAAAAATGACCGTTGCTGGAGAGAGAGGGAGAGAAGCAAGCATGAAGCAACGGTCTCATGACCGTTGCTGCTGAGTGCTGAGAGAGAGAGAGAGAGAGCAACGGTCATATGACCGTTGCTCTCTCTCTCTCTCTCTCGCACTTGCAAAGTTGCGAGAGAGTCCCTCTTTTGCCAGAGACTTTGAGTCTCTGTGTTTTGCACGTCTCTCTGTTTCGCACCGATGAAGACGACGAAGAGTGAGTGAGAGACAGAGAACGATGGACTATAATCCTCGTCCACCATCGAGCATCCCCATCCTCCATTGAAGGACGAAGGAAGACAACCCAGTTGTAGAAATCAAAAACGCCGGTCCATTGCAGAAATCGAAATCGCCGGGCGCCGTCTCTCTGTTGCCGTCTCTCTGTTTCTGGCTCTCGGAATTTTCAGGTTCGTGGTCTAGTAAGTTCGACTTCGAGTTCGGGCCATGGAGGCAGCCAGGATGGCGGCAGGAGAGGAGTCTGCCGTCTGGTAAGTTCGACTGTTCGACTTCGAGTTCGAGCATCCCCGTCCTCCGGCATGCGCTGGCTCCTGGCTACGGGGTGGGCTCGTGAGCCAGCCCGCCGAGCCAAACGAGCCGGTCCGTTGGCCGGCTCGTTTGGCCTGGTCTTTCCCGGGCTCGCGAGCCCAGTTGCTAGGCTCGGCCCGGACCGCGTATTTGGCCCGGGCCAGGCTCGGCTCGCTACAGTAGCGAGCCGAGCCAACTTTGGCCCGCCACTGTAGCGCCAGCCCGCCCGTTAGCCAACTCTACATAACAGATTTACAGATAACAGAAAACAGAACAGAACAGACAAAGCTGTACAGTAGGCCAGTCCCCGTCCCGCACTTAACCAATACATTTCAGTCAGATTTTATCTTGCTTAGTTTCAAACCGTGTACAAAAAACAGTTTTGCATGAACTTTCGGGAAAAACGTGTATGCATGATCGAGTGCAGTGCTTCAACTTAAACAGCAGAGAACAACAACTAAGACAGAAACATGACAGGGAACACAGAACATAACTCTAATCCTTCTACCCAAAACACCTGACAGAAGTAATTCCTAGTATCTCCTTGATGTAGGGCCTTAAAGGCCAACCTACAGATATGAACTTACCTGGTTGCTGCAGAGTTGATGTTCTTGATCGTCTCGGTAATGCACGAACCTAAACATGCATGCAAAGAAAATGAGCAAAGCTGCAAATGCTAACTAATAACTTAATAGAAAATGCAGCAAGCTCCATTCACGCCTCTAGAAAACAAACTAATGTGTTTTCATGAAATGACAGTGAGTTTTCACCAAAGTTTCACACCCGAAACTTCACCAAAAACCCACATTTTAACTGGTCTAAATACGTTAGCATGAGCAGGTATTTACCTTAGGCAGAAAGCAAGGAAAAACCTAGGAGATCGAAGGTGCTTCGATGGATTTCGTCGCCTGGCCGAGAGGAAACAGAGATGTGCTTCACACAGGAGTGAAGAGAAGAGAAGAGGAAGGGAGAGAAAAGGGTGTTGCTTCGCCAGCAAGTTGACAGGTGTCACTCAACTATTGGTTTTCTTTCACCAACCTTAATTCCCTCCCAATTTACCCTTCTATCCATTACCAACTAACTTGTTTTGTTTAGTTAGCCATTAGTTCGGTTCTCCCCTCACTAAATGCTCCAAAATTTACAATAAAATAGTTATTGTATTTATGGCAATTTAAATTCATACAATAATTCAACAGATTATTACACGGCCAAAATGCCGGGTGTTACAATTAAACTTCTTCCCAACCTCTTTAAGCACAAAATGCTTCTAAACCCCAAAAACCCGAATCAAAATGTAATTTTTAAAACGTGTTAGAAAACATGACATAAGTTCAAGAAATCTAACTGCATGGATAGCTCTAAAATTCCAGACAATCCATGTACAACCTAAAAAGAAAAGATTCCAAACAATTTCATATACTTCAAAATACAACTGTCAGAACAGAGGTTTTAAAACATTAACACAAAACCTATACATCACATAAATTCCAAAAGACTGTACAAACTTGACATACATTTCAAAACCACATCCCTACAGGTCAAAATGCGCCTGACTGCCGCAACCAACCCCACGAGCTTGTCCCGTCAACTGCACCTACTCGTCGGCCTAAGGCGCAAAGTCCTCATCCGAAGGATCCATACTTACAACAGGGAGTTCAACTATGAGCTTAGAGCTCAGTAAGAACATAGAATGCAGTAATGCATATGCTATGCATGAACTTTTGAAATACATGAACATTACTTTACATTACATTCAAGTGGACAGGGGTATAAGTGGGGCTTATAGAGGAACTGGCACAACAGGAGTACACAACAGGTACATAACAGGATAACAGGATAACAAGATAACAGGATGCCAGTCCCCGTCCCACACTTAACCGTACATTACATTCACATTTTATCTTTCTTAACTCCAAATCACGTGCACAAAACATTTACATGACTTTCGGGAAAACGTGTATGCATAAACATATACAGTGCTTAAACGTAACTTAAACAGGCGACAGGTTATAAAAGCTAGACATAAAACAGAACATGTTTAACCTAGATATAACCTACGACCTAACTACCCCAACAACAACCCCCAACTACGTAAAAACCTAGTATCTCCGTGATATAGGGCCTTAAGGGCCAACTTATACTCGTGAACTTACCTGATGTCCGTAGAGTTGCAAATCTCGCACGTAGGTCCTCGGCGATTCACGAACCTATATTATGCATAATCGGTCCATTAACCCTAAAACTTCAACAAAACTAACGAATAACTAACCTAAACTAGTTAACTAACGTAGAGGGTTACCTTTAACGGAGAAAATAGGAGGAAACAGGAGAAGACGAAGTTTGGGAATCGTTGCACGTCGTCTGGAAGAGAGAAAACAGAGAGGAGAGGAAAAATGAGAGTTTTATGTAGAAGAGAAAAGAAGAGAGGAAGAAGAAGAGAAAGTTTGGCTTCTTCCACAAGCTTAGACAAGTGGCACTCATCCATTGGCTCCCTCCCAACCACCTTAATTGTCTTCCCAAATTGCCCCTCCATTGGTTTCTAACCAATTTCACTACTTAGTTCGTCGATTCGGTTTCTCTGAAATTCTCTTTTTTCCACAACATTCAATAAAATACACATTATATTAAAAGTAAATTAATCTTGCACGATAGTTCTAGGGATAATTACATGGCCAAAAATGCCGAGTGTTACAAAATTAATGTAATAGTATAACAACTATTTATCCACAATAATGATTACAAAACTATTGATCAACAATTTAAGTTAGTATTTTTTTTTTAAGTGCAGTGCTGTGTTTTCAATTTATTATTATCATTTAATTCTTACATTAATTAATTGAATTAAAATAATAAATTATAAATAATTAAAATAAGTCATCATTTATTAGAATGAGTTTTTTTACGAGAATAAACATTCAATGAAAAATTAAATTTATATACTAATAAGTTTTAAATACAACCTCATTTATTAGTGCACTTGGACAAGTGTCAAGTCCAATATATTTTTCTACTAAAACTACATAGTAATGCTAGGTTTATATGGTTTTACACTTTGGTTTTAACTATAACAATGATTAATTGAGAAATTAATATAATTTTAATTATTTATAATTTATCTTATTATTATATCAATTGATGACGTAAAACGTCGTGTGAGAATATCAAATAATCATGGGATTAATTAAACTTCAATGCAACAATTATCAATAAGCATGATTATGAAGAGATAATATTAGCCATAATTATTTGGATATTACTTACAATTTAAACGAATCCTATCTAAAATATAGACAGTTATACTATTATATTATCATAATAAAACAATTAAAATTAAAATGTTTTTTTTTTTGGTAGATTTAGAAAAGAAGAATGCAAGAGAGTGAGAAAACAGACTTGGTGGTGATTGAAGTTCTTGAAATCCTTACGAGGCTATATTGATAAATTGGTGGCGAGATTTGAAGGTATGAACTCATTTATAAGTTTTTGATTTTTGGGTTTAATTTCCAGGATGACTCTCACGTAGAATTTTATCATGTAAGCGCACACATTACTTTGGTATTTAATAGATATAGCCGCACAGAGAGTTATTTATTTATTTTAATTAAGCACCAACGTCTACGAAATCAAAAATTTGTTTTGATAATCTAAATTAACTAATTAACAAAAACTATGTTTTTTTTTTATTTTTAAAATTAGCAAAATCAACGTTAGAGTAAAGTTCTCGATCTTCAATATTCGTTTCACACGATCACATCTCTCTTTAGCAAAAACCGCAATAACAATTTGTGTGAGATTGCAAATCAATTCCATTTGTCACGACCCCAAAAGGACCAGAGACAGAATGGGGACAACTCGACCATAAACGAACCAAATTGTCCAATCCTTAACTTAAGTTTCACTAAATAGCAACTGTAACACCCGACATTTTTTCGTGTAATTATTTCCCCGAATAATTAAGCGGGATTACTTTGATATTAATGCAATGACTGTTTTTAATAAAATTGTCGATGTGATTAATCGAACGAGGGTGATTCGTGAGACCGAATCGATTAACTAAATAATGTTTTAGTTAAAAACCAATGGAAGGGCAAATTAGGAAGAAATTAAGGTTGGTGGGAGGGAACTAATGAGTGTTTGACACTTGGCAAACTTGTTGGAGAAGCCAAGCCCCTCTTCCTCCTTCCCTCCTACGTGAAAACACTCCAGCTTGCAATTTTTCATCTTTTCTTTTCTGCTTTCTCTCTTCCAGACGCCTGAAACAAATTTCCAAAACTTTGTTTCTTCTGTTTCCTTCAGTTTTCTTCAGTAAAGGTAACCCTTTTTCACTAGTTAATAAGTTTAAGTTAGTTAAACGTTAGTTTTTTTGAAATCTAGGTTAATGTCCCTTTTTGCATGCTTTAGGTTCGCGAACCACCGTTGTTGTGCGCGTTAAGCTTGCTGCATTTCGGACAACAGGTAAGTTCATACGTATAGGTTTGGCCCTTAAGGCCCTACAATACAGAGGTACTAGGTTTTATGTTGTCGGGATTTCTGTTGGGTAGTTAAACCATATGTTATGTTTTAGGTTAAGTTTGTTCTGTTTTATATCCTGCTTATTATTATTCTGTCGCCTGTCTATGAATGTTCATGCATACACGTTTTCTCTGAAAGTCATGAAAATATTTTCTGCACACGGTTTGAAGTTAAGCAAGATAAAACCTGTAACGAAATGTATGGTTAAGTGTGGACGAGGACTGGCATCCTGTCATGTACTCCTGTTATGTCCTGTTGTGGCATGTACTCCTGTTGCGCCAACTCTTCTTCCCACTTATACTTTCCTATCCAGTGAAATGTAACGTAAAGTAATGTAATGTTCATGTATTTGAAATTGTTCATGCATAGCACGTACATCACTTTGCATTGTATATTCTTACTGAGCTCTAGGCTCATAGTTGAACTCCCTGTTGTAGGTATGGATCCTCCAGAGGAGGACATTGTGCCTCAAGATGATGAGTTGATGTAGTTGGCGGGATGAGCTCACGGGGGAATGGTTGCTGCAGTTAGACAAAGGTTATTCCTGAAAAAAAAATTGTATTTTTGAAAGTTATGTCCAATCCTGTACAGTTTTTGAAATCTTAAAACGATGTATAAAAATTGTGTTTATGTTTTAAAACCCCTGCCTGGTGAATTTTTGAAGTGTATGTCCAGATTCTGTACAACTGTTGAAATTTCTAAAACTCCGGTTTGACAGATGAATGTATGTTGAGAAATATTCTGCAACTGCTTGGGATTTTCTCTTTTAGGTTGTGCATGAGTTATCTCTGGTATTAGAGCTATCCATGCGGTTTGATTTCTTTAACTTCTGTTATGTTTTCCATCCTGTCCAAAATCATGTTTTGAAATCATTTTTTTGAAGTTTTTATGCCTTCTGTTTTTATGCTTCCTATTTATATGTCTTCTTGTTAAAAGTTGTCAATTCTGTCTTTAAAATTATATCATCCGCCCATATCATCCGCCCAACATCTTCCGCCCACATCTTCCGCCTAACATCTTCCGCCCACATCTTCCGCCTAAGTCTTCCCCTTACATCTTCCGCCCACATCTTCCGCCCAACTTCTTCCGCCCACATCTTCCACCTAAGTCTTCCCCTTACATCTTCCACTCAACATCTTCTGCCCACATCTTCCGCCCAACATCTTCCGCCCACATCTTTCACCTAAGTCTTCCCCTTACATCTTCCACTCAACATCTTCCGCCCACATCTTCCGCCCAACATCTTACGCTCAACGTCTTCTGCCCACATCTTCCGCCCAACATCTTCCGCCCACATCTTCCACCTAAGTCTTCCCCTTACATCTTCCACTCAACATCTTCCGCCCATATCTTCCATCTAAGTCTTCCCCTTACATCTTCCACTCAACATCTTTCGCCCACATCTTCCGCCCAACATCTTCCGCCCACATCATCCACCTACATCTTCCGCCTTACACCTTCCACCTTACATCTTCCACCCCACATCTTCCGCCCACGTCTTCCACTTCTGTCATCCAATTTATGTCTTCCATTTTATGCCTTCAATTTTATGTCCTCTATTTTAAATGTTTTAAATTTTTAAAAGTTTAAAAAAAAATATGTCACGTTTTAAATGTCCGGAGTGTGGCTCGCCGGCCCCGATCGAGTCGGGGGTCGTCACAGCAACGGAAGATTCATAGAATTTTTTAAATAGTCTCGGATCAACTACCAATGTGTTAAATCAAGGCCCATCAATGATAGTGTGTTAATATAAACCTGATAAACTGTATAAATTTATATAAAGTGATTTAACGTGTTTCAAAAAGAACGAAATGAACTGAAATGAAATATTTTAAAGAAATAAATTAAGGTCTAAAATATCAAAAAGTTCAGCCATGCATCAACCAATCTGAATCTCGCTTAATAAGTCCTAAAAGAGAAAGTTATTTGGGGTGAGTCAACTAAACTCACTAGGGATCAAACTTCTTATGCAACATTTAATTTAAATAGTGAACATGTCAATTTGATAAGACATAAGTTAAAAATCGTACAGTAGAACAAATGATACAAGTAATTTAGCATAAAGTAGTATATAATGAATTTCTGTTGTACAAAATTTTTGATGAAAATAGAGCCGCTTCTGAGCAGAACATGTCATAGGAAATAAAAAGAAAGCGATGTCCGTCGATCGCAAGCCACAAAATACTATACTTAGGTTTAGAGATTCGAAACCTAAAAACACGACACATACAACCCATTTTCACAACATATAAATAAAAAAAATTTTAAAAGATTGAATGTGTGACGACCCCCGACCCGATCGGGGTCGAAGAGCCTCACTCTGGATATTTTAAAACGTAGACTATTTTTTTTCTTACTTTTAAAACGTTACACAGAGAAAATCTTCTCTGGAATTGAAGACTGGAAAACATTTAAAGTCGGACCACGAAATAAATGGCAGAAGAAAAACAGGAAGACAGGAATATTAAAAACTTGAATGAGTACTCTGGACGAGTGCAGGAAGACAAGGAGAAATTAAAACAGGAAAAACAGAATAGACGACAACATGCAGTGGAAGACTTAATCAAATACATGCAGTGGAAGACTTAATAAAACAAATGAGAAACATAAACTGGAAGACATACTGTGGAAGGCTACAGTGGATGACAGAAGCCGTGGACAATCGGGAGCTGTGGACATTTAAAAAAACATGTGGATGTCTAAAAATAACAGAGGTTGTGGACTTTTGAAATAACAGAGGCTGTGGACGTTTGACATAACAGAGGCTGTGGACGTTTGACATAACAGAGGCTGTGGACGTTTAAATAACAGAGGCTGTGGATGTTTAAAAATAACAGAGGTCGTGGACGTTTAAAAATAACAGAGGCAAAACAGTGGACACAGAAGTCCGTGGACGTTTACAATAAAAGACAAAAATAGTGGATACAGGAGTCCGTGGACGTTTAAAATCAAAGGCAAAAACAGTGGACACAGAAGTCCGTGGACGTTTGAAATCAAAGGCAAAAACAGTGGACACTAACACTTAGCCGAATACTTGAAAACTCGAAAGACAGAAACTGAAAGGCAGAATGGACGACTATTTTCAGAGGTAAAATTTACGACTGTTTAACTTTTACTGAAATAGATAAAACTCAACAGGAAAACATGAAAACAGAAAGCACAAAAGCTTCAAACTTCAGAAACCGATTCAAAACATGATTTTGGACATATCAGAAAACATGACAGAAGTTTAACAAATCAGACTGCATGGATAGCTCTAAAATCAGAGAAAATCCATGCACAACCTAAAAGAGAAAATCTCAAACAGTTCCAGAATATTTCAAAATATGCATTCAACTGTCAAACAGAGGTTTTAATAAAACATCAACACAGAGTTTATACATCGTTTTAGAACTTCAAAGGCAGTACAAAATCTGGACATACACTTCAAGATTTCACCAAAACAGAAGTTTTAAAAAACATGAACACACAGTCAATACATCGTTTTCAAAATCCAGCAGAGGCTATACTAATATGAACTTCATTTTAAAAACTTCACTCTCGGGTCAGAAATATGTCTGGCTGCCGCAACCACCCCCAAAAGCTTGTGCCACCAACCACCTATTTGTCGGCCTGAGGCACAAAATCCTCATCCACGGGTTTCGCACCTACATCAGGAAGTTCAACTATGAGCCTAGAGCTTAGTAAGAACATATTAAAATGCAGTGGTGCATATGCTATGCATGAATTTTTAGAAATACAATGTCATTGTAGAACATTACTTTTCACTGGCAGGGGGTATAAGTGGGGCTTATAGGGAAACTGGCGCAGTAGGGTGCACTTTCAGGCCCCGTGCACTTTCAGGCACATTTCAGAGACATTTCCAGTAATTCAGAGCAGAATGCCAGTCCCCGTCCCACACTTAACCGATACATTACATTCAAATTTTTATCTTTCTTAACTTCAAAGCGTGTACAGAAAACCTTTGCATGACTTTCGGGAAAACGTGTATGCATGACCAGTCACTGTGCAGAGATTTAGCATACTGTAGAACAGTTAAAAACACACATGAATAACAAGACATCTAAACCATGCACCGAGCATGGCAAGAAACTTACTTATGGTCGAATCATCGACCAAACTACCCAACGATAACCCGACGACATGTTTAACCTAGTATCTCCGTGATGTAGGGTCTTAAGGGCCACCCTACACGTATGAACTTACCTGTTGTCCGTGAAGTTGCAAGCTTTGTTCGTGTTGCCTCGGTGTTGCACGAACCTATAACATGCAAGTAAAGAAAATAAATAGAGCTGCAAATGCTAACTAATAACTTAGTAGGATATTCTCAAAACTCCATTCAAACCTTTAGAAAACAAACCAACGTGTTTTCATACAAAAACAGTGAGTTTTCTCCAAAGTATCTTAACCCTAAATTTCAATAAAACTCACATTTTAACTTGTCCAAACTCATTAACTATAGTAGATGATTACCTTCATTGGAGAAAACCGGAGAAAACGAGAAAAGACAGAGTTTAGAATGTCGCTGGTAGTCTAGAAGAGAGAAAGCAGAGAGGAGTGAAAAGAAACAGAGGAGAAATAAGGAGGGTTTCACGTAGAGAAGAGAAAGAGAGAGGAGGGGCTTGGCTTCTTCAACAAGCCAGGACACTTGGCTCTCATCCATTGCCTTCCTCCCACCAACCTTAATTTCTACTTAAACTGCCCCTAGTTGGTTTCCAACTAATTTGTTAATTAGTTTGTCAATTCGATTTTTCCATTAAACACTTCGACAAATTCCTTAAAACATTCATTGTATTAATATAAAAATTCATCATGTTAAATGATTCAGGGAATAATTACATGGCCAAAATGCTGGGTGTTACAAAATGTGCTCAATTTTAAATGTATTTACTCAAAGTAAATAATTAATATTAATATATTGTAAAATTAAATTTCTACCTCAAATGGGCTTACAGGTTAGAAATTGATAGATGAGTTAAAAAGCAAATTGGATTGCAAAATTAAACAAAAAATATGATATATATCTTTTGAAAAATAAACATTATGCAATTGCAAGTGTCACAATTAAATAATAAAGGATAAGTAAAATGTCTATCTCACGAAAATAAAATTATCGATGTTTCAAACTAAGTAAAACTTAATTAATTTATGAGAAAAAATTAGGTAAGCTAATTAATAAGAAATCAAAACAATAAAACGAAGCATAAACAAACAGGAGAAAAGAATCAAATGAGAGAAAAATGACTTATATTCGAACATCTTTTATGTGAATTTTTAATAGCAATGTTGTGAAACATATAGCAACAAACAAGGTAGATGTTTCTAATGTGAACATATTCACTTGCGAAGTGTTGATTTTGCACAACATCTATACTAAGTTTTCTATTTGGATTTGTACTTCAATATGCTTGAGATATTGATAGAATTAGAAATGAAGTTAGAAATCGTCAAAATTGCTAGAAAACGTGGGATGCAAATTCTAAACTTAGCGAGTATATTATGACTAACGTCCAAATTGACGAAAAGAGAAAGTTCCATGTGCCAAAAACAAAAGTTAAAGGTGGAATCTAATAAATGATGTAAACGTCACTTTATCAAAGTTAAAATAAAAATGATTAGTTTTAAAGGGAAAACAACCCAGCCGAATCTGAACCAGAGATCGCCGGTGCATTTATGTCCGACCAAGGTCACTCAGCTGAGGCACTCCCCACTCCAGAAATCGAATTTGGAGGGTTGACCTAATCGGTCTCTCCATTTCTAAAAGCACAATAAATGTAAAAACAGTGAAATGCACATCACTTACAATACACACAATATTTCCACCCACAAAAAAAAGCAATGGAGACCAACTAAGATCAAGAACAGAACAGCTGATTTAGCAACCACAATTATATAGGCTGCGGCAATTTTCTGGCTTTGGTCCTGGATTTTTAATTGGTAAACAAGATCCGTACGGCTTGCCTCTCCCACAATTATTAACCGCCGGCTTTCCTTTGGTAGCTGTAGGGGTGGTTACGGAGTTGAAGACATCCAATAGCATTCTGCTTATCTCGGAATCCATCATGAACTCCGACTGCCAGTCATCGTCGGCGACGAGGTCGTTCTCGGGGCGGCTGGCAAAGAACAACGATGGCGTCAATTCATTCCCGCTTTCGACAGCGGTGGCCCTGCAGACTCTCGGGGTGAGGAGAAAAAGGACCGACATAGCTGCGATGGCCAATGGGAGGCTTTTGGTTGCAGTGACTTCCAAGGTTGGATGATTGGGTGGATGTAAAACTTTGGATCTAGAAGATATAAATAATTAACAACTGCAAGTGTTGGAGGGGCAGGGACGGCCATTGAAATAAGGGTAAATTCAAAAATACCCTTGAAATATGAGTATTTATCGAAAAAATCCTCAAACAAAAAGTCCTCGTAGTTAAAACCTCGAACTATTAAAAATGTTCAAAAAAGATCCCGACGGATGGCCGATAGCTAGGGGTGTTCAAAAACCGAACAGGAACTGAAAACCAAACGGGAACCGGTGAAATCAGTTCTGTTCAGGTCGATTTTGATAAAGAAAAAACCTAAATGCGGTTCTAAATTGCAAGAACCGAATTTATTGGTTCGGTTTTCGATTTGGATCAGTCAAAATCGATAGAAATCGAACCGAACCTATGAAATTGGTTCTTGCAATTTACAACCACTGAAGACCTAAATGGCTATCGGTTCTTCACCTAAAAATCCAAACTCCAGAGTCCAAATATGACACACGCAGACGATCAGGCAACGACACACACAGGTGACGACACATGACAGGCAAAGACCAGAGACCCGACATAAGACGACTCTCTGCTACGGGCTGTTGAGTATCAACGACGACAGCAGCATCGGCCACCGGATACGTTCTATTCTTTGCTCTTTTTTGTGTTTGACAGAGAGCAAAATCTGATTTTGCTCTCTGTCAAAAACATAAGAGAGCAAAATCAAACACATTTTGCTCTCTTCTGTTTTTAACAAAGCAAAATAATTCTCTGTTTTTTACCGAGAGCAAAATAAATGATTTTGCTTTCTTCTGTTTTTGACCAAGAGCGAAGTCATTGATTTTGCTCTCTTCTGTTTTTTGACCGAGTGCATGTTTGTTCTTTGATTTTGTCTTTAATTTATGTGTTTTGCACTGTATAGTTACTTAATGTGTAACGACCCCAAGGAGATCGCCACATAATTCATGACTTTCTTAATCACATTTAATTTAGTTTAGACTTATTTATACATCTTTCCTGTTTTGGTTAAGTTATACCTCTTTATGTATATTATTTTTTTGAAAACATAACCTAGCTCAAGACATCACACGCGATTCATTAGGCATCGCTCGGCAGAGAAGTACATTATACATCTGCCGGCGGACAGTGTATAATGCTCCATCTGATAAAGACTTAAGCTCATGAGCTGCATCTACCGATGGAGAAATAAACTTGCATCTGCCGATCATATCCCAACAGATTTCTATACTTAATTACTTACTCCTGCCGGTCACTAAACGACAAGCATAGAGTTCACATCCTCCGGTAGAGAAAGATTTCATCATCCGATTCGACACGTGAAACTCGCGTGACTCACTTATCACCGCCTAATAGAGGACATCTTCCGGTGAGCACGAGCTTAACACGTGACCCATTAAAACCTCACAAGATAGGAGATATCATCCGGTGGGCACGTGCATCACTCGTGGTTCATTTAACCTCATTCAGCATCAGAAATACACTACACATACCGGTCACTAGATGACAAAATAACATCTTCATCATCCGGTGACTTTAATACGCTACACATACCGGTCACTAGACGACAATTAACGTTTACATCATCCGGTGAAGAAATACACTTCATCCACCGGTGACGTCAGACAATATTTACATCATCCGATGAAGAAATACACTTCATCCACCGGTGACGTCAGCCGGATGATCCTTTTATCCAGCTTCTATTGTATGTCAGTAAAACCCGAAAATCTCCAAACAACCCATACCGACGGAAAGATAATGATTTTTCTTAACTTCCATACTTCATAAACATAAACCTAACAGGTATAAATCATAGACTCATCCAGAATACATATAGCGGAAGACTTAAACAACAGGTCATTTAATAATCCTTATAATCATTCTCAACCTCAGTGATCAACTAGGCAATTTCAAAAGCTCAAGGTTGTAAGATAGACTCATCCTACTTAAGCTACCATATTCATAGTCATAATTAAAATCATAGAGCGTTAACCAGGGGTCTTGTTCGCCATCCAGCCACAGAATTGCTCCCTGATCACCCTCCAGCAACCAAACTTAGACATCTTCATTAGCTTTGAATCCCTCACCTGGTATCTCGTCACCTACATCATATGGTTTAACTATAAGCCTAATGCTTAGTAAGGAATGCAACTAACATGTACTCATGAATGCACAATAGAGAGAAAATCATGATCATGCTCTTTTCTTGTTCTTATTCTGGTTCATACTCTTGTTCATAATCATCATCCATAATCAGGAATCATATTCATCATTTAAGTTGTGTGGATTAAGAGAGGATTTGTGCCGGTAAAGGGGGTTCGACAGTGAGTTTGATCTTGGTCCCTACTGCGGGTCGTATTCATATGTCCCTCTTTGGACTGTGACATACGCCGAACCGCCCCCAACCCTCACTCAACCACGTTGCGGGGATTTTATCATCTTATCTTGTTCATGAGAAAAACATGCTTTTAAAACATTTTCATGTGCATAAAACATTGTTAATGCATGAACATGGAAATTCTTAATTCATACAAGCTACAGAACAGAACATTCATCCAACATGAAAACTTACCATTAAACTAAACATCAACATAAGTACTAGACTGTGGCATGAATAACCTCTAATCGTCATATCAGTTACTATCTAGCATCTCTATGATGTAGGGCCCTATTGGCCGGAATCCTATACATTCACTTACCTGGTGTCCTTAGCAACTTGAGCTCTTTTCTTCAGACCTTTTTCACCTAAAACATCCACATTGCAGTAGTTAAAATAAAATCCTAATAGTTCTAATCTCAAGCCATCCTAAGATTTAGTAGCTAGAGTCACTCCCGAATCCTTAGTATAGTTCTCTGTGCAGTTTGAAATCTAAAAACCGAAATAGACAGACTCGATTAGCGATACTCAGGGTTGGTTGTTTAATGTCCAAAATCGATTCGGAATAACAATACCACTTTCAGATTTTAAAATATCCTTACTAATACTCGGCCATTGAAGAATCCAGACCCTCAACACACAGCTGAAAACAGAGCTTAACGACTAAAAGATAGCTACATTGCCAAACTCGTACCTCGAGCACAAAGTAACCGAGATGCAGCAAGGGAACCGATCGTCGAAGAAGGGATTTCCAGCTGACAGAGAGTGAGAGCTCAGGAGAGGAGAAATCGCCGAGAGTAGGAGATGTCGGCTACAGTGGTTTTAAATGAAGTTTGAACCCTTTCCATTTTCTTTAAATACCTGTCTCAAACCTCCATTATTACAACTTTGTCACTCAACCTAGTTTAAATCCACATGTAATTAATTAAGTTTAGCATAAAATTCTAAATCGTGAGGATTGAATATTCACGTCCGTTAAAACAGTTAGGGAGTCACCTGGTTGAAGTTGTCGGGTGTTACATAATGTTTCTGTTTTGGGAGACTTTTCAGGCGTGACCGAGAGCAATTTACGTGTTTTATTTGTTTGTTATGTGCTGTTTTATTATGACCGAGAGCATTAGAGCAACATGTGTAATGTAGTATCTTTGATTTTGTCTTTGATTTAAGTGTTTTATACTGTGAACTGTAAAGTTAATGTTTCTGTTTTGGAAGACTCTTCGGGCGTGACCGGGAGCAATTTATGTATTTTATTTGTTTGTTCTGTGCTGTTTTATCATGACTGAGAGCATTAGAACAACATGTGTAGTGTCTTTGATTTTGACGTTGATTTTGATTAATTAAATTTGTTTTATGATTGAAAGCATTAATGATAGTGTAAATGTGATGACCCAAATGGACACGTATGAGGAGGAACCACCCAGTGCTCCGCGAATCCCGAGTGGGACTTGGGCCGGAGGGTGATGTGTTGGGTTAAAAACTCCGTGGATCCCAGGTTGGACTTGGGCCGGAGGGTTCGGTCGTAGAAAGAAGGGTCGTCAAAATCTCACATCGCTTGGGAAAGTATGTGAAAATAAAACATATGTAAAGAGACCCTCCCAAGATAGTAAGACGCGTTTTAGAGCACAATTGACAACGGATCCCATAAGAACTCCGAAGTTAAAAGTGCTTCGGCGAGAGTAGTACCAGGTTGGGTGACCGACTGGGAAGTCCTCGCCAAACAAAGCCGTGAGGGGAGGATATTGGGCTACGACCCAATCCCCAGAGTGGACAATATCTTACTGGGAAAATTGGTCGTTACAAATGGTATCAGAGCCTGTACCCAACCAAAAATGTGGTCAACGAGGACGTTGGGCCCTCAAGGGGCGGTGATTGTGATGACCCGAATGGACACGTATCAGGAGGAACCACCCTGTGCTCCGCGAATCCCGAGTGGGACTTAGGCCGGAGGGTGATGTGTTGGGTTAAAAACTCCGCAGATCCCGGGTTGGACTTGGGCCGGAGGGTTCGGTCGTAGAAAGGGGGGTCCTCACAATCCCATATCGCTTGGGAAAGTATGTGGAAATGAAACATATGTAAAGAGAACATCCCAAGATAGCAAGACGCGTTTTGGAGCACAATTGACAACGGATCCCATAAGAACTCCGAAGTTAAAAATGGTTCTGTGACAGCCCCTGACCCGATCGGGGCCGAGGAGCCATCACTCCGGGACATTTAACAGAGAACAGGACGTATATATTTTTTTTTTAACCAAACAGACTGAACTTTTAAGAGAAAACCCTTAAAAGCATTACAGAGAGAGAACTTTCTCTGGATTTGAAAACTGGGAGCTAATTTAAAACTGGATTACAGGGGTGATTGACAGAAGGAAACTAGGAAAAACAGTAAACAGAAATGGACGGCTAAAATAAAGAAGCAGAATAAAATAGGATAACAGAGAGAATGAAAACAACTGGAGGAGGGCATACTGTAGAAGGGGTACAGTGGATGGCATGAATAAACTAGGCGGAAGACGTAGGCAGTAGACGAAGCAAAAAATGTAAGTAAACTGGGCGGGCGATATAGACTAGCGGTAGATGTGAATAAGACAAAAGTGAACAGTAAACAGTGGCATACATGAATAAGACAAAAGTGAACAGTGACAGCGGTAGATATGAATGAAATAGAAGCAACATAAACAGCAGTAGAAGTAAAGAAGATAACGTCAGGCGGATCGTTCACTGGTAGAAGTAAACTACAGGCAGAAATGCACTGTTCACCGGTGAAAGTGAATTTAAAGGCAGCGGTGGATGTGATTTTAAAGACAGAATTTGACAACTTTTAACAGGAAGACGTATAAACAGGGAGCATAAAACAGAAGCTCAAGTTCAGACCTTCAAAAACCCGATTGCAAAACAGTTGTAAAAACATGTTTGACAGAGATTCAAGAAAAAAACAACTGCATGGAGAGCTCAAAAGTTGAAACCATCCATGCACAACCTAGAATGAAGAACTCAAGCAGTTCAGAATATATCAAAACATAGATACAACTGTTAATTACAGAGGTTAAACGAACCTATACGTTATAAAAATCCGAACAGAATTCCCAACAGAATTTTAACAAAAACACAGAATCCCAACAGAGTCAGGAAGAGTATAACAGGGAGCATAAAACAGAAGCATCAAAGTTTCAGACCTTCAAAACCCGATTCAAAACAAGTTGTAAAACATGTTTGACAGAGATTCAAGAAAAACAAACTGCATGGATAGCTCAAAATTTGAAACCATCCATGCACAACCTAGAAATGAAGAACTCAAGCAGTTCCAGAATATATCAAAACATATATACAACTGTTAATTACAGAGGTTTAAAAACTTAAACACCGAAACCTATACGTTATAAAAATCCCGAACAGAATTCCCAACAGAATTTTAAAACAAAAACACAGAATCCCAACAGAGTTTTTAGACAATAAACTTCACTTTGAAAACTTCCCTCCCTCGGGTCAGAAACATGTCTGGCTGCCACAACCACCCCGAAAGCTCGAGTCACCAGCCACCTATTCGTCGGACTGAGGCACAAAGTCCTCTTCCACGGGATCCGTACCTACATCAGAGAGTTCAACTATGAGCCTAGAGCTCAGTAAGAACATATAAAAATGCAGTGATGCACATTTCATGCATGAACTTTCAAAATATAGTGACAGTGCAAAACATTACTTTTTATCTATCAGAAAGTAGAGCTTATAGGGGAACAGGTGTAACAGAAGTGCACTATAAGGCACTAGAAATTCAGAGCAGAACACCAGTCCCCGTCCCACACTTAACCGGTACATTACAGTCAGATTTTTATCCTTATTAACTTCAAAACCGTGCACAGAAAATATTTGCATGTCTTTCGGGAAAATCGTGTATGCATGAGCATTTACAGTGCTTGAACTTAAAGTAGCAGACAACAAGAATAAAACAGTAAAACATAAGGAAAAAGTAGATAACTCAGGACGTAACTCTAACATTTCTACCCGAAACAACCTGACAGAAATGAAAACTTAGTACCTCCGTGATGTAGAGCCTTAACGGCCAACCTACGGATATGAACTTACCTGTAGTCCGAAAAGCAGCAAGCTTTGCTCGTGAAACCACGGTGATGCACGAACCTATGACGCGCACGAAAAGGGAATTTAACAAAGCTGTAAATGCTAACTAATAACTTAGTAGAATATGCTTCAAACTTCATTCAAACCTTTAGAAAACATACCAACGTGTTTTCATACAAAGACAGTGAGCTTGTCCAAATATCATAACCCTAAACTTCGACAAAACTCACATTTTAATATGTCCAAACTTGTTAACGAGGTTAGATGATTACCTTTGCTGAAGGAAACAGAAGAAAACAGGAGAAACAAGTTTTGGAGATTTGTCTCAGTCGTCTGGAAGACAGAACAGAGAAGAGGAGATGGAGAAAATGGAAGGTCTCACGTAGAAAAGAATTGAAGAGAAGACAATAGGTAGGTTTCTCAGCAAGTTATGGACACTTGGCAGCCATTCATTGGCTTCCTCCACCTACCTTAATTCCTACCTAGACTACCCCTCCATTGGTTCTAACTAAAGATTTGTTTTGGTTAAACCATAGTTTAGTTTTCAACTAAACATTCCAACAAATTTCACCAAAACATACATTATATTAATATAAGCCTAATCCCGATCGATAGTTCGAGAGATAATTTCCCGGCCAAAAATGCCGGGTGTTACAGCTTCGGCGAGAGTAGTACCAGGTTGGGTAACCGACTGGGAAGTCCTCGCCAAACAAAGCCGTGAGGGGAGGATATTGGGCTACGACCCAAACCCCAGAGCGGACAATATCTTACTGGGAAAAGAGGTTGTTACAGTAAAGGGTTCTACACTTAGTCAAGCAAAAAGGAAAAAATCAGAAGTTTAGAATCATTTTAC
Source organism: Begonia masoniana (assembly GCA_022432975.1). Taxonomy (NCBI): domain Eukaryota; kingdom Viridiplantae; phylum Streptophyta; class Magnoliopsida; order Cucurbitales; family Begoniaceae; genus Begonia; species Begonia masoniana. The sequence continues at coordinate 11,370,284 of CM039502.1, forward strand.
GAAGATTGAAAGTTTTCATAATAGCAATCTTAAAACAAAATGTAATCAGCATTCTTTGAATTTTCTTTTTTTGATAACAGATGATATTACTTACTTGATACTTTGATTTGTTTTTATATTTTGCTATATTCAATCGTTTTGTTATGATATTATGCGATATTGACAAAATTATTATTTTTTTTTTGGTTTTTTTTTTGGAATCTATATAATATATTTTATATTATTTAAAATTTTTAAAAATATGTTGTAGAACCGGAACCGAACCGAAACTTTTGGTTCGGTTCCGGTCGGTTTCCCGACTGGTTTCAGACTCGAAATCCGAAATTGAATTGTGATTGGCTCTGTTCGGTTCCTCTCCAAAACCGAACCGAACCGCAAGTTGCCCACCCCTACCGATAGCCCCCGAATCTAAAATTACAAGGGATTCGGGTAGCAGATTTAAAATCACGGAATTAAAATACAGGATTTGATTTAGTTCATTGGGTCATTTCAATCCACCCGGTCGCTAAAATAGCTGCTCGACAACGCCTCTTGGTCAGTAAGTTTCAATCCATCGGGTCAGTAATTGGACTAGTCTTGAGCAGTCCCGCGGGCATTTATCTTTTACCAGCAATAGGGTCACAAGTCACGACCCTGTAATCCAGCACAATATTACTGACTTATTGCAAAAGAGTAATGTTACATTTACTCTATATTCTTACTTTTTATTTTTTTACTTATTGACGTAATAAAGATTGATTGGTGAAATTAATCTAACAAATTACAAAATAATTAAAATAAAATATTATTTATACAAATCAATGTTTGACACGTCAATAAGTAAAAATAGATAGTACTATTACAGTGCAAACATAACATTATCCGTTACCGATTGCACCAATCAACGAATGAAAATTAAATATACACTCTTAGTTTTTACACTCTTAGCTCTTAAATTGAACAGGCAAAACTTGCATCAATGATGGGCCTAACATAAATGAAGGCCCACATTACACTTGCCCAAAAGCTCGACAAAGCCCACAAGCCTTGCATTCAACGGTTCTATGTCATTCTTAATTAAAAAAACACATAAGACAACACACAAGGCAAAGTATAAAAGTAGCGAGTATATGCGGATGCAAGTTTTAGAGGATGGTATTTCATTAATCAATCACTTTTTCTACTATGCGTGTATGTAACATGTATCTGTATTTGATAGACTATCGACTATCCTACTCAGTTTTCGATGTCCACAAGCACAAAATGATCTTCTCGTTTTGCAAACTGAGAGCGAGAGACAGAGAGAGGGACATGTCGATTGTCGTTTCTATAAAAGAAATAGGTTCTTAAAACGGAGCGTTTAGTAAAAGATTAGCATAAATATGATTGATTTGTTATCAAGCAATTTCGATTTGTTATCAAGCAATTTCGATCTGTTAACTAATTATTCACCCTATTCTAAAAAGATTCATTTTTTTAAAACATGTAGGCTAAATAGTAAGGGTGGCAGATTGAAATGACCCAATGAACTAAATTTTACTTTATTTCAGTTAGTCCCTGTACTAAAATAATTGGTAAATCAAATCCTGTATTTTAATTCTGCTACGAGTTTTGACTTTCTATCAACAATTTTGTTAAACTTTCATTTAAAAACTTACCAAACAATATTGAATTTATTGAAAAAAATTATCTTGGTATTATTAATGTAGGTCCCTCGTTATAATGGACTCACCCATAAGAAATATGCATAAATAATATTTTAAAGTAATATATATAAATATAAGACAAGTATCTCGTTTGATATTAATTATCACTATCCTTGGTTTATTCTTAACTTATACAAGAACATGAGATTGTTCGATTTAGGAATATCGAAATTATTCACCGATTCAAAATTTTCCTTTAATGGAGAGGAAAGAAGTTCATCTCCATCTCATACTCCTAAATATTTATGTGATTTTTATATACCATTGCACAAATATGCAATGCATGTACCGGCCGTCATACAATATAGGTGCAAGTTGTTAATTGATACACAAGCACATTGTCATGCATGTGTGAAATAATATTTAAAAAGTAAATATGGTAAAAATATTTGATATTAACACTCGTACTAAGACTAGGATCAATGAATAGAGAAGTCAAGTAAAACTCCTAGGTTTTTTGGGTTCAGTCAAGCAAATGAAGAGCGATCCAAAGAATATGAACAAATATCGAATCAAGAGTGATGGTTTAAAACCAAGAGACGCTACTAGAAAGAAGCTCAAGCAACAATAGTCAATCTCGACATGATCTATGCAACAAAAAATAAAAATAAAAAAAATGTGAAAAAGAAAGTTTGAAAGATAGAAGGAAAATAAGGAAATGGTAGGGGCATTAAATGAAGGGTTTAAATGAACTATCAATTCATGAAGTATGAATTATGAGGATTAATGGGTGTGAATTGATAGAATTTGATTTAAATTCTCAATCATTCTATAACAAGTGTGAATTAATGTAGCTTCACTTCAGTAAATTTAAGTCATTGGACTTCGATATATGATATCATATAGTTAGAAAAGAAGAAAAATTATCTAAATTTCACTTTAGAAGATAAAAATGATTAGTTCTAAAGGAAAAACAACTTTGTGGAATCTGAACGGTAGATCGCCGATGGATTTATGTTCGATCAAATGAGGCACTCAACACTCGAGAATCGAATTTGGAGGTTGACCTAATCAGTTTCTAAAGCATAATAAATGTAAAAGCAATGAAAAGAAGGGCAACTTATGTAGATGAATCCAATTATTTTGCGACCTTCCATCTTGCTATGCACATCACTTACAATACACACACACACACATAAATATTGCCAAAAAAAAAAAAACATGAAGACCGACTAAGATTAAGAATAGCTGATTCAGCAATTACGTTTAAATGGGTTGCATTTTTCTACCTTTGGTCCTTTATTTTTGCCTGGGGTACAAGGAATGTATCGTTTGCCTCTCCCTCTCCCACAAGGATTCGCCGGTTTATGAGAATCAAGCGTAGGGAGGGTTTTTGAGAATGAAAAAGCATCGATCAGCATTCTGTTTATCTCGGAATCCATCATGAACTCCGACTGCCAGTCGGCGACGAGGCCGTTCTCGGGGTGGCCGGCACTGAACAACGATGGCGTCTTTCCGTTCTCGCTTTCGACAGCGGTGGCTCTGCAGACTCCGGGGCTGAGGAGAAAAAGGACCGACATTGCTGCAATGGCCAATGGGAGGCTTTTGGTTGCAGTGACTTCCATGGTTGGATGATTGGGTGGATGTAAAACTTGGATCTAGAAGATATAAATAATTAAGAACTGTAAGTGTTGGAGGGGTAGGGACGGCCATTGAAATAATGGGAGAGAGAGAGAGAGAGAGAGAGAGAGGACGTACTACGTTGTCTGTAGTGGATGATATGGATAAGAAATGCATGACCACCATTGCAGAAAGACCAGAAAGACCAGAAAGAAAGTCTTCCTCTGTCGGTGACTTTTGCTGGAAATATTCCAATCTTCCAGAAATTATTGCACATAATAAATTAAAATAAAATAAATGAGCGATTTTTTTTTTTTTTTACTTCTAAAAAAATTAGGCTCCCATTATTTTATTTAAAAAAATTAATAAGGATAAAATACAAATTGAACCTTATCGCGGATTATAATTTTAACCTAATTTTACCTTAATTTTGAGATAATTACATTTATTTTCAATTTTGCCCGAGCCTAATATTCTCATAATTAATATTTATTTACGTGTCAACCAATAATTAATCTAAAGAAAATGAAAGGAAAATAGTATTTCTCAAAAATTTCATGTTGGGCTTGATGACAAGTAAAATGAAAAAGAGGAAAAAAAAGAATTATTTATTTACTACTGTTCATTGTATAGAAAAATATAATAATTGAGACAATAATTTAATCAAAATAAGCTCAAAATGTATAGTTTGGGGATTTTATTATATTGTATTGATCTTTAATAAAGTTGAAAATATAAATATTTGGTATAAATATTGTCCACAGGCCCAATTGAACTTGTATATTTTAGATTCACTAATTATTTGGAAGATAAAGTTTAGTTTCTAAATATATAATATTATCTTGCACTCTGATCTTAACTTTTGATGTATCGTTTATTAGTTTGTAGTAGATTAGAGTGTAGAATTAAAAAATAAATCCAAAATTACCTTTGTCTTTATTGTTGTCTCAAACCAACTAAAATTTAATAAAACAATATAAATGAGCACATTTTGAAGTAATTTAATTGATAAAAAAAATATGTTTATGTTTTTAGTCATCAAAATTTACAAATCGACCAATTAAAATCCAAAAAAAATTATTTTTATTTTTAAATAATTTAAGTTTAATTCTCCAATATCTTTTTTATGTGTCATTGGTCTAAATGTATTATTAATTAAATAAAAATTATATGATTTGATCTAATTTTATAAACTTAATCATGCTAAAACACCATTCACGAATAATATTACGTTTACTTACCCTCTTTCTTGGCACTTATTAATTGATAAAATTAATAAATTTTTTTAATTGTTTGTTATATCTCATGCTTGCGCCAATTAACGAGTGTCACATCATAAAATAATAATTGAAAGATAAGATTAGAAAGTAAATATAACGTTACTTTATTTGTCTGAACCATTTTTCATCATCTAATTTTCCTCACTAAATCAACACAAACCAAGAATTATAGCTTATTGTTTAAGCTTCATCAACAATTTCTCCAAGATTTTGACCAATTTTCATTTTTCTGCTAAAGAAGGATTGCAAATTGAACGAAGATGGACTTTCATGGACGAGTATCTGAAGTTCGTGATTTAGAGAGTTGCAATAGAGATGAAAAATTAATGAAATGGTCATTTGAAAAAAAATACTTGGAATTTAATGAAAAATCAAAACTATACTTTAAAAATTGGATTAGTATTTTATACTTCAGAATTTAGGACTTCTCACAAAAAATGATGTAATGACAAAAGAAGAAAATTAATGTAGTATAACAACTATTTATCCACAAAAATGATTACAAAACTGTTGATCAACAATTTAAGTTAGTATTTTTTTTTTAAGTGCAGTGTTGTGTTTTCAATCTATTATTATCTTTTAATTTTTACATTCTGATGATGTGATATTGGTTAATTAATTGAATTAACATGATAAATTATAAATAATTAAAATAAATTATAATTTATTAGAATGAGTTTTTTTTTACGAGAATAAACCTTCAATGCAAAATCAAATTTATATCCCAATAAGTTTTAAATACAACCTCATTTATTAGCGCACTTGGACAAATGTCAAGTCCATAATATTTTTCCACTAAAACTACACAATAATGCTAGGTTTATACAATTTTACACTTTGGTTTTAACTATAACAATGATTAATTGAAAAATTAATATAATTTTAATTATTTATAATTTATCTTTTTATTATATCAATTGATGACGTAAATGTCGTGTGAGAATGCCAAATTATAAGGTAAGTCTAGCCATCAACGTTACCCAGGAGCAATGATAAAAATACCCACGGCCTCCAAGATGTATTATTTAACTAAAAATATTGTAATGAAATTAATTTATTTAGATAATCATACTTCTAATTCACTTTATATTTATTGGCAAGTGTGACGACCCCCAACCCGATCGGGGTCGAGGAGCCTCACTCCGGATATTTTAAAACATGGACTATTTTTTTTTGAACTTTTAAACATTTATAAAAACTTTACACAGAGTATAAACCTTCTTTGGAAATTTAAGACTGGAAGGCAATTTAAAAATCAAGCTACAGGGATAAGTAACAGAAGGAAAACAGAAAGACAGATGTAAAACAAGAAGACTGAAGTCAGAAGACATAAAATTCGGAAGACTCAAAACTGGAGTGGTCAATTGAAATAGTCAACAGAATAACCAACAGAAACAGAAAGCAAAATAAACTTTGGATGTAAGAACTTTTGCCCTTTTTAAAACTCTTAAACTTGAAGACGTGAAGACAGGAAATCATAAAACAGAAATGGACGACTGGAGTGAATGAGCAGAATAAAACAGGAAAGAACGAATGTACAGAATACAACAGAAAAAAACAGGAATCTAAAAATGTGGACGAGTACTCTGAACGAGAGCAAGAAGACGGGGAGATATGAAAAACAGAAATAAAACAGGAAATAATATGGGAAAAACATAAACTGGAAGACATACAGTGAAAGACTACAGTAGATGACAGAAGCCGTGGACAATCGGGAGCTGTGGACATTCACAGAGAAGACAAAATCCGTGGACAAACAGAGACCGTGGACGTTTAAAATTTAAAGACAGAATCTGTGGACAAACAGAGACCGTGGACGTTTAAAATTAAAGACAGAATCTGTGGACAACAGAAACTGTGGACGTTTGAAATACCAGGTAGACTTTGGACGACGTTATCGTGGACGATAACTTTGAACGATAACACTTAGCCAATTTAAAAGACAGAAACCGAAGACAAAATAGACAACAGAAACTGGAGGCAGAATGGACGACTATTTTACAGAAGAGAATAACAACTGTTTTACTGAAGGCGTGAACAACTGTTTTAAAAGCAGAATGCACAACATTTAACGGAAAAACATATAAACAGAAGGCACAAGAACATAAGGCATAAAAACTTCAAGAAAACACGACAGAAGTTAGAAAACATGACAGAAGTTAGAAAACATGACAGAAGTTCAAGAAAACAAATTGCATAGATAGCTCTAAAGCTCGAGACAATCCATGCACAACCTAAAAGAGAAAAACTCAAAGCAGTTCCAGAATATTTCAAAATGTATATACAACTGTCAAATACAGAGGTTTAAGAACTTAAACATCAAAACCTATACATTATCAAAATTTTCAACTGAATCCCAACAGAGTTTTAAAACATCAACTCAAATTCTGTACATCGGTTTTAAAATTTCAAAAGCTATACAGGACTTGACATAACTTTCAAAAACACTTTCTCACAAGAATAACATTTGTCTGACTGCAGCAACCAATCTCCATGAGCTCGATCCACCAACTACATCAACTCATCATCTTGAGGCACAAAGTCTTCATCTGGAGGATCCATACCTACAACAGGGAGTTCAACTATGAGCCTAAAGCTCAGTAAGAACATGAAATGCAGTGATGCATATGCTATGCATGAACTTTCGAAATACATGGACATTACATTACGTTTCACTGGACGGGAAGGTATAAGTGGGAAGAGGAGCTGGCGCAACAGGAGTACATGCCACAACAGGACATAACAGGAGTACATGACAGGATGCCAGTCCTCGTCCACACTTAACCATACATTACATTCACATTTTAACTTTCATAACTTCAAATCTGGTGCTATAAAAACATTTACATGGTTTTCTAGAAAACGTGTATGCATGGACATTCATTGTGCTTAAACATAACATAAACAGGCTACAGGATGACAAGCAGAACAAAAAACAGGATAACAAGCAAAAACAGAAACAAACAATTTCAACTTCGGACTTAACCTACCACTTAACTACCCGACAACCAAAAACCTAGTATCTTCGTGCTGTAGGGCCTTAAGGGCCAACTTATACGCATGAACTTACCTGGCGTCCGTAGAGTTTGCAATGCGTCGTACGTACGTCCACGGCGATTCACGAACCTAAATTACGTGCAATTGAACCGTTACTCACATTACGTACGTGCTATTTAACGAACTAAGCAAAAACGTAATTCAAACTCCATTCGAATTGCTTAAAACCAATTTAACTATTATTTTAGACATTTTATCAAACACATTATGGGCAAAATTTCAATCTCAAATTCCTCACAAATCCGACTTTTGTTTTCGACGATTTAACAGGCATCGGAAAGCTTATCACGCCAAGATTAATACGAAATCATTAATTCATGGAAACGAAAATAGAAACAGGCCAAAACAGCAATATTCATGGGTGCCCTAGAAAATGCCGATTTCCGATTGAGTTTTCCGGTTTTTCATCGAACAAGTCTAGTTTCTCCTTAATTTATCTATTCAAACTCTTAAATAAAATCCTAATATGATTTCGTATAAAATTGACGGGTTTTCTCCCAAAACCCTAACCCTAAACTTCAACAAAACTAACGAATAACTACCATAAACTTGATAACTAGGGTAGAGGATTACCTTAAACGAAGAGACGGAGAAAAACCGGAGGAGACGGAGGGCTGAAACGTCGGCGTGAAGAGGAGAAGGAGGGTTCGTCGCTGGAAGAGAGAAAGAAACAGAGAGGGAGAGGAATGAGGGGAAAAAGAGAAGGGGAAAGGAAATAAAAGGGGGAAGTCACGTGGGAGGGGAGGGAAGAGGAAAAGAAGCAGAAGAAAGAAGAAAAGAAAAGAAAAGAAAGAAAAAGAAGGGGGGGGGGGTTGATCTGGCGCAGAGAGAGAGAGAGAGCACGGGTTGAGTTTCGGAATCCCGTTTAAAATCTCAAAATTTCCTTCTTCCACCAAATATCATAATAAATTTCTAGGGTTCCAACGAAACCTCCCACTCGCGCAACGGCCTTAAATTTACTTATTTATGAATTTAATCTTAATAGGTGAAATACCGAAATTCCAAGCGTTTGACTTCTCCTTCTCGTTCTATTTTTCTTAAACCCTTAATAATCTCAGCGTCCAAATTCTAACAAAATATTCATTACCTTTCTAGCGAATTTGTGACGACCCGTCTTTCAACGACCGTCTGGGACCACCCATGCTCCGCGGATCCTGGGGCTGACCTGGGCCGGAGGGTTCGTCCGTTGAAAGAGGGGTCGTTACGGACCCACATCGCTTAGGGAAGTACATGGAAATGAAACATATGTAAGAGATCCCTCCCAACATAGCAAGACGCGTTTTGGAGCTCAATTGACAACGGATCCCATAAGAACTCCGAAGTTAAGAGGGCTTCGGCGAGAGTAATTCCAGGTTGGGTGACCTCCCGGGAAGTGCTCTCGCCAAACAAAGCCGTGAGGGGAGGATATTGGGCTGCGGCCCAATCCCCAGAGCGGACAATATCTTGCTGGAAAGAGGGGTCGTTACAGAATTTCTTCAATTCAAATAAAATTAGGGACAATTACGTGACCAAAAATGTCGGGTGTTACATGAAGTATTCATAGACATATATAAAGTCATAAAATTCGACCAAATAGCAATATTATACACGTTATGAAAATAAAAAATAAATAAATTTTGAGTATTTTGGTAATTTTACAAATAATAGAATTTATTACATTAAAAATTATATTTATTCAACATATAATAATAAAAAAAAAGGAAATTATCGATTTGAACCCTGTACTATACACGTTTTTTCAATTCGGCCCCTGTACTAAAAAAACCGGCAAACCGAACCATGTACTTTGATTCTGTTATTAGTTTTGACCTTCTATCAACAATTTCATAAAACCCTCATTGAAAAAACTACCAAACGATCTTAAATTCAGTTGAAATGTTTACCACATGTTCATTACTTAATGAGAAAATAATCTGAGAATTTTCGTGATTTTTTAACACATCTACGATGTATTATAATTTTATTTTAGTATTGTTTAAAAATATTATAATAAATCATACAAGTTTTAAAACATTACGCAAATTTTTCTATTATCTACCCATAATATGGTGCACATCTAGAAAAAGTTTCAAATAAATTCATTATCTTTTGGTATTTGTTTAAATTAATCTCAGTTTCTTCTTTACTTTATAAATTAATTTTTAAAAAAATACCAAACAATATTTGATTTATTTGAAAACTTTGTCACATGTTCAACCTATTATGGGTCGATAATAGAAAACGTTTCGTGATTTTCTAAAATTTGTATGATTTATTATAATATTTTTATAAAATACTAAAATAAAATTTCAATAAATCGTACATGTCTTAAAAAATCACGAAAATTATCAGATTATCTTCTCATTAAGTAGTGAACATGTGGTAAAAATTTCAACTAAATCTAAGATCATTTGTTAGTTTTTTCAATGAGGGTTTAATGAAATTATTGATAGAAGGTCAAAACTGATAACAGAATCAAAGTACAGGATTCGATTTGTCAGTTTTTTTAGTATAGGGGCCGAATTGAAAAAACGTGTATAGTACAGAGTTCAAATCGATAATTACCCTAAAAAAATATCAAATATTGATTGATGCAATTAATGACTTATTTTAACTATTCATAATATATTACAATAATTATAATCATCCATGTTTGACCATTAAAAATAAAATTAAATAGTAGAAATAGAAAATCACTAAAAAAAAATGTACATTTGACCATTAAAAATAAAAATTAAATAGTAGAAATAGAAAATCACTAAAAAAAAAATGTACATGAATATCCAAGACTTTTTAAATAATCAAGTGGTGGTTTTAATAATAATAACATTGATGCTATTTTAGAACGTGTGATTATGCAACTTTTAGCCACTTGTGAAATGTTCATGGATTGCCAAACAATTATTATGATACGTAGGGGTGGAAATCGGTCCGGTTAAAATTGAAAACTAATCCAAAAATCTAAGTTAAGTTCGATTTCAATTTTGAGAAAACCAACTTTGGAACTGATTTTTGGTTCAATTTGGTTCGTTTCTCAGTTCATTTTTTCAAAAATCGATCAAATCCAAACCAAACTAATTTTGTAATATTTATATAATTTTTTAAACTTTTATCTGAAAATTACAAATTATAGAAGTAATCTGGTCAAAACTTGCCCAAATTGAATTAAAAGTGAACAAAATTGACAATAAAGCAAAAAAAATGAGAACAAAAATCCAATCGAGCAAAACTGAAAAATATCAATTTGGTTCGGGTTTGGTCTCAAATGTTGATCGGTTCAATTTCAGTTTCAATTTGGAGGTGGAGCCGAACTGACCCGACTGGATTGATTCCACCGTGATAGATCTCGATACTTACCGTTTGATCAAAAATGGAAATGGCGTTTCCTCACCTACTTTGAGTGAGCTGTGGCCAACTTTTTTAAAATTTGCAGCTTAAAACGTGATCGTTGGTACATAATTTTGGTGTTTTTCCATTAACATGACATTACCTTTCTTGCAGATTCAATGGATTTTGATGGTGATTAAAGAAACATTGGACGGTGGAGAAGAGTGCTAGTCCATGACTAATCATGTGCTGGCGTAACATGGGAACAAGAAGACTTTTTGACACTAACTCACAAGGCACAAAGTCGTCGTCCACCATCTTCGGCTGCTTTTGACTCCTTCCAATCGCCATTGAAACTCAGACACGTCTATTTCACGACACATTGTCTGTGCCTAACTCCCGGGCTTCGCACGTGCCACCCTCTCTCTTTCCGTTTATATTCCGCATTCCCGGCCGTTCCGATCCAAGTGAGCCCTTTACATCTTTCTCTTTTCCTCTCCGAATCTGAGATTTACTTTGCATCAGCTATGGCCGGCGCTTCCACTCCCGCTACTCCATTGTTGAAAGATGAGCTTGATATCGTCATTCCGACTATTAGAAATCTGGATTTTCTCGAGATGTGGAGGCCGTTTTTTCAGCCCTACCATCTGATTATTGTCCAGGACGGTGATCCCACCAAGACTATCCGGGTTCCTGATGGTTTCGATTATGAGCTTTATAATCGTAACGATATAAATCGAATTTTGGGTCCACGATCTTCTTGCATTTCGTTTAAGGACTCCGCCTGTCGCTGCTTCGGTTACATGGTGTCTAAGAAGAAGTATATTTACACAATTGATGACGATTGCTTTGTGAGTTCTTTACCTTTTATCTTTCTGTATCTGGGTTTTCTTCTCTATGAGTTCAAGCAGATCTCGAGCTTGATTTTCCTGATTTTGTATCTGTTATGCTTGTGATCTTACGCATTCTTCAATTTCTTTTGGAACTCCCTTTCATTAGCTTTCCTTTGTTCGAATTTGGTGATACTTTCAAAATTTTTTTTTCAAATTTCGGAGTTATGAGTGAAATCATGGTTTCTTCAACTGTAATCATGATATCCCTGATCAATAGTTAATGGGTCCTACTGGATTCACTTTTTTGAGACACTATCTGAATTCTCCTCGTCTTTTTCCCTCTCTTAATTGGTTTGAACTTTTTATGAGCAGCTTGGCAAATCTAAGAGGCGTTGATTTTAAAATTGGTGGAGCCACCAATAACTAACATAATTGAGATGAACTTTCATCTTTATTTTATTTCTGATCCGATTTCATTGCATTATTGTTCTATGAAATATGAGTTTTCAACCAGGAAATCTGATGGTGTGCTCAAATCTAGGTTGCAAAGGACCCAACTGGTAGACAGATCAATGCTCTCGAGCAGCATATCAAGAACCTTCTCTGCCCCTCTACGCCATTTTTCTTCAACACTCTCTACGACCCTTTCAGAGAAGGTGCCGACTATGTCCGAGGCTACCCGTTCAGCCTCCGGGAGGGTGTTCCTACGGCCGTCTCTCACGGCCTCTGGCTCAACATTCCGGATTATGACGCTCCTACGCAGCTTGTGAAGCCTCTGGAAAGGAACTCTAGGTAGCCAAATCTGGATTTTCAAGATTTCTCCATTGTTAGAATTTTTAATTTCGAGTTTAATATGGTTTGTTTGAGAAGGTATGTGGATGCTGTTCTTACTATTCCAAAGGGTACCTTATTCCCTATGTGTGGAATGAATTTGGCATTCGACCGGGAACTCATCGGCCCGGCAATGTACTTTGGACTCATGGGCGATGGGCAGCCGATCGGACGATACGACGACATGTGGGCCGGCTGGTGTATAAAGGTAGCGCCTTTTTCCCACAACTCAGATCATTCTGAAACAATTCAAAACTGAGACTTTTTAACCAAGAACGGCCGAATTCGACTTGTGTTGGCAGGTGATCTGTGACCATTTAGGCTGGGGGGTGAAGACGGGCCTCCCGTACATCTGGCACAGCAAAGCGAGCAATCCATTTGTGAATCTAAAGAAGGAATACAAAGGAATTTTCTGGCAGGAAGACATAATTCCGTTTTTCCAAGCTGTTTCGCTGCCGAAAGACTGCACCACTGTGCAGAAATGCTACGTCGAGCTGTCTAAGCAAGTGAAGGAGAAGCTTGGGAAGGTAGATCCTTACTTTGACAAACTGGCGGACGCCATGGTTACGTGGATTGATGCTTGGGATGAGCTGAACCCAGGTGGAGTTTCTTCTAAATTACCCAACGGCAAAGCATGACTCGAAAAGATCCAACTATTTTAAACATAAATTTATTGACAGTTTTGTTTGTGTCGTCTTCTATCGATTTCTGCGGTCAACTACTGGACTCATGGATTCAGATTCAGATTCAGATATATTTTAATTTAGAAACTGCGTGATTTGTTAGAATAAAATGTCAACTCATTCAGAGTTAGAGTAGCTTCCAAGTACTTCATCTTTCTCATTAGAGTCTCTGTATTTTTCCAATAATTTAACTTAATGTCTGCAATTACTCTTACTTTGGGTATTCCTTTGAAATTCCTGTAGCCCATCAAGGGTTGGGGTTTATTTGAAAACTAAGAACACCATTCAATCTAACATCTAGTGTGAAATACTCATCCTTCTAATGTTCTGCAGAAGAAATGGTAATTAGAGAACTAAGCAAAGCTGGAGAGCCCAATTAAATTGAGCCCACGTCCAATTAAAATAAAAATAAAAAATGGCCCATGCAGGTTTCGAACCTGCGACCTTCGCGTTATTAGCACGACGCTCTAACCAACTGAGCTAATAGGCCAACGTTTGCCACTTAGCCCATGTTTAATAATCACAATGCTTACCATTTTAATCTATAAAAACACTACATATATGTATTTGGAAATTAGCATTAAATGAATGAAGATTCTCTCTTTGTTTTAAATATAATCAATAAATATATTGCAAATAGGTACATATGTAAATTAATAGAATAAAAAGGGTAAAGAGGTAAAAAAGAAGAAAGGAGATTTACCTTCCCAATTATTGTACAGTGCAAAAGCATGCGTCGTCGCCACTCAGACTGCTGCCTTCCTCTCACCCGGGGGTCTAATCACGCCACGTGTACAACGACGGGAGGTCACGGCTGGGCGAAACCCGGCAGAGAAGTGTACGGACTGACTTAAGGAATCCATTTCAATCTCCTCTGTCACCTGGTTTTGAAACAAATGACTAATGAAAAGACGACACGTGTGTCAGGCTCAAGGCAGCTCTTTGAAAACTGCTGCTTTCTCTGAACATAAGACGGGTTTTTTAACTGTTCTACTTTTCTCTACTCTCTGTGTAAACCGATGTCTTCTCTCTCCTCTTTTTCTCTCTAGATTTGAAGACGTGATTGTTATTTTTCTTGATTATTTACAGTCTTCTCTCTGTGGGAATCGAAATTGGAGTAAAAAAGTCTTCAGAAAGTATGATCTGTTAGACAGATGATGAACAGTTTCTCTCTCTAAAACAAAAAATGAATGCTCTGAAATGTTTTGAAGGGAGTGGTTTGAAAGCAGTCACCGAGAAAAATAAAGGGTTTGAAAGACATTAATATTCTCAAAAACCCCATGAATTTCTTTCTTTTCTCCTATTTGTTTTCTCTTTTCAAGTACAAATAAAGCCATAATTTTTTAGACTCCGTTTAATCTAAATTCTGTCTTTTTTTTTTAACAAAATAAATATTGAATTTTGAGATTCGTTAGAGTTAAACTTTAGATTATTTGTTTGTTTCTAACAAAATGAATACTGATTTTGCATAGTAAACAATTTTTTTTATTTTTCTCGGGTGGGTTATGATTCAGTTTTGATTTTAGATTTTTAAATTTAGACTCTGTTTAAGGTTGGTTTTAATTGGTTTATGTTTGGTTTGGGCTGATTTTTGTTCATATTTTTGTAATTTTTAAAATTATAATAAAACATTCGTAAATATTATAATATCTGTTCAATTTGGTTGTGATCCGAGTAAAATCATGCATTGTCTAGTTTCTCTACAGTGCAAAGTTAGTTTGAGGTTCATTTTGTGAAAATAAAAAATAAGACTTTGAGTTTAAAGGACCCGTAGGACTTCAATTTAGCTCTTGAACTTGATAATCTAATTTTTTTTTTTCAAAACTTCTTTTATAATTTGGATCATTAGCAAATGACTCATGCCTTCGTAAAATTTATCAAGTGTCTTATTTTTTTTGTTTTTAATGGGCATTTTTAACCCACCTTATTGACTTTAATCAATTTCATGCACAAATTTATCAGATTTCGGTCATTAACCTCTTCAAAACCGATTTATGATGTCAAGTGTGTGAGAGAAATTGAGTCCAAGTAAATGAGATAAGTTAAACTGGTCATTATAAGAGTAAGTTACAATTTAGTTCTCGAAATAAATTATTATTATTTGCAAAAAAAAAAATGTCATTGTATTTATTGTTCGCAAAAACGTTAATGCCTTAATAAAATATCATTAATTTTTTTCTCACCACATTGCTTGATGTAGAACATAATATCTCACTTTGACAAACTGTGTAGTTAGATCAGCTAAAGATTTTTAGTGGGCGTGGACATTAAACGTCCTTTTTTCGTCTTCCTATTTGAGCAAATCTTTCAAATTATTTGCCGGTTTAATGGGTTCTTACCATTAAAAAGAAAAGGAAAAAGTAAAATAACTGGTTGTTTATGATTGGGAGAATCACTTTCAAAGACATAAGCAATGGGAGACAGCTTAATCTCTATCTCATATAATTGTGTTTTGCTGTCGATTCTATATATTTTTTCATAGTCTATGTCAGGTCTGTCATTTAACACCATCTAAACAATATTAATGTAGTTGAATTTGTTATGTTCAAGTCCTACAAGAGATTCAATGTGATCCTATTTGAACAATATATATATAAAGTGTGGCCGACGAGAATGTCGGGACCTGAATAAGGAGGGATGGTGACAGCTTGCCATGCGAAGGCTAAGAAGAGCCCAGCGTCAGAATCAAATGCATACCAATAGAGGTGCACAATCTCACACCACTTAGTAGAGTGAAAAATGAATGTTTATAAGAAGAATTTTTCTTACTACCTAGTAGAACTCATTTTTGGTTAAATTAAAAAATAAATTTATGCGGACTATGACTCAAAGTGGACAAATTTGTACGGAGAGCAGCAGGGGACGCTACACTTAGTCTTCTATATGTGTCCCATTTCATTGTAAACCATGGAAACCATTGAGCAGTCAAAACTCAGTTTTGCCTAGAAGAAACTCCATTCATTCAATTTGAATTCATCGATTAAAGTGATGTAACTTCAATGCTCGAAGAATATTTGCCACCAAACTTTGGTACTACAGTCACGTGGAACAAAAAACATGATCTATTATTTTTCCAATTGTATTTATTTAATTAATTACAAAAGACACGTTTAGGAGATGTAACATTAGGGGAAATAATTGCAAATAATAAGAGGTATTAAATACTATTTGACACATTCCTCGTTTGGTTTTTTAAAGATGAAGTTGCTTGTGGACAATTCATTTGTGACAATGACCTAAAATACTCGTGTGCTATATAAAACACATGTGATGAAACAAAATTATGCAACATAATTTTACAGTTTTATTATTGATATCTCTCAATCGTAAAACTCTTTTATAACTGTCGATAATATAATGATTTTTCTCCTCCTATGCTTGCCATTTCTCCCTTAGTGTTGTATGTTGTTAGTTAATTCTTGTTGTCTATTTTGGTTTTCTTGTTGCATTATTTGAAAATTAAATTGCTTCGGTAATTATTGTCCTTACTAGACAAGGCGCGAAAAGTGTCAAGTTCCCTAGCTCAGCTGCTCTTCCTAATATTCTTACCGTTATAATTTATATATGGAGTCCTACTTATTTTTCGCCCTCAGTCTAGACTTGAACAAATTTGTTTGTGAGTCTTACCTCAAAATATGTTTTATTAGTGTAGAGAGAAAACTTTACTTATATCTGTTATTGCTCATTTTTTTAAAAAAGAATGTAATCATGGTAACGAAGTGGGAACATTGACGATTATATAAAAGGCGACACAATGATAAAAAAAATTAGTCATCCTACAAGCCAACCTGATGATACAAAGTCTACAGGCTTGTCGACCTAGGCCTGGTTTGCAATTTAGCGGATAGCTAGGGTTTTGGTCATTCTTCCGCTCGCACGACAGATTGTCACAAATTGTATTTTTAGAACAAGCAAAAGAATCAATTTTCAAATAATAAGTGAGCAATTTGAACAGCCTTGTTAATTAGGTAATTGCTTCGCTATCAAAGTCTTCTTTAATAATACTTCTCTCTTAGCATATAAAGAAGGTCAACAAGAAGTTATTGCATGGTTTTATTACCACTGTCCAGTTAGAAAACGACGCGTAGACATCTCTTTTAAGGTTTTTATACTTGTCATTTTAAGGTTGCTGACGACCTTCTGAGTAAGGCTAGAGCTTCATTGACATAAGTTCCACGCTCTCCTTTGAATGTGAACAACACGCTGCATCACGATTATGCCAGCTGTACAACGGTGGGAAATATCTTATCTGTGTTCCCCACGCTCTGCCAGTCAAGAGTGGCGAAACGTGGGTGAACATCTACTCTACAGTGAAGTTCATTTTCTGGGAGAGTAATGGAAGAGAACCTGAGGATAAAGAAGCTAATACATAAAAGAGAACCAAAGCTAGACGACAGCCATAAGCTCTCTCTCTCTCTCTCTCTTTAAAAGCTGGTTCTCTCTCTCTCTCTTTAGGGTTTCTCAGCTTTCCTAGACTTTCTCTTTGTTTTCACAAATTTAGTTACCATTGGGTACCAACCCAGGAAGGAAGATCAGCTGGTACCCAAGAGAGCAGAACAAGAAATCTAGAAACTCTACACAGAAACATAAAAAGCCTTTTTATTTTTTGAAAAAATATAAAGGGAAAGGGAGGTCTGGTTTGGTCAATTTTAGGATATGGGGAGAGGAAGAGTTGAACTGAAGAGGATAGAAAACAAGATAAACAGGCAGGTTACGTTTGCAAAGAGGAGAAATGGGCTTTTTAAGAAAGCCTATGAGCTTTCTGTTCTCTGTGATGCTGAGGTTGCTCTTATCATCTTCTCCAATCGTGGCAAGCTCTATGAATTCTGCAGCAGCTCTAAGTAAATTGCAACATTTTTCTTCTACTTTTTCTCTCTTTAATGCCTTTTTTTTTCGGGTCTGTTTATTTTTGTCTTTTGATCCAGTTGGATGTCGAGTTTGTTCATTATTTGCAGTTTTTCTCTTCCCAAATCAATCCGCTGCCTTTTTTTCTTCTCTCTATATTTTAAACTAGATTTAGGTTTTTCCTACCCGTTCCATGTTTTGTCTCATGAGACCATACCTCAACAGTGCTAGATTTAGGTTTTGTTCCGATTTGAAATGGCTGTTTTTGTAGTATTTCAGAAAGTTCAGACCAGAAATTTCCTCCATCTTCTATTTCTTTTTGGGTCCATTATAATCTGAGATCTGAAAAAAAAAAAATTAATTGCCTGTTTTTTTCATGTCGATCAATATGTTTTTATGCATAATTTTGCTACTTTCTGAATAATCATGGATTCATTCTGAAATATTGAGATGAATTTTCTCTGGCATCTCAAATCAAATATCTGGGTGTTTCTCAAAAGTTAGCCTTTGATTTCTTTCCTTGCACGAGGATGGTTTGTTAGCTATTAACCTAATGGTCCTAATCCCCAAGTTTTATCCTTTGACAATTCTCAGCTAGAGAGAGAAAGAGAGGGTTTAGAGAGAGAAAGGATTCTTTTGGCTACAGGATAGGAAATTAGCAATATAATTCTCTTTGTTTTTAACAAATATCCCACGCTCTCATAGTTCCAAAGCTTCTTTAGCAGCAATTTTTTTTTTTTCTGAAATCCGTATAACCAGTATATCTACTGGAAATTTCGATGTCACCTCAATCAAACGTTTCTATTCTTGCTTGCATGTCCCATCGAAGTGTGGTTTTCAGTCTACATGCATTTACTCCAACCAAAGCTGCTAAAATGGTTGTAAATGTAAGAAGATAGATTTCCATTTAGATCTATATTCATAACAAGGTTGTAGGATGTGCCACTAGGACTTTGAACTCATCAAGCTTAGGAAAATTAGGTTGAACTAAGATTTGGGTTCTTTAATTCGTGATCAGACCCACACAGCCATATAAATTTTGTGTAATTTGTGATAGTATATATTGCTTACTGTGCGTTAATGATCTTGATTATGATTGATCATAATGAAGTAGTGCTTTTTTCTCTCTCTCGTATAATGATCTTTTGGGTGCATATCTACTCTTTAAAACTCTTTTCTATGGTTTTCTATCCTCGTTTAAATTGGAGTAGTAGATTTAAGTTAATTATTTTATAGATTTAGTCAAATTTTATAGTTTAGATTCAGCTCAAGAATGAAATCAACTTGACTGAATTTGCACCAATAGCTTAAAATCAAGAACCTAATTTTGGATCTTAAGAACGGGAAAGAGTCAGCTTTAATAACATACGATGAACTGATGAAGACGTAGGCTACAACCCATAATTTAAGGTAGAAGTTAGTCACAAAGATTGTTCTCTTCATGTCTTCAATTTCCCCACCCAGAGTTCTTCTCTTATAATTATATTTTGGATGATGCTTTGAAGTTTTTAGCTTTGTTTTTGTCAATAATTGAGAAAAATGGTAAGAAAAGGCCATTTATCTTTGCAGTTTAAGCAAAATCGTGATAAGTATTTAATGTTATTTTTTATCAAACCTACATCGATATTTTTCTCGAAAAACCAATCTGACTATTGAATTTATGCATGCCCTTTTGAGTAGCATGCTTAAAACCCTGGAAAGGTACCAAAAATGTAGCTATGGTGCTGTGGAAGTGAACAGGCCATGCAAGGAACTTGAGGTATCTTCGTCTTCCTATCCATGCTTAACCCTTGCTTCTGTTCTTGTTCATTTTACATCATCTGCTCATATTTTAACATATTTTTATTGATTTTTCGTTCATTGCCATTACCTTCTGTCTTAATTTTTCATTTATGAGTACATTAATTAAAGCCTTGTTCGAAATATAAAATGAAATATACTTTGATACCAATTTAATGGAATGAAAAAAAGAGATTTCATGGAGGAAAGATAGACAACAAAGAAAATCGCAAAATCCATTAACTTGAATTTTACTTTGTTGTACTTTGATACACATTTGAGAGATTTTTTCAACAAAAGACAACTTCCTAAAACATGACATACATAATTTATAAGACTATGAGGTACATGTATAATACAATACATGAACCTAAATATATGAACTTCTTAAATATATAACTCTCAAATACATGAAACACTTCACTCTAGATGAATCTTCACTGATACATTAACTTATTTAAAAGGCACATTAACTAGAAGACACATTCTTTGGATTAAGTTGATTTTTAGTGACGAAATAAAAGAAGCTTTGATGAATACCATCATTGAGAAAAATGCATGAAAATGTAGCCTTATTTGTTGATTAAACTAAAATTATAGCGTCTACAAGATTTTCGAAAATTTTGTTTTTTAAAGATCTTTCCTTGGTGAAACTTGTTCTCCTGGATATATCTTTTGTTTTAATCATTGTTTATTAGCCAGTTAATGAATTTATGACTGTAGCAGAGCAGCTACAGAGAGTATTTGAAGTTAAAATCCAGATTTGAGTCCCTACAAAGAACTCAACGGTAACTATGCCAAACCGTGAAATCCACATATATATATATATATATATAGACACACACACACACACAGAGCTGAAATGTTTGTTTTGGGGAAACTGTAGAAATCTGCTTGGAGAAGAATTGGGTCCATTGAACTCGAAAGAGCTTGAACAGCTTGAGCATCAGCTGGAGGCATCCATAACGCAAGTCAGATCCACCAAGGTGATCAGAGTTCTGGGTTTTTAAATTAACATAATAGAATGCAAGTTCATTGAGAAATCATTTGAATAATCCACAGAAACCCTAGATGAAAAATGGATGATGAACTTACTTCACATCAAGAAATGTTCCTTGTTATCCCTTATTAAATTTGGAATCTTTGACATAGATTGAGTGACAAGTATAGGAGGATGTGACAACGTAGTTGGATTGATTAGATAGTTTGATGCTTCTTATTTTATAATTTTCATATTAAATAAATAAAGATGATTTGAGCTTAAATAATATTATTATTAGACTGAGATTCTTTTAGCAGTAAATCTGACCCCTCTCTCTCTCTCTCTCCCATGCTCCATTTCCAGACCCAGTACATGCTTGATCAGCTCTCTGATCTTCAAACCAAGGTATGGCTTTCCGTACATAAAATTGTTGTCAAACTGAACAAAAATAAATAAAAGACATTCGCTTGACTTTACAGGAACAAATGCTGATTGAAGCTAACAGAGCTTTGTCTATAAAGGTTGGAAAAATCTCTTGAATCAATCTTCACACTGACTGAGGAAGATCTTTCCATAATTAAGAAGCTTTTTGCTTGATTTTTTCATTTTTCTGCTGTTTTTTGTAATAATTTGTTGAGATTTCTGTTGTTTACTGTCATCAGCTCGATGAAATCAGCTCGAGAAATCACCTCAGGCAAGCTTGGGAAGCTGGGGAGCAAAACATGTCATATGGCCAGCAGAATGCTCAAACTCAAGGATTTTTCCAGCCTCTGGACTGCAATCCCACTTTGCAAATTGGGTAACATTTGAATATTCATCTGCATATTTATTTTTTTAATTATTTTCAACGTTGATTTTCGAGAAATTTTTCAACCGTAGTAAAAGCTTTAAATTCATGGTTCTATTGTTTATGCAGATACAGCGGAGCTGATGAGATGGCTGCAACTGGATCAGCTCACGGCCAGCAAGTCACTGGATTCATACCTGGATGGATGCTTTGAAGATTTTCCTTCGAAGCTGGAAAAAGATTATACACTTTATCTCTAAAACTTTTATCTTTTGTTTTCTGATTTGGAAATTGTGTTTGGCGAGCGAGAAAATCAGCAAATGACTGATGCTATGATCTTGTTATGGAGCTTCTGAAACCTTGCATGGCGGCCATGCATGAACCATGCAATATTTGTTAATATAACTATCAGCTTTAATGATTTCTATCTGAAGATAGATTTTTTTTTAGGTAGAAAAATTTAAATCTTAATTATTTACACAATAAATATTAAACGATTTTTTCTAACAAATCTAACCTCAACCTTTTAGATATTAGCAATTTAGACATTGTTCGTCACTTTATCTTTCAGATTCAACACATATATACAATGTTTTATATTCAATCAAGAGATTTATAACCTTTAAGACGACTTCTAACCCAATTTCGAACTTTATTGATCTCTACATGAACTTTGAAATCGTTGCAGAGAAGATCGATAGAATTCGAAATTATATTAGAAATCGCTCTAAAAATTAAAACGTAAGTTAAAACATGTGATCAATTGAAAAATGTGATATATGCACACACTAAATTTAACGAACAAATTAACGAGAAGAGTATAAATTGTAAATATTTGAAAAATTGATATTTAATTCGTCAAAAAAAGAGTTTAACATGTAATTTATATATAGTGCTCATAAAATAATGAAAGAAAAAGAAAAGCGTGTTGAAGGTAGCTAATAACAAATGACTCATTGACTATTTTTCAAAGAGCACAATCATATGTAAACACAAGACGTACAACAAATGCACAAAAAATGACCATATAAACTAAATCAATTACCTAAAATTTTCAAATAGTCTTCGTTCATTGTTTTTATTTTATAAGTAATTGAGAGAAGAGAAGAGAAGAGAATCAGTGGTGATCACCGAGGATCAGTTTGGTATAGTTTAGTTTTTTTAATAAATTTTTAATAATAGCAATTTTAAATGAATAAGGTTACGTTTATTCTACTGTTGTATTTTTTAAAAATATTTACTGACGTGTCAAGTAATTATTTGTGCAATTAATGTAATAAATCAGCTATTTATAATTGATTAGATTAACTGCATCAATTATTGTGTGACACGTCAACGAGTATTTTAAGAGAATAAAATAAGAGAGTAAACGTAACATTAATCATTTTAAATTTGGTTGTCAAATATTTTAGAACAATTAAAATTATAAAATAAATAAGTTTAGAACTTCATAATCAATGCCTAAAAAATAAGAAGATTCGCTATATAAAAGGGAATGGAAAAAGTCAACTCGTTCTTCCTTTTCCTTAAAAGTCATCATGGGTTGGGTTGGGTGGGTGGCGACTAAGAAACTGAAGAACGTGGTTGGGTCCATATAAAAATGTCCGCCATGTTTCAAATCCAACTGCCTTCGCGTTTCCATTGTTCGCGCAATCTCATTTCCTCGCTTTCAGGTTCTCTCTTCTTCAACTTCTGTATTTTCTTTGTGGACTTTCTGGATTTTGCTGAAATTATCTTACACCCATCACTCTTTATGCTGTGATTACCTGTTTTATGTTCTTAATTTTGCTGAAATTACTTTGCGGGAGCAACCCAGTTCTGTTTTCCTTGATTATTCGCAGTTTTGATAAATTTTAGAGTAGAACTGTCGATTATAATGAGGATCTTTTGTAAAGAAAGGTGGGTTTGGAGCGTTTTTTCGCTGACCTTCTTGCAAATATTTCTATCTTCATACAAATTTTTGGCTACTGATTGGATAAAAGGTCAATATGTTTCGACTTTGGTTCGATGTGTTGATGAGAACTCGTTGATAATGATGCATTGATTCGTTGAAATAAATGAATTATTTGGACTCTTCTTCTACCTAACAGCTGAAGTGCTGAATCTGAACAATTTTGATTAAAATCTGGTTGATTTTTTTTAGCTCAGAAAGTTTGCAGCTATACAGGAATTATGGCTCAGCCTGCTGCTTCTAACTCTGGGAAAAAGGTTATTCAAATCGATATAAGCTCAGATACTGTCTGTCCATGGTGTTTTGTTGGCAAAAGAAATTTAGACAAAGCCATAGCTGCATCCAAGGATCAGTACGAATTTGAGGTACTTCTTCCTATCCCACCTTACTAATTGGTATTACAAATTTTCAGTCGTTTGGCATTTTCCCAAATCTTACATGTAGTAGCAGATCCGTTACACATTTATATCAACTGACTTTCTCATCATGTTTAATTATCAGTTTAAAAAGTAGTGATTTAGTTTTATTGTAAGGATCATAGTTAAAAGGTTAAACTGCAATTTAGCCCAGTCATGGACAATTGGTACTATCATAAACTTATGGTGATGTATTTTGGGTAGTTTGCAAAACAGTCAATATGTTGATAAAATTTGTCAATTGTTTCACTTTTTGCTTGTTATAGTCATTTTAGTTCATGCTAGTTTTATTGAATCACTCGACTTCGAACACAAACCTTGGATAACTACCTTTTAGTCTTTGAAATCGATTGTGATATCAAGTTGTGTGAGAAATTGAGTGAGTCAAGATAATCAAGGTAGTTTGAAATGATCTTTATAAGTGAAAAACGTAAGACATTTTGACGATTTTTATCAAAGCATGAGCCGTTTTGCTTACATCGCAAAGTACGAGGACAATTTTGATTAAAAACCGATCCCTCAGTTTAGGGGCTTAATTGTATTCTACTCTGTTTAAAAAAGTTTGTCCACATGAAGACTTGAGTGTTTAAACATTACAGAGAGCTGGTTTTCAAAATCTGTAGTTTTAGCAAAACCAGAACGTAAACGAATTCATTATAAGCTTTAATATTTGCATTTCAATCAAACCCAAGTTGAAATTATACATTTGAGTTGTTGGACTTCCCACATTTATGTATTGAGTTTGTAAATTTGCAGATAAAATGGCATCCCTTTCAACTAGAACCATCTGCTCCAAAAGAAGGTGTAAATAAGCGGGAGTTTTACAAGAAAAAGTTTGGATCTCGAGCCGACGGAATGGAAGCTCATATGGCTCAGGTATTTCGGTCTATCTTTAATCAAATGTCTTCTCCTTTTTCATTGTCTATCATCATATATGTTAGTAATAAGTTTGATGCCAATTTTTCAGACCTTCGGGACTGTCGGACTGCAATATAACATGAACGGCCTAACGTAAACGACCCCAGCTTTTCATTTAGCCGATATATAATTCCAAATTGTCACGAGGGAGGTTTCATGAAGTTGAGATAACTAGCAGTTTTATACTTGTTTTCCAGGGGAAATACTCTTGAAAGCCACAGACTTGTACATTTTGCTGGCAAGCAGGGTTCTGATAAACAACACAGGCTTGTGGAGGAGCTGTTTATTGGATACTTCACCCAGGAAAAATACATTGGTGATAGGTAAGTTTTGATTAACTCTTATTTTCCGAAAGAACTTGTATCGGCCAGAAAAACGAGTCTTTGATTCGATGGCAAATTGCGATTTGCAGGAAGTTTCTTCTCGAATCTGCTAACAAAGTCGGGGTGGAAGGAGCAGCTGAATTTCTCGAAGTACCCGACAATGGTGTTAAGGAGGTTTATTTTTCGATCGTCTTGTCATGCTACTAGTGAAGGAAAAGGAAATTAGAATGATAATATTATTTGAATTTTGTGTTTGGAAGGTCAAGGAAGAACTCGAGAAATTCTCGTCATACATTTCGGGAGTCCCTTACTACACAGTAAGCAACAATCTTTCGTTACATTGAATTTAAATTCGTTGCCGCGCGAATTTTGTTAGTAATGTGTTTAATGACAGATAAATGGGAACCAAAAGTTGAGTGGAGCACAACCTTCTGAGGCCTTCCTAAGAGCTTTTCAAGCTTCTGCAAAATGATCTTCCATTAATCATACTAGAGGATTCAATTCCTGTACCTGCCACCATTGATGGCCACTCTGCAACTCTTCTTTTGCTTTATATTTACTCATCTTCATGGGTACTTCATATTAATGTAATTCAAAAATATATGTTTGGATTTATATCAGAACTACAAATCAAGAATCCTAAACCTGTGTAAAGTACAATTTAACTATTGATACTCTAAACTATTTATCTGTGTTTTAAATCGAGCGCAAAACTAATTATAAGGATGAAATCGAGGGAACTTGTGCGAATTAAATGATCATTAAAAGCAAAAAAATGCGGACATTTAATAAATTTTATCTTGGAACTGTACTAATCCAATGATGTTTCATCCTCTTATATGAATATGAGCATAGATCAAAAAAACGATTTGTCAAACGCACACACGACATAACAATGTACTGTCAGAAATTCGGATGACAGGTAGAGCTCACAGAACTGGTTGATATTTATTTCAACAACACAACAATGGTAGAAATTAAGGAACAAACGAGGAATCTATAAACAACTCTTTCCCACATATTCTGCGAATGGAAACTGTACCCAAATCCAGTCAAGTTACGGAGAAAATGCACTTGTAATCAATCTTAACAATATTAGTTTTCATTTACATAATATATGTTTGTAAATTTGTATACACCATAACCAGGAATTTGTTTGCTTCTCCTCTCCCATTGGCTTCATCCACGACAGAGTATCAAGTTGTTTCATCGAACACCATAGCCTATAAAATGGTCAATATAGGATTGTAGACCGATAATGAGTTTCCCATGCAAAAGCAATGACAAAATAAAGAAAACCCATCAACAAATATCATACTTAAATATGAGTAAGATTCAGTTTACCTTCTAATTCTACACTATAATCTTATCTCGTGATGTGACAATCATTAATTAGTATTATTCTTAAAATACTGATAATAAAATAAAACTATTGAAACAACTGAGTAGACTAATAAACTAAATTAATAAAACTATAAAGTCAATATTTTAGCCTATAAACACAAGGAATAGTTGAGGATACCTTGCCACAGACAGGACAACTGTCACTTCTCTCCATCCACTCGTAGATGCACCCGAGGTGGAAATGATGTGCACATTTGGTTGTTATCTTTGGATTCTCTCGTGTATAATCTGTGCAAATTGATAAACACATTCAAAATTTATCATCCATATTGTGTGCTTATAATTTCAGGATTGGCTTCAAGATCTTGTAAATCCCACGTTTGATACAACATTACATGGACAAACTCCTCAAATCCAATATATGACTAAGAATTCAAGGCAATGAATTTTCTCTACAGCAACTACTACAATTTATCATCATATATGATGCATCTAGGTGTCTGATTATGATTCATCAGAATCCTTTTTCTTTGTTCTTGTCTATTTTGGTTAAACGTAGACAGATTAACTATGGACAAACTAGTTTCCTTCCCTTTCTTTTTACATAATCTAGACTCATATTTTAAAATTGACGTTCTAAATTTAACAAATGATAGACAATAACAAGAATAATGTTTGATTTTTCTTTAATTATACACTATAATCTTACTTTCTGACGTGACGCTTATGTGTCACTTTTTACTTGTTGTAATAATTAAAATAAATTATAAATAGTTATACGACATTAATTATATCAATTAATGAACGACATATCATAAAATAAGATTAAAATGTAAAATTAGAGGGTAAAACTAATATTACTCAAAAAATAATATGATAATCCTTGTCAAACTTTATTACGTGGTTGAGTGGTTCCTAAGTGGATGTACAAATGACAAAAAAAGAAAACAAGTACATGGTAAAAAATGAAAAAACAAATCAAAAGTGTACCTTCCAGGCATGTTGGACAAACATCCTCATCTTCAGATGGCATATAAACATTTTCAGCTCCAATTGTAGCTTTAACTGAAGAGATCTTCAGAGAGGATTTATAAATGTGCTCTTTAGATTCATCTTCAGAATCCAATTTGTCCACTCCACTTAACGATTCTTCGGCCCTATCAACATCACTTCTCAGAGGTTCTGATTCTTCATGAAGGTGACTTGAGCCCTTATCACGCCTCGAAACTAGTCCATCTCTCTGTAAGCGGATATATCTAGGGTCAGCATCATACGGCAATGGCCTTGGAGGAGAATGATACATATCAGGCATAGAGTTGTCATATGATGCTGTAGAAGCCATAGATGCTGCCCCTTGAACTGATGAAGAAATAGCATGCATTTCTCCTCTTCGAAATAATGATGTATACTAGAGCAAGCAAACAGGAAAAATACAAAATGATAAATTGGAACGTCTTTTGTAAACTTAATTTACAGCTCTTAAAAGCTGTTTATATTCACATAACGAAGTTTTTCATGATCCATATATATGCTAAATCATGCAAACTCTTTCATTAACAATGCAGTTCTTTCATTTTAAAGTTTTTTTTTTTCGTGTATGAGATGAGAAAAAGAAAAAAGTGGCAATCTTGAACTTCTTTCAAATAGGCAATATCTGAATTCTTAAAAACATACACGAATCACAAAAGAAAAATGAGAATTATTGAACGCCCGAATTTACAAAGAAATATCCAAACACAAAAACATAAAAGTAAATAAATAAAAACCACATGCAAAAGTAAGAATTCATTGTGAAAATCAAAGTAAAAAATGAATTTTGTAACTCAAACATAATTTATTTATACACCTACATAAAATGGATTCACTGAACTCTAACATAAATAAAATTGGTCAATAAGTTGGAGTGTATATTATATGAAAAAAGGACATGTTGACTTTACCAAAAGGGAAGTTCTATGAATGTCATGTTGCAATCATTTTACACAAGAAATTGATACTTTCATTCATGATCTGAATTATTCATAAAGAAATTTAATTCACTAATATCAATGTTGGACACGCCTGTGGCCCAAACCCATAAACTCGTGATCTTTTATTCTTTGCGATCTTTTTAATATTTTATCTTATCTATTATTTTCATATTTGATTTTATTCGTTTTAACTTCTCAGATAGACTTTATCTTTTTAAAAGTTTTTTTAGAGATTTATTTATCTTATTAAATATTTTAAATCATAATCCGAACTCAATTTAAAAGGGTTGTGGTGAATATTATAAATGAGATTTTTTTGACAATAAATAAAATTATCCCTAGTTTAATAGTTATTTCTTTATTGTTATTTTATTTTTCCGTTTCAATTACGAAACAAAACTTTCACTGCACTAAATACTTACCACATTTAAAAAGTTTTGGACGAAGCAACCAAGACATGCGCAATTCCTATGAACAGATCCATTTGAGTTCACAAAATTTTCAATTTCGTCAGCATTCATGCAGCAGCAAACTGAACCCATGATGTTGGCTTATATCTCTTTTGCAGTTAACACCCTCGAACAACTTCTCAGTCTTAATCTCATCAAGAGAAGCAATTTAGCCACAATAGGTTGGAAGTGAAAGGGAAGGATAGCTCAAGAATTAGTTTACTCCCTCTTCCAAATTAATATGCAGAAAGCTTCTCTACTGCTGAATATAAATTACTGTCATACATAAATAAGAAACAATGAGATCTCAAGGAGTAACCAGTCAATTACAAAGTCAACGTAAACATATTTAGTAAAATCCATACATTGAAGATCTGGCGTGTAAGTTGAACTCTAAGATATCTAATAACTGTACTAACTATTAAGTCAATGGAAAAACAATGAGTTTACTGTAATAATTCGAAGATGCAATGATATCGTAATCAAACAGGAATTTGCTGAATCATAGGGAAAAAAATAAGAAGGGTGCTAAAATCATTGCAACTTATGAGACAAGTTGAGTTCCATTGATAGATACTCTCTTCTTGACGATGGCTTTTCATCAAATCAGAGTAATTTCCTTTAGTTGTGGGGGAGCAAATGCATAATTGAATAACGAAATAGGCAGAAAACCTAACGATTCAAGACTAAATTTTGCTCGAACAGTCGAGCCAACAAAAAGAAAATTCAAAAGAATAAATAATTTGGAAATTAAGACTTAGAATCGTCTAAATCGAATATGAAAAGAGCACATCCATCAATTTGCGAAACAAAAATAGACCCATTTGCAATCATCAGGGTTTACAGCAATCAAAATACTCCGATTACTACTAGAATAGAAAAATCGCCCAGAATTCAGCATAAAGAGAAAGCTAGAAACCGAGAGAGAGATATACCACTTGGGAGCGGAAGCTGGGAAGTGGCGAGAAGAGAGAATGACTGTGATTTCGATGGTTATTGAGTGGGTGGGGCAGACAGAAAGACGGAAACAAGAAATTTGGTCAATTTTTTTTATCTGCGATTCAGACCCATCTCACAGATTCTCATGGTGCGCGTGTTAGTGTGGCACTTCAGGATTTTCGGCGACAAAAGCGATGAACACACACACTCTCTCTCTATGGTAGGTGAAGGAATCTAATCCGACATTTTCAATTAAAGAGATAGAATAATCTGAGATTACACACTTCATCGTCTCTTCAACGTAGTAACCTACTTCCAGTAGTAATATATATAGCAAGTAATTGTTGGCTCTGGGACGAAGGCTTCACCTAAATTCAGCTCTATTCCATATTACAGTTCTCTTATTCTATTTCCATTAATATTTCTATTTCATGATTGTTTTTATTTTGATTTTATATTTAATTATAGAATAATTTTCTAAAATTAATTCCAAATAGTAAGAACAAATATATTATGATGAAATCAATCAATAAATATTTTGAAAATTTTAATAGAAATAATATGAAATTATTTTTATAATTTTATCATGGATTTTCTCACTAAAATAATTCTAATTTTATATTATAAGATTACCCTCTTTTATTTAATAATTTTATTTACATTTTTATAATTACCGGTGCAATACACATGCTTCTCGTCATAGGATATACATGCAAGTCGTCATTATATACCTAAATGCATTGTCCTGTAATGCGCGATGTGTGAAACAATTTTTTAACCAGTTCCATTAAAAAATGTTAGTGCAAATATTAATAAACAGACTAACGTTCAAAATCGATGATTGATTTGTAATTTTATATGAATCATAAAAGAAATACGAAGTTTTATTCGTCGTATATCTCACTTTGTGAATTAATGTTTCCACTAAATATTTTTTTACGTGACTTATTTGTTGAAAAATTATTTCCTATGCATTACATGATAATTTGCGTATGTATAGTATGATGACTTGTACGTATAATGTATGACAATACGCACGTGTGTATAACATGTTTATGCACTAGTATATTTATGACTATTAAGTATATTTATTTTAATTTTGCAGGAATATTATTTGTGTAGTTTAATTTTATAATAAATGTTAATTATATAAAATAATAAATTACCATTTTTTATTTTGAATCTTAATCGGAATTGAATACAGAATCAGTCGAAAACCGGCTCTGTATAAAATTCAATTTCATTTTCCGTCTTTTTGTCTGTCACTGCTCTTCTTCTTCTTCTTCTTCTTCTTCTTCTTCATTCCTCGTTTTCTTTCATCTTCCTCCATTTTCAGAGATCTCGTTCTCTCAGTGCCGTTTGCTGCTTTTGGGTTACAGACGTTCTCGAATTTTTTGTTCTCTGTTTTTGATTTGGTAAGATTTGTAAGGTACTCTGTGCGGCTGGCCTGAACCCTAGGAATTCGTACATTGCCGGAGTTTATCCGGCCTCGTTCCCTGCTAGTATCTCTGTTCTCGCTTTTTCGGAATTATGGCTTTAGTTGTAGCCTACACTCTCGATTTCTGTTCACTTGGTAACAAATGGAGATTTTGGTTCCCCATGGGGGTTTAGTCCCCAATGTATCAGTTCTTGAGCCCTTGAAATTTCTGAATTGCGCGCTACTTCGGGGTCTATGGCGCAACCAGAGGCTATTCTAGAATGGCTGCAGAAGGAAATGGGGTACCGACCCTTAGGCCCATATAGTTCCTCAAGCAAATCGCAGCTGCCCTCCATTGATGCACTTCGCAAGGTTTGCCGCGGAAACATGATACCCGTTTGGAATTTTTTGATAACACGAGTGAAATCAGAGAAGACAGTGGAAAATATTCGGAGGAACATATTAGTTCATGGTGAAGGTAGTGGTACGGATGAGATTACCCTTGGATCGGGGAATATAGGGAAGGAGGACGGCAGGGGTAAAGGAAGGAGGAAAGAAAAGACTTTGGTGGAGACTGCAAGTGTTGGGGAGAGTAAGGAAACAGCCCTTCAAGAGAGGGAATTGGCGTTAAAGGAGGTAGAAAGGTTGAGAAATGCCGTTAGAAGGCAAAGGAAGGATTTGAAGGCTAGAATGTTGGAGATTTCTAGGGAGGAGACAGAACGGAAGAGAATGCTTGACGAACGAGCAAATTTCAGGTACAAGTCATTGATGTAATGTTTAGGTTTATTCTCCTTTTTGTTGATAGATTGATTGAATTGGTGGTTGACATAGTTTTGCTGCTTTAAAAAATTAAGAAAATGGAAAGCGAAGACCTTAAATAATGTTTCATCTTGCCTGATTTTGAGAAAGTGAAGAGATTTTCTGGCCAGTTTATCATTAATCGGCAACCTTTCACACAATTCTGTCAAATCATTGTACTCCTTATACTCCCGATTTCCTTCACAAGGCCAAACTCTATCTGGAGTTCTTAACGCTAAATTTTATTTGGATTGTTTAAGTTGTTACAAGATGTATAATATTGCCTTTTTATTCATTATCCTTAATCTTGAACTTTATCAGCTGCTGGACAAATTTGTTGTAGAATTCTCCAATTTTCAATACACATGTCATGGATTTGGACATAGTTGTTTGTTTTTCTTTTCAAGACTTAGTTTTCAGATGTGAAGAGACTGGTATAGACAATATCCATGATTTCTTTGCAATGCGATGGATTTTCTTGCAATTTTTTAACTGGCTATGCAGACACAAACAGGTTACGTTGGAGGCTTATGATCAACAGTGTGACGAAGCAGCAAAAATATTTGCCGAGTATCATAGACGTCTTCATGTCTATGTCAATCAAGCAAGAGATGCTCAAAGGTCCAATGTTGACACTTCTTTGGAAGTGAATAACAACTTCAATACCAGTAGTGAGAAGGAGTCTTTTTACTCAACTGTGAAGGGTGGTAAATCTGTAGAAGATGTTATTCTTATTGAAACCACTAGAGAAAGAAATATTCGGAAAGCTTGTGAGTCTCTAGCTTCATGCATGATTGAAAAGATACAGTCTTCTTTTCCGGCTTACGAAGGAACTGGTATTCATCTTAATCCTCAATTAGAAGCTGCAAAATTAGCAATTGATTTTGATGGAGATGTGCCCAACGAAGTCACGACTATTATTTTAAATTGCTTGAAGAATCCACCTCAGTTGCTTCAGGCAATCACAACATGCACATTATGGCTCAAAACGTTGATTTCTAGAGAGACAGAGAAAATTGATGTTAAAGCTGATGCAGAAACCTTAAGGTAAAGATTTCTTACTATTTCTTTTCCCATTGCTTCAAGTTTTTTAAGCTGTTTTTGTTTACTTTGTGCTATATAAGTTGGATATTTTTCTCTACTGCCGGAAAACTCTAGCCCCTTTTATATCTACTACTGGCGAACCCCATCTCGGAGGAGATCCAATTTCCGATTCCTGACAGGAAAAGGGATGTTGAAAAGTTTTTTATTTTGTGGAGACTTGATTTGTAACTTTTCTCCCTTGTCTATGTTGAGAGGTGAATTCATGGGGGTAATTTGGGAAATTGCACTTTGTTGATATAGCCCAATTAGTTATGCAGCAAAAGTGTGTGTGCAGGGAGACAGAGAGAGGAGATATAAATGGTTAAGTGGGGTAAGGAGAAGGGAACTTTTGATGATCAAATTGATATTGCAATTATGCAGTTTCTTCCGAGTCTGTAACTAGACTTGTAGTATTTTCCTTCTTTTATTTCCGAGTCGGGAGTTTTTCGTCTAGATTTGTGGTTGTTCTTACTGTTGTTTTTAGTTACTATATACTTTTCTCTTCACCACGCAACAATATGGTATCATAGGCAATAGCTAGCTTCGAGTTTCTCAACCACCTTACACTACAACTTAAGGCAGAGTTAAGTTTCTTACGAAAATTGAACAAGAGGTCCTCTGAAATACCAACCAGTTGACCATCGAATGCAGAAAAACGCCACATGGAGGAAGGTCGACACCCTCATTTCGAGTGGCTGAGCAAGTTCAGATGATCAACTCTTTCGAGAGAAGACCATCAATTTTGTACTTGCCGGGAAGGGATGGTCGCTGCCAACCTCTGTTTCTTCAGAAATTGAACAGTGGTCGGTCGATCTTGGGAAAGTGAGCCAACTTCCATGGTGCTAAGTGTCACGGTCCTACTTACGAGGGGCTTAACGAGACCGTGCGGCACCCAATATTGCACTTGTACTGGGTTAGCCAACGAGCGTGCCAACGGCACCGAGTGCCAACTTCGTTAGAGCGCTTATGTCTAACGAGTAAGCAACGAGCGAGCGAGATTAATCGAAACGAGCATGGTGTGCATAAAGAGAGCGTATGTAAAAAGCTTGTTCATTGATTGGCAGCAAATTACATCAGTTGGTAGGGGGGTCTACGTGCAGTCATGCCTCTCCCCCTAAAGAGCAATCTGGATCATCTCCACTACGGCAGTAGTATACATGCTATAGTGGCGATGAGTCACTCTTGCCAAAAATAGAAAGAAAAAGAGTACAATGGAAATACTAAAAAAGGAAATAAACTAGGCTAACAGCAAGGGCGGCCATGGGCAACATGCCTTGGACAAGCCCGGACCTTGACATTCTCCCCTATTTGAGTTGTTGACGTCCTCGTCAACTCTGCTTCTGCTTGAATTCTTCGATCATCTTTGATGAGTTCTCCAAGTCTTCTGTCTTTCTCCCAAGATACATCATCGTCTCCTAGTGTTTTCCACCTGATGAGATATTCCTGGTACTTTCGTCGACCTGACGTCAACTCTGCTTCTGTTTGAGTTCCTCGATCTTCTTTTGATGAGGTCTTTAAGTCTTTCTTCTTTCTCCCTGATACTTTGTCGTCTCCTGGATCTTTCCACTTGATGAGACATTCCTGACACTTTTGTCGGCCTATTCTGATGCTTCGATTTGCGAAGACTTCTTCAACTTCTTTCTTCTTGTGGTTGCTGATAGAGATACTTGGTCTAGAGATGTCATTTCTTTCTTGGTTCTCGTCGGTTGGATGATAGGGCTTTAAGTTGTTGACATGGATGACAGGGTGAACTCTAAGCCATGCTGGAAGATTAACTCGGTAGGACGTTCTCCCGACCTTCTCGATGACTTTAACAGGACCTTCATACTTTCTGAAGAGCCGCTTGTCTTTCTTATTCCTCATGCAAAATTGTTCGGGTAACAACTTAACCAGTACTAAGTCACCGGCCTTAAACTCCATTGGCTGTGGTTTCTTAGCTACCCACCTCTTCATGTGCTTAGAAGTTCGCTCCAAATAAGCGCGAGCTGTCTCTGTATTGTGCTTCAATCTTTTCTTGAATTGCATAGCAGAAATCATCTTCATGTTGATAGCACTTGGTGGTTTAAGAATCGCCGGAACAACAGTTGAGTTGTTACTCGTGATTACTAAACATTTCGTTGAGGGTATTGGGATGACTTTATGCTTTATCAAAAACTCCATCCCCAAAATAATATCGAAGTCATCCATCTGTGTTACGACGAAGTCAATGAGTCCCGTCCATGAGCCAAGTTTCAACTCGACTCTCCTTAAAATCCCGAGCACTGGCACCACTTTCGCATTCACCGTTTTCATCCTACCACCATTCTTTTCTAGCTTCAAACCTAGACGGAGAGCTTCTTTCTTTGTAATGAAGTTATGAGTAGCTCCCGAGTCAATCATCGTACTTTTAGCAGATCTGTTATTGATGAATGACTCCACATACATGAGACCTTTATCTGGGGTCTTCCTCAGCTCTTCCATATGTTGTTGTATAGCTTACAAGAAAGTCATAGTCCCAACTGCAGCAATCTCGGTAGACTCTTCTTCAACAGCTTCCTTAGTTGAATCGTCATCCCGAATTGCAACTTGC
Source organism: Begonia masoniana (assembly GCA_022432975.1). NCBI lineage: Eukaryota > Viridiplantae > Streptophyta > Magnoliopsida > Cucurbitales > Begoniaceae > Begonia > Begonia masoniana. The sequence goes on from CM039502.1 coordinate 11,406,089, forward strand.
AAAGCAGTTAAGGCCGATCTATGTGGACACTCGGCTACTCGATGGGGTCCCTTGCACAGAAAACATGACATAGGCCTATTTGTTTGTCGTTGGTTGTTAGCATTTCTTGATGTTTCACAACCTTCTCTTTGGACAAAAGGTTTCCTTTCATCAGTTCCTGTGTTCGGTTTCTGAAAGTTGTTGTCGTCTGAGTCACTGTGAGTGTTCTTCTTTGGCCCAGGGTCCTCGATGTTATAATCGAACAATCGTTCTGCTGCTGCAAGTGCACTTGAAAGATTTTGCACCCTCTGTTCATATAATCTTGTTCTGGCCCACGGTTTAAGACCTTCGATGAAAGTGAAGATCTTATCTTTTTCTGACATATCTTTAATATTCAGCATGAGTCCCGAAAACTCTTTGACATATTCGCGAATGCTTGCAGTTTGCTTTAGCTCTCGGAGCAGTCTGCGGGCGTTGAACTCAACATTCTCTGGAGAGAATTGATCCCTTAGTTGCCTTTTTAATTCTTCCCAAGTATCAATCACACATTCGCCGTTACTGATATCATTGTATTTTGATCTCCACCAAAGTTTCGCATCATCAATAAGATGGATTGTGGCCAAGGTCACTTTCGATTCTTCATCTGTTTTAGTGGCCTTGAAATATTGTTCCATATAGAAGACGAAGTTCTCTAGGCTCTGGGATTTTCACCCGACCAAACTCAGTAGCAGCAGTAATCTGAGTTTGGCTCCCCATGGCTCTCATAGTAAGGTTCAGTTTAACGTTGATCTCGGCAATCTCAGCCTTGAGAGAATCAAACATTATTCTGAAGTCTTCGGTTACTTGAGAAACTGTTTCTGACAATCGGGTATGAGCGAGCTCGATCTCATCGACACGCTCCAGGACCCCGATCATTGCACTTGTAGAACTTTCTCCTGTGTAGACTCCCTTTCCCTTTTCTTGTCGGGACTCGAGGGTCTCCACCCGATTCAACAGCTCTGGAATCGGTATGGCATCTATCCTGTTGTGAATAGATGCTATCTCAGTAGGGAATTCAGACATTTCCCTCATTCGTTCTTCTATGAATCGAATGTTATCCGGTATGTCTTGCAAATACCGTAGTTCTTCTTCCAACTCGACGAGGCGCTCGAGTTGATCCGATGGGCCACTCGGCCTTTCCATCGAACTTTTCTTCGGCATGATTTCTCACGATCTTGAGCCAATCTAGGCTCTGATACCAACTGTCACGGTCCTACTTACGAGGGGCTTAACGAGACCGTGCGGCACCCAATATTGCACTTGTACTGGGTCAGCTAACGAGCGTGCCAACGGCACCGAGTGCCAACTTCGTTAGAGCGCTTATGTCTAACGAGTAAGCAACGAGCGAGCGAGATTAATCGAAACGAGCATCATTGAGCATAGTGTGCATAAAGAGAGCGTATGTAAAAAACTTGTTCATTGATTGACAGCAAATTACATCAGTTGGTAGGGGGGTCTACGTGCAGTCATGCCTCTCCCCCTAAAGAGCAATCTGGACCATCTCCACTACGGCAGTAGTAAACATGCTATAGTGGCGAGGAGTCGCTCTTGCCAAAAATAAAAAGAAAAAGAGTACAATGGAAATACTAAAAAAGGAAATAAACTAGGCTAACAGCAAGGGCGGCCATGGGCAACATGCCTTGGACAAGCCCGGACCTTGACACTAAGCTTGCTGCAAGAGGGATGGCGGCTGAGAGATATTTTATTTCAGCTAGGGTTGCACTTCCTCAATCCTTCTCAAAGGATTTGGTGGGCCAAACTAAAACAGGTTGGGCTCAGACTATGGTTAAAGAAGGGGTTCAGTCAAAGATGAAAAGTAATTTTCAAATGGACAGTATTCATCTATTGGGTTGCACTTGGGATTTTGTTGAATGAACTATTGATGAAGAGCCCAATGGGCAATTTGATGATGAAGTTAAGCTGTCGACGAATCAAATGTTTGGGTCCGATGCATTGAAATTTTCCCAGGAGAAAGATGCAGCCCTTGGAAATGGTGGACTAGGGAGGCTTGCTTCTTGCGTTGTGGACTCAATGACAACATTAAATTTACCTGCGTGGGGCCATGGTTTGAGGTATATATATGAGCTCTTTAAGCAGCAATTCTTTCTTTGCGTGCATCACTTCAAGACATTATTTTTCGATTTAAAGAGAGGAAATGAGGTTCAGGGCCGTGGTCTGAGTTCCCAAAAAAGTCTTAGTGCAGCTGCATGTTTCTCATCCTACTCTTGCAATTCTTGAGCTAATGAGATTACTGATGGATGATGAAGGTCTTGGATGGGACAAAGAATGAGATGTCACGACGAGGACAATTGCATCTGCTAATTGCATAGTTTTGTCTGAAACACTTAAGAAATGATCACACTTTGTTATGTGGAAGCTTCTACCGTGCCATATGGAAATCATAGGGGAAATTGACAAGAGGTTCTCTGCCATGATATGGGCCACACGAATAGCAATTAAGGAAATTCAAGAGGTAGAAGTAGATGCATACACAATTGGCAGTGACACCAATAGCCAGTTGCATGGGGATGTTCAGATTCAACACAAGCAATTGTTGCATCAAGAGAGTGATAGGGATGACTCTAACACAAAGCTAATTTCAGGAAGTGTAGCAACACATCAAGACATTGTTGCTATATTTGAAGAGAGGAATGATTGGGTTTGGACATTTACTTTGGGCAAGTTATTTTATTTGGTTTGGTAGCGACGGAAATAAGGAGACATGCTATGATGGAGTGAAGATCCGATTCTTACTCCTGACGTTGAGAATGAAGTTGATTTCAAAGGAGGGAGTAATATTGAGAGGTGAATTCATGAGGGTAATTTGGGAAATTGCACTTTGCTGATATGGTCCAATTATTTATGCAGCAAAGTTGTGTGTGCAGGGAGAGAGAGAGGAGGAGACGTAAATGGTAAAGGGTGGTAAGGAGAAGGGAATTTTTTTTTTGATCAAATTGAAATTGCAGTTATGCAGTCTCTTCCTAATCTGTAACTAGACTTGTGGTATTTCCTTCTTTTATTTCCGAGCCTAGAGTTTTTCCTCTAGATTTGTGGTGTTCTTACTGTTGTTTTTCAGTTTCTATATTGTGTTCTCTTCACCACGCAACAGTATACCATCTTTCCAGAGCTGATAATTCATGTAGTCTCCATATTTTTCCAGTAGCTTTTATTGGGTTTCGCTCTTCGTATTATTATTTATTTCTTTTGATAATGTAGTATTGATCTGATGTTCTTTAGTGTAACTTGTTGTATTTCCAATTTAAAATATTTTCAGGTACAAGTATGAAAATAATAGAGTCATGGATACTTCCTCCCCTGATGTCAACTCACCACTACATTATGAACTATATGGTAATGGTAAGATAGGACTTGATGTACCATCTAGAGGAACTCAAAATCAACTTCTTGAAAGACAGGTTCTCTTTCTTCCTCTGTGTTTGTAACTTTTTTTTGTTGTTAAAAAAATATTAATGGTTGATAGCTAATAAATTTTATTGTCCACAGAAGGCACATGTGCAACAATTTTTGGCTACTGAAGATGCATTGAACAAAGCTGCTGAAGCCAGGGACGCATGTCAAAAACTTATTAAACGTTTTCACGGAAGTGGAGATGTAATATCTTTGCAACCACTTGGCGGTGCAGTGACATCACAGTCTGTAGGAAATTTAAGGCAATATGAGGTAATTGTTTGAATGGATTTAGTTCCTTGGCGCTTGATTGTTTACTACTTTTTCTTGCATCAAAATTCTGCCACTGTTATACTCTTAAGTGAAAAAAATGTATCTGAATTTGAAGTTCCCCTTCATACAGCATTAACGAACTGCTTAACAACCCAGGGGAATCGGTTATGCCAACTGACATTTAAAACAATGTATATCATTGAGACATCCTACGGCCCATTATAGCAACTTGATTTTTGGATTTCTGCTTGATGCTTCATTCAGTATTGTCAAATTCTTTTAGACACTCACCATTGTAAATTTTCTCCACGTGTAGTTTCTGTTAAGTTAGGGAATTGTAGCTGTTTATTTGATTTGCATAATTTTTTATATCAACACTGCAGGGGTTATCGATCAATAGAAAAGACAACATTGAATTAGCAATTTATTAAAATTAGAATAAATTAAAATAATTGTTCGTATTGACTGGTTACATTTCGTTCAGTGTGAGGTTTGGGCTAAAGAAAGAGAAGCTGCAGGCATGAGGGCAAGCTTGAATACTCTGATGTCTGAAATACAACGGCTAAATAAACTGTGTGCAGAGAGGAAAGAAGCAGAAGATTCTCTGAAAAAGAAGTGGAAAAAGATTGAAGAATTTGATTCTCGCAGATCCGAACTTGAAATTATATATAATTCTCTTCTTAAGGCTAATAGGGTAAGCGGTCATGTATATTATTGTATGAAATAATATATCCTGCTATAATGTGACATTGACAAGGGCATTTTATTTCCATTTCAAGGAACTTTCTTTTTACATATATTATTGAGGGCAAGAAATTATTCCCCACATATGGGGCATGGTTGGTCATTTTACAGAATATATTGTAACTTCTTGCTGTTCTATTGTGGGTAGTTTTCTAGTCTTCCTCGAGATTTCAGTCCTTAGCTCATGTTTAGTTGTGTCGATTAATTATAAATGCATGTTAATTTATTGCCCTCCAATGCTAGAAGTTCTTTGATGGTTCCATTGATCTGTAGGATGCTGTGGTATTCTGGAATCATCAGCCATTAGCTGCAAGGGAATATGCTTCAAGCACCATCATTCCAGCATCCATGTTTGTTGCTGACATTTCGAACAATGCAAAAGATTTTATAGATAAAGAAGTTTCAGCTTTTTATCGAAGTCCTGATAACAGCATATACATGCTTCCATCAACTCCACAGGTTTGCAATGTTGTTAAGAAAAATTTACTGAGACTCAATTTTTATTGTTTATCGGTTCAAAATGAGATAAATATCTGGGAGGAAAGTTTTGTATCACAATTTGTATTTGAACAATTTTACCAAATTAGTTGGAAGACTACTGGGAAAAGGTGCAAAATTTATTGAAATTTATCGAACCTCCATTTAAAGTTTCACGCTCTGTTCTACCAATCAGAGACAAAGTTTCATGCTTGTTTAGTAAGTATTGGAATCTGATGTGGCTGGGAAACTGCAGTTGTCGGTGTTAAGGGTGAATATTCTCTCTCTACCTGACATTTAGTATCAAAGAAATGAATGATTGGCTAGCAGTAATCCGTATCAAGCATGGTTCTACTTGTTTGATACTACTTTTTAAGTTGATAATTCTGACTCAGTGGGTTTTTTTTTGTGTAAATGTATTTTATATTGGAATCCGTGGAAAATTCTGATAAGTATACACAATCCATAAAGCGTGCTAGATGTTTGATGCAATTTAACATGAGCACTCTAGGCAACATCCATATCTTTATTACATTCATCTATTTGTTTTTTCATCTTAGGCACTTTTAGAGTCCATGGGCACAAGTGGATCTGCTGGACCTGAAGCTGTTGCTTCAGCCGAGAAGAATGCTGCAATCATGACTGCAAAAGCTGGTGCCCGTGACCCCTCAGCAATACCATCCATATGTCGTGTTTCCGCTGCCCTCCAGTATCCTTCTGGTAAGAGCGCATCAAGCATCTTCATCACCTTAGTCACTATATCCTAATCTATTGGGAAACGTGTCTGTTTCTTCTAGTCATACGGTGAATATAGATAACCTTTGTATTACATATTAGGATAATAGCACATGCAGTCAGAGATGCTATCATTATCTGATGTCAACATCTGGTATGACTTGGACGTATTTGGAGATGCTAATTTTTGGAAGTCGTTTATGAAATTGTTTTTGTTACTATCTGTGTATGCTACATTTGACTGAATTACATGTTAGTGCAAATGCGTCCTCTCACAACATTTTAGCATTATTGCATCACAAACACACCAAAGATAAAAATATCATTCAATTGTTATTACTCCATTCATACTCTCTTTTGTTTCTTTTTTTTCGTGGAATTTAGGTTTGGAGGGTTTGGATGCTAGTTTAGCGTCAGTTTTAGAGTCCTTGGAATTCTGTTTGAAACATCGGAGTTCTGAAGCCACTGTGTTGGAGGACTTGGTGAAGGCAATCAATTTAGTCTGCATACGGCAAGATCTCGTTGATAGTGGTCATTCACTGCTGAAACATGCATACCGAGCGCAACAAGAATATGAAAGGTAATTGAATATAAATATGTTCTCTGCCTTGCATCTTGAATCTTTTTCTTTTGAAATAATGCACATGTTGGTAGGCGTAAGACTTCACATATTTTTTTTTCATGCATCACTGTGCAACTGTGTGAGTCTTTTTTTATGCTAAAGATAAGGTTATTGGAATCCAAATAAACATAAGGTTTAAGTGGATGCTTCTTTCTTCCTCAAGGTTTCTATCTTTGTGCATTACGGTTGTAAATCAAACTGATCGCATCACATTAAAGATTTATTTTGACACTTTTTCTGTTCATTCTACCTTTTAGGCATATTATGTAGTTTCCCTTATTTATTTATGTATGTTATTTTATTTTATTTGTATGCATGGTTTAACATTCCGTCTGCTTAACAGGACAACTAGATATTGTTTGAATTTGGCTGCTGAGCAAGACAGAATTGTAATGGAAAAATGGTTGCCTGATATGAGAGGTGCAGTTTATGGTGCTCAAAAGTGCTTGGAAGACTGCAAATACGTTAAGGGATTGGTAAGTAAATACTATACCACAATTACTGTGTTGAATAGTGTTAAGTAATCTACAAAAAAATATATAAATGTAGGATGCAACTTTCTGACGACAAAAATAATCATAAACATATGTGGAGTGTTGCTCTTTATCAACAATATACCTAAAATTGTAACTTTCTGATAAATAAAAACAATGTAGCAGGTACCATCCTGAGCTCGGTAATTAATGAGTTCTGGCATCCTAGATTGTGATTGGAGTTCCAACGAAGGATTTTTTTTTTTTGGTTATTGGTTGTCTTTTGATGCATGCAAGTCTATTTTATTATGAAAGTCACAACTGTAGTTCCGGGATCGTCTGCTGGGAACTAATCAATGAGATTTTGTGCGCTTCAAAACTATTATTTCTATCGGCTGCAGTTGGGTATTCACATAAGTTGCCATATTTTTCCCATGTGGTTCTATAAACGGGCCTGTGTTTCATGATCTAACAGAGTTGAATTCCATAAGTAGTAGCTTTTTATTGATGCATTTTTTGAAATAGCCTTGTATAGGTGCATGTTTTGTCTATTTTATTATATATTTTTTTTCTTGCATTTTTCAGTCCTTTTCTTCTACGCCAGTGGATATACTAATTATAATTATGGTACTATGCAGCTTCATGAATGGTGGGAGCAGCCAGCATCGACTGTTGTTGACTGGATCACAGTGGACGGGAAGAATGTGGCTGCTTGGCATAACCATGTAAAGCAACTACTTGCTTTTTATGACCAGGAGCTCTTGTGATGCTTAGGTTGGTCAACTTCTGTGGCACTACAAGTAATTTGATCTATTTTTTGCCCCGTCGATGTGAATAGAAACTACAAGTTTTGAAGCGATCGTTTGGGAATGACCTCGACTCGATTTACAACTAACCTCTCGTTAGAACACGCCTTCCTTCTCGGAATTATATGCACTACTCATAACTTTAAATTATGAAAGCTCTGTATGATGAATATTTCATTATTTTTCCTCGGCAAGCGTGATACTTTCGGGTGTGATCAGAACATATAGGTCATTGAACTGTGTGAGATATGCTTTTCAATCTTAGGGCTGGTGGATATAAAGCATGTCCTGTATTGATAATTCTTGTTTTTGGAAAGGCACTGTTATCACAATCACAGAAATGCATTCATCTTCATTTTAAGTTAAAGTTGGGCATACTGGAAGAAAATAGAGTTTCGAATAAAATTGTACTCGGGTTTATACAACGTTGATTTTTATGAAGAAATTTGCTGTTCCCGATTGAAATTGTTGCCTGTATGGATTTTGCTTATTTTTTGCTGAAGCACAAAAAGACATGGAGAGCAGCTGTCATAAAATCAAACCAAACCCGTGAAGATAACATGTTTTGTTGTATTTTTGCTACCCGTGAACACAGAAAAGCTGCATTTGGAATTGAAATTATTGCATATCATCTCTTCCAGTCTTTTTTCTAACTCTCTTACATGTGTTATTCTACCTGTCCAAACTTGGATTTGTGAAGACCCAACAGAAGATAAAGACAAGGGCGAGAAATTTTGAAGACAACACCACAATTCCAATGGATTGCATTAATATATATATATACATATATGTTACTGTATACGTGTGGGAGCTTTAGAAGAAACTTGGAACTGTGTACTTCCTCTATACTATCAATGTGAACACTAATATACTGACCCAAACACATCCTAAAAGCCAACAAGGTTTGTGTTCTATACATGTCTCGTGAACCAACAGGGACCCACATTCTAATTGGTTCATATCCTATTGCCAATACTCTAATTCCAGGAATAAACAGTTCTTAATTTACCTATATTTCAACTAATCTCGCGCCACTCTCGACTTGTATAAACAAAATCCACAAAAGCTGCAGGGATCTTCACTAAGCTCTTCATCCTTCAAATCACCTATTTTTGGAGCTGTTTGGAAAGATCAGAAATGGGCTTTCTATTTCTTGCTTTTAGTTTAAAGTTGCTAGTTTTTTCATGAAGAAGCTCACGGCGGGAGTGATGGTTCTGGCTATTAAAGCTGGCTAAGCACAGGAAGAATACAAATAAGTAGAATTCAGTAGGGCCTAGTCTATCTGTTTTATAGCTGAGCAGTTTATATAAAAGGGAAATCATTGAAGTCTTTTTCTTACCAGATCAATAGAATTCTCCAAAGGCTTTTTCAAGAACTAGAAGATTCAGCCATGCCTTGGTTTCTTTTCGTGCTCTTTCTCTGCCTGCCATTTAGTAGCCTTTCTGAGGGAAGACTAGAGAAGAAGCTTCCATCTGCAACTATCGTTGGTGCAGTCTACTGCGACACTTGCTACCAACAGGATTCGTCCAAGAACAGCCACTATATTTCAGGTTCATCTTCTACTCTTTTTTAGCCGGCTTGACTAATCTCACGAGACTTCAATTTTGACGACCTTCTGGTGTTCTTGAAATGTTTAAACCTGAAAATTCATTAACAAGGCATGATTTCAGCATTTTAAACACTTTCTTCATCTGCGTTTGTTTAAAGCTATGATTTTGTCTATGTTCAGGGGCAACTATTGCTGTAGAATGTAAATCAGATGGTAATTCAGAGCCCAGTTTCAGAGAAGAAGTGAAAACAGAAGAAAGGGGAGAATTTATAGTTCACCTGCCTTTGTCTATAAGCAAACATGTGAAGAGAATTAAGGCCTGCACTGTTCATTTGATAAGCAGCAACCAGCCTTACTGCTCAGTAGCCTCAACAGCAAATTCATCTTCACTCCAGCTGCAATCAAGAAAGCAGGGAGAACACATATTCTCAGCTGGGTTTTTCTCTTTCAAACCACAAAATCAGCCAAATCTTTGCAACCAAAAGCGAATCACTCAACAGTTTAAACAACTCAATTCAGTAAAAACCTTTCTCCTTCCATCAAATAAGCCACCATTGCCACAAGTCAATCAAGGTCTATCAAAAGTTTCACTATCCAGAGTACAGAGCAAAGGGAAGATATACACTGACTCCGCAAATAAAGTTCATCAATCAAATAGAAATGAACCTTTTACAGAGCAATCCTTTCCAGCAAACCCGCTTCAGCCTACTCTGCCCGTACCAAATCCGTTACAGCCTACTCTGCCTGTTCCAAATCCGTTACAGCCAACTCTTCCCTTTCCAAATCCGTTACTGCCGCCACCTCTCATCCCGAATCCATTGCAGCCTCCACCTCTCATCCCAAATCCACTTCAGCCTCCATCAACTCCATTAATTCCTCTACCACCATTACCAGGTTTAACTCCGCCACCCCCACCGTTCTTGCCATTTCCTTACCCTCAATTTCCACTACCACCCATTCCTCGTTTTCCTGGAGTACCCCCAGCTCGTCCTGCAAATGAAAATTTACCTTGAACCATACAGCATGTAAAGCCTGCCTTTTTTTCTTCTCTTCATTTACATTTGAGTGTGATGTTAATCTTCCCAAAAGAACTAAAAGTTATATCTACTGCAGTTTCTCATAGTATGAAAGACTGGGGAGGGATTCAAAGTTGAAGTTTGTTATGTGCTTTGTAAGATAACATATATAAGTTAATAGTTAGGTCCATAGGACTATAGGATTACATCTTTTACTATGTATCCAGATCAGTTTAATGAAAGACAGGTTCCACTTTTAATTTTTTTTAGTATTTTCCACTTGAGCATCTTTTCATCAAAACAAACAGGGATTACTTTATGCAGTGCAATACTTCAACCAGATTCAAAAACTATCGAGGAGGCGAGATGGTTTTAGTACAAAAACAAGTAGCCATTGACTGTAGTGGTAGATCTAGAGCCTATCGCACAAAAGATGATCTGGAAATAAGAGAGGCTTCCATTAAAGTTTTTCTTTCATTCACAAGTTCATATCTTCATAACAAGCGAAATCTTAATTATTCTAGTTGAGATCTGTCAGCAGAAGAAGTACAAACATTCATTTTTAGAACAATATTAAAAAGCATCCATCTGCACATTGTGATTACAATTTCAGTATGAAAATCTATATAGTGTGTAAAAATAAACGCAAAAGAAAATGGTCTAAACTAAAAACATACAGCTAAAAACAACATATATGAATTATCCCGTGAATCCCTGCATAATGCTAGACAGAAAAATTGATAGCGAAAGAAAGAGACAACAACAAAATTGAAGAGAAGATACTTTCACTCGGTATGGAGAGATAGTGATTCAAGCATTTGCAACCAGAAAAGAACAAAGGCACCAACATCACCTTCTCCTTTGGGTCAATTATTTTTCTTAGCAGTTCATAGCATCATAGTCGTCCAACTTGTCATTGTATTCTAACACCTTCCTCTTAATCTTTGATGAATCTACCCATGTAACAAAGTCCTCCATGTTCCTTGTAACTAGAAATGCAGGGTCAGTTACAGTCTCTGGACCTACTCTAATGTGTCCCTGCTCAATATATGTAACGGCTTCCTTCAACCGTTCAGCAAACTTCAAGCGCACCAAAACAGTAGCTAGGCGACGTCTGAAAAAAATATAAGTAACTATTTATTTGGTAGATAAAGTTATAATGAACTTTGTATACCGCACTGTATGGATTGCATTCTAACTATTAACCATATAATATTCACTAGTAACCTCTTGAGTGATAAAAGAGTATTCTGTATCAATGCAGCAATATTTTTGCAAAACTAATGCAACTTTCACTTCTACCTGCAAAAGGATGATACTGATAACTTCACACAAAGTTTCAAGCTCTGACGGGTAGGTATAACACCAATGTTGTAACTGCAATTAAGAAGAAAATGAGTAACAAGAAAACTTGTGATGAGCGAGAATGGATAACACAAAATTCAAATAAATTCATAATGATAGCTTAAAACACTCAAATTCACAGATAGAACAGACTGATAGAACAAGAGTCATTTTGCTTTAATACACCACAGGTGAGCAAGCAAGCTTACTGCAACTCCACCAATCCAACATGCCGTGTGACTTTGCCATAAAATAGCTATAAGTTTGCATGTGCTACGAAGACGAGCCTCAACACCCAGAAGAATTCAATGGAACTAAATAAGATTTCTAGAATTACTTCCATTTTGTTCGCGCTATCTAATTTAAACCGGAGAAACAGAGAACAAACTAAACTCACAGCTTTTCCAAGAGTTTATCAGTCATCTCTATCCGAAAAGGATCTTTCTCGTCCATCTTCTCCAACATATTCACCAGCTTCTGTACTCCCCGGCACAGACTTGAGTATCTATTGGAATTTCATTTCCCAAAAACACAATCAAAAAATATTTTAAGCTTATTACAAAAACAAGAGAATGACTCAAAGAAGTCGATAAATAAAAAAAAAAAAAAAACATTTTACTTTTTATAATCATCGCGGCCCGTGACTCGGTACCGGTTCATCACAAATGCTTCTCTGTGGCCTCGTTCTCTCTTCCATTCCAGAAAATTGACCTTCTTCAAAAGCTTCTGCTCGTGAAACTTCAGCTTCCTCATCCTTCCTCGCGTTTAAGACGTCGTAGCAGAGTGATATTCACCAACGGAGCGCTATATGAAATCCAGAAACACCCAAAACCCTAGCTAACTCGTCGGAACCCATGCTGATCAAGGCCCAATTAAAAGTATGGTTCCAATTCTGGACCAGGCAAACTCGTTGTTGGCCCATTGCAAATAGACTTTATAGTATTTTTTTTATGCTTTTAAAAAAATAATCAAATCATAGATAAACTTAATCATAGAGAAATATTTATCTTCACAAGTCGATAATTGTACGGCTTTGAATCTAACGTGGGCCCCTCACGACGTATTGCATATGACTCGACTAAATCAGAATTAAGCTTTGGGTTGAGCAATCATGTCCTCTCCGATGATGGAATCGTCCGACCCAAAATTCTGGTAAGCCCGTCTCTAGGTCGTCTTTCCATATTGAAAAATGTCATTTTTCAATATGAGTAATTTAAGAGTAATGATATGTACATCATTTTAATATACACTCTAATTTTTACTTCACACTTACTAATTTATGTAATGACTAAGATCAATTATAAATAATTTAAATAAAAAATGAACCGCACCAATTGATGAACACTGCATGAAGAGATAAACACACGAAATATAAAATAAAAAAGTAAACTTAGATATCACTCAATTTATATCGATATCACTGCTCTTGTTAATTCAGTTATGCAAATGTTTAAGCGCGACAATTATCACGTTCATTAGAGAGAGCAAATTACCTAGTCTTGTTGACGTCTAACCTAGTTAACGAGTATGTTGGTATGATCTTTAGAAATTAATCAAACATCTAACTCGTTTTTTCACATATATTGAATTTTTGATAAGCTCGATTTAAGTCAATTTAATCTAATTATTTCAAGAGAGACAATAGAGCGAGACAAAGTTAATGATTGATTTCATTACTAGACTCGGTTTGTGTCAAATACGGTCTATCGTTGGTCACTTTGAGCGAGCATCCTTCGTTTTATACCAGATAATGTTATCTTTCTCTCTCTTCTGTCTCTATTTCTCTCACTAAAGAGTTAAAGTAAGCTCTGCTTAGATCATCCCTTATCCAAATGGGAAAAAAAGAAAAAGAGATGAGCAAGCAAGACGGACCCACGAAGCCTGGAAATGGTAAACATAGCTGAAAAGACAGATGAGAGAGACTGCATCGTTTTCTCCTACTCTCCACTCTCTGTTCCGCAAAGCTCGAAGCTTTTCAATCCATGGCGACAAATCATTCGAGGGAATGGTTGGGAATCGCTTGGTTCTTTCTGGGTTTCGTTTTCCTAATTTGTTTATCTTCTTTCCCATATTCTTCAAACCCCACTTCATCGCCTTTGCATGTGTTTTTGTTCTGTCTTCTTGACTTTTCCTTCAGACAAACATTATCTTTATTCTCTCTCCGCCATTTCTTTCTGTTTTTCATCTCTGTTCATCGTCCTAGAGAGAGAGTTTTTAGGGTTTAATCGTGAGAAAAGCAAGAAAAGTTCAGAAAACAAACCAGAACTTCATCAGAAACAGAAAAGAGAAAGAGAAGCAATCTTTGCTGTTTGACTTTTTAAAGTTGTAATCTGCTACCTTAACGGATGTACTAATGGAGATCGAATGAAAATCAAAATCCCATCTCTCTGTCGCAAATGTTTTCTAAGATATTTCAAATGGAAGTGGAAATTAAGATAAATTAGAGAGAGAAAAAGTTTAACTGTGAGGAAGAGTTATGTCAGTTTGCCCTACAAGAACACGTGTCATTGCTTTATAGGATCTGTACTTTGAGATTTATCATATACGCAGCTCATCAGCCTCCTCAGCCCCCTAAATCCATTCTCCCAACGGACAAAATTTAAGTGTGTTTCACACGTGTACAATCTCTTCCCACGCCGGGAAATACTCCAATTTCCGATCTTCGTTTTCAACTCTGCTCTCCCTCTTCCGAACCCTACCTTCGAAGATTTCCATCCGCTCATCTGATTTTTTCTTTCTTTTTACAAAGAGAGCTACTAATTGCTCAGATTTTCTGTTGAACTAAGATTTGGATAAAAAGTTTGAGCTTTCTCTTTACTTTTAGAAATTTGGGTATGGGGGCGGTGGCCTCTTCTATGGCGGCGAAGTTTGCGTTTTTCCCGCCAAATCCACCGTCTTACGGAATAGAGGAGGTGGAGGAAGGTAGCGGAAAGCTGAAATTTACAGGCTTGTCGACGAGGGGAAACGTCGACGTTCTGAAGCTCTGTACGAAAAGAGGAACTGAAGTAGTAGCCATGTATATAAAGAATCCATCTGCTTCCCTGACTCTGTTGTATTCACACGGTAACGCGGCTGATCTGGGTCAGATGTACGAGTTATTCAGTGAGCTCAGTAGTTATCTTAGAGTTAACTTGATGGGGTCAGTTGGTTTTTATCTATTTACATCTTCTAAAAATCGTTTGGTTTTGTTGGTCAAATATTTGGTCGCGAGATTAAGAACACTGAATTGTGTATTTTGACATTTTGTAGGTACGATTATTCTGGGTATGGGCTGTCTACTGGAAAGGTTTGAGATCTGCTTTCTGCACTTTCGAATGATGAAAATTTTCCTTTTTCTGATTGAAAGAATAGATAAAGTTTAGATTTTTCTGCTTGTACGTATCGATCTCCTATCTGAAATGTGAAATTGGAATAAGAATCTTACTAAATTTCTTGAGTAAATTTGAGTTATGAGTCTTGCTCGAATGAATTGAAGTAATATTTAGATGTTTTGTTGCTACAATTTGACCATATTTCTTGTTCATCAGCCTAGTGAACAGAACACTTACGCCGATATAGAAGCCGTATATCGATGTCTATTGGAGAAGTATAATACGAAGGAGGAAGATGTTATTTTATACGGGCAATCTGTTGGCAGTGGACCGACTCTAGATTTGGCCTCCAGATTATCGAGATTGAGGGCTGTTGTTCTTCATAGTCCTATATTGTCTGGTCTCAGAGTTATGTACCCAGTAAAGCGATCTTACTGGTTTGACATTTATAAGGTTTCCACTTTCTAACTGCTCGAATCTTGTTCCATTTTTATCGATTTTTGAATTTAGTGAAATATACTTGCTTGCTAACTTTGCCATTTCTCTCGTTGGTTCAGAATATCAACAAGATTCCCTTGGTTAACTGTCCGGTTCTAGTCATCCATGTGAGTTTTCTTAAACTTCTTATAATGATCTTCCATGATCACTTGAATTTATCGTCCATCATTGAAGATGGTTTTTTCGTATGGTGACAAGTCGTTATGCAGGAATGGGGTGAATCGTCACACATTGCTTGTGACAAGTGGAAATTGGAAGGATGGGGGAAGGGAGGGGATTATGATTGATGAATGAATTACTACGGCTGAGTTTATTAGGTTTTTCTCAGTCAAACTCGATTGGTTTTTGGTTGGTCTTGCGGGTAGATTTAGGGTTCTTACTTCTTGATCGATTAATATTTCGTTTTATTTTATGTGATGGATTTCTATGCACATCATCTTCATCAGTTGGTAAACCCGCAAATGGGCATCCACATTACTTTGTGTTAAGTTATAACATATCTCAAATCTTAGACCGTTGAGTCCGTTGAGTCGAGGTTAGTTTAATAATTTGTATCATTACTTAACTTCCCCGAGCTAATTTTCAATGATCTCATGTGTAAGACAAGAATTTGAGCTCAAGATTTACTACTAGATTACCTTAATGTACTTGTCGTAGGAGTTCCATATAAAGAATGATATTGTACGATAAATGGCGGACTATAATTTGTTTATCTCCCTCTCGGCTGCCAGGGAACTGCTGACGAAGTTGTCGATTGGTCTCATGGAAAGCAGCTTTGGGATCTTTGTAAAGAGAAATATGAACCATTGTGGATCAAAGGCGGGAACCATTGTGATTTGGAGGTTTACCCACAATACATAAAACATTTAAAGAAGTTTATAATAGCAATTGAGAGATCACAAGAAATGTTGAGTGGGTCTGGGAGGAAAACGGATGAGCTCGAAAAGCCTCGGAGCAGCACAGATTTCAGAGAAAAATCTCGGCCCAGCGTCGATCAGAGAGACACGCCTGGAGCAATTACAAATCTTCGAGAAAAACCTCGGGTAATAGCTGTTAACCGAGACAAGCCAAGAGCCAGCACAGATAAAAGAGAAAAACCTAGAAAAATTATGGATTATCCTGAGAAAACTAGCGTAGCTTTGGCAGATCAGCCGGAGAAAGGGCGAAACAGCATTGATCGGTCAGCTTTCTCTCTGCACTTTTCAATCATTATATTTTTCTCCGTAATACTGTGTTTACACTCTAATTCTGCACTCTAATCTTATATTTTACATAACGCTTACGGGTCATTCTTTCGTTGTAAAATAATAGATTATATGAATACATGACGTGTAAGCGACAAATCAAAATATGAGATCAGTGTGCATAAATATAATATAAACGCAACATTACTCATCTATTTTTTATAACTCAGTATATTATTGAAATTGTGGTGGCTGCAGGTTGGGAGAAATGGTAAGATCAGTTGGGTTGTGCAATATTGGTTGCTTCAAAGCCACCGCCACAGGATTATGAAATAGTGGGAAAAGCCTTCTCAAAAGTTGAGATTGAATTCCACTTCAGGTCTTATTTATTTGATTTCTCAATTGGGTTTTATGAGACTAGGAAGATGTGACATTTGTATTCTAATTACGAGATTAACGTTACAACATTTCTTCATTTATTCAAGTTCCAAGGATCTGAATGAAAAACTAAGTTCACTTTCTAGAGAGAGAGAGATGAGAGAGAGAATATAAAATGCAACCAGCAAGTAAAAGATTTTCTTCCAGAGGATCTATTGATAATCAAACCACTGTTCAACAAAAAGAACATGCATTTCCTCTTGACACTGATTTCCTGAGCTGGATTCTAAACGATACAACCAACTTGATTTACACTTTTTACCTCAAAATCCACGAAAATGCAGGTTGAGCTTTGTAAAATTACAGGATGATTTACCAATCCTATTTCTTTAATAATCTGGAAAGCTAGTATCCATATCTCTCGTTTAGGGATGTTCGTCCATCGCCAGATTGTCCTGCTTGCAATGAAAATATTCTCCATGAACAGGAAATAGAAAAGTTTCACAAACATTTGAATTGATAACATAAAACTGATCAAAATTACCTTCAGGAGGAACCCATGATTCATAATCTGTATTTATAAAAGAAGGTTTCTCGGGGCCAAGTACTCT
This sequence comes from Begonia masoniana, assembly GCA_022432975.1. Taxonomy (NCBI): domain Eukaryota; kingdom Viridiplantae; phylum Streptophyta; class Magnoliopsida; order Cucurbitales; family Begoniaceae; genus Begonia; species Begonia masoniana. The sequence continues at coordinate 11,423,536 of CM039502.1, forward strand.
TTTGGACTTTTTCTCAGCTTTCTTTGATGGGTTTTGTTTCTTGCTTAATACAGGTAAGTTTTCAGCAAGTTTTTCCTCCTCTTCTGTCCCGTACAACCCTCTTTCATGTTTTAACAACAAGGCCACTGCATCCTCTGCCTTCAGCTCAGCGACTGTTGAGGACGATGTTGACAGTTGAGAGCTATCCACTCGACTATCTTCAGATTTGTCAGATTGCTTTCGCTTTCTCAAAATCAGGCCAGGGCCTGCACTTTCAATTTCAGAATTGACCTTCACTGGCGCATCATTAACCACGTCCACAATCTTATCCCTGTCTTTATAGTCCACAAAATTGTCAGGTTCTTGTACATTTGAGGCCCTCTCTTGTTTCTCTCCCTCCTTTGTAGCATTTCCTTCGATTGCTCCAAGCCACAATGGTTTTACAACAGAGAATCTGGAGACTTTGGTCACTTTCGTGACACTAACATTCTTAACTCCATTTGGGTCCTCATTTGATTCAATAACTAAACTTTCAGTCACTACTTCTGGTGTGGCGCTACTATTGGTTTTCTAGCTTCGTCTTAGGTGTGGGTTCAATACGCCTCTGCTTTTGACAACTGGGTTGGTTTTATCATTAGGCTTTGGCTCTTGTAAATTTGACCTCCCTTTTTCTTCGCAGCTTCTCCTGTTGGTCAGCAATCTTCAGCAAGTATAAAATCCTATCCAGTTCACTCTGGAGGGATGTTAATTCACTCTGAAGTTGTACTGTTTTATCAATCACTGCAAAATAATGTTGTTAGCAGTTGAAATCGTGAGAAATGCCCACAAATTCAACGAATCACTATCAATGAGAACAATAATAATTGGCTAATACTCGAACAACAGGCTCCAGGTTTGACACGTCTATTTTTTTGAAACTAGCATTTCTTCTGTGTTGCTAACAGATATTTAGGACATAATACAATTTAAATATCAGAATAGATTGAGATAAATTAGAAAATCCTACAAGGTAAGAATTTGGAGAACCAACCTAGCTTAGTTGACAGCCCAGACATGTATGCGTCAAGGCTGTCTCCAGCTTCAGGTTCTACTACATTATCTGCTTCTGCTTTGTTCTTCTCCACCATAAGCACCTCTCGTTTGCCTTCCATTCTTTAAGGATGGCATCTCTCTTATGAAGAAGAGAATCAGCTGTTTCAATTGATGGCTGTCGCCAGCCTTTTTATTGGAAGACTTCTTTTGGTCCGGTCATAGAATTCATCATCATCACTGCACATGAAAAAATAAGTAACTAGTCAGTTAGTTGACTAAAATGTCAGTGTCTTTAGTTACCAATCCGATATAATTGCTTCCGTTACATTGCTAGAATTCTGTTAGTATTGTGTAAAAGTGGTTTTTTTTTCAGCAAGAGAACCAAACCTGTCAAAATATGCATTGAAATGGCACCAAAAGAAGAAATTCATGTTCACAAACCTCCAAAAGTCTTCATCATCTTCCGTGGCTCCTTGTTTCTTGCCACGGAAAATCTTCCCCGAACGAGCACCAAGACTTTCTTGAATACTCTCATTCAGTGTTTCTTCCAAGTTATCAAGTTTCCTCCATGATCTATTAATAATTAAGACAGAAATAAGTCAATAACATGCCAAAACATCACAATTTAGGAAAAAAATGAAAAGTGAATGTCCTACATGACTAGGAAATGAGCAGCAAATATTTTATGCGAGTAGAATTTCCACCTGTGTAATTCTTTGTTCATTCCTGGCAATCTGAGTTTGCTGTCCTTGGGTCAATCCACCTTGAGCAATGTCTTTAGCACGAATTGCATCTATTTCTTTCTTCATATGAGCAATCTAGAGCCAACATAAAATTAATGTCTGAGACATAATTTTTTCACCAACTACATTACTACTGAACAATTATCCACATAAAATGCTAAAAACATTATTATGAAACGCCCTCACACAACCTGAGAAAAACTTTTAAGAGACTACACCAACGAAAACAAGTAAACGAGCAAGTTAAACAGATAAAACAACCATAACTGATGTAAATTTGGAAGGCAATATTGCAAAAAGAATCATCATACTACGAGGCAGAAAGTAATTACATGCCAACGATTCGTAAATTATAACTTCAAAAATATTAATAATATAAAAAAGATACCATGATAATAAGGCAGGGCCAACCAGGATGTCCGTTTGAAGAAAATAAGAAATGCATCAACTAATAACATACCTTCTCAGTTCTTTTCAAAACCTTTTCTCGGGTTTTTTTTCCGTGCTTCTCTGTGAGCTGTCCTTTATATGTTTGCCATGTTACTTCGTCATCTTCATCCTATATTGATTATGGGATTAAGAAAGAATTGTCCCTTAGTGATCAAAAGCGCATAAGATTTACAATACTTCCGTTTCATCACAAGGAATTTAAATGAAGTATGCATACACAAGACAGAGCAAGAACCTTGATCTGATAGATATCCAAAACAAAGATAATACTTTAACACACCTCAACTTCTTCAGCCTCTTCTCCCATACCCCATGATATGCCATCAGCAAGAGATGCCTCATGTCTAGCTCGACGAAGGGAAGCATCTCGATCAAGCACCTCTTCTCGGATCTTGGAATTCCTGATTTTTTTCAAGTCGGCTTCCTAGCAGCCATACAATTTTCCATGTATTAACAAAAACTTTCATACAAATCCAAGTAAAAACTTCATTGAGACATATAACTAAGAAATGAGCAGAACAACAGAGTCTACAACAAAGGAAGCCAGCAGCTTTATTGGAACAAGAAGAATACATTTGCATCACCAACTGTTAGAAACTAAAATGTTGATGGTCTTCACCATGACTTGTATTACAACTATCTACCTTTCCACATATAAAGTAACACATATTTTAACCAAAGAGGTTAAGAGTAATTCTCATACAATCTTTTTTTTTTTTTTTTTTTTGGCATGAGCTTTTGACTTTATTCTGTTTTATTTTAATTCACGATGCTCTGCTTCCAAGTTCATTATAACATCACCTCCTAATTCTGACAGGAGGCACTAGTTTATTTTTTGCCTTCTTCTTTTTGTGAGTGTTGGAGAGCTACGTAAGGAATATATCGAAGTGTGGGCCAGTGGAGAAAAGAATGTAATTTGTGTTTGTCAAATTGGATATCTCCCATGAGGAATGAAACCGAAAAAAAGCTTACCATGCATCAAATCAGTTGGTCCTTGAAAGATGTATAAGCAGATGGAGCTGTCAAATAAAAAAAAAAATAAGGAATCAATTATGAATTGATATTGATAATAAAGAAATGTTAACATTATCAAGTTTACTCACTGGCCAAATTCGAATGACATCGCCAACCCGCAGTCTACATTATCTTTTGTCTGTACCTGGAGTAATCCAAATAACAATTTGTTTTAAGAAGACATTAAATACAAAATATAACTAAAGAAACTTGCATTTATATACTATCGTACCTGATTCTTATTAATGACAGAGCCATGAGTACTTCTTCCAAGATCATACAGGTAGGCCTCCTCCACTAGTTTTAAATGAATACTACGACAGGAAACAGATTCCAACTTACATCATTTATAATACTATAAAATGACAAAATAATTGTTACATCTGTAAGATGATGGTGTCTATATTTCAGAAAACAGTTTATTATATGTACACGGAACCACTATCACAACAATAAAGCCAATACCCGTGAAAATATGAGCTCTCATAATCATTGGCTTAGAAGCGAAACTGAACATCCACAAGTCTAACATGGCTCTAGAATCCCATTTAAATCAGATAATTAATTGAGACTAGAAACTCAGAACAGGAATCATTTCCTATATCTAACATATAAAGATAGGCGTCTGAAATAAAAAGTAAGAATCGTGCCCAAAAACTAGTCTATATCAGAAGAGATTGCCACCCCACCCAGACAACCCTAAGTATCATCTCCAATCACTCCTGCCAACGTAACTTGAGAATGCTTAGCCTCAAATAATATGTTCACTTTCAATTTTTATTTTAGTCATAGACATCGATTTTCCTCCCTCCTTATATCAAGTGCAAAATAATTCTAAGGAAATGTAGAACAAAACGGCAAAGCTCAAAAACACGCTCAGGTCTCATCTCATGGCTAGTTTTTGCGTCCATGATAATTTCTTGAGTCGGCTATTATTTTCATCCGGTGGTATGAGATCTTGATTTAGAAACTTAAAGATAACTCACACGCACTAATCCCCTGAGGAGAATCCCAATTTTCCAACGCTTGCTCAATACTAGATTAACTTCATGTTTGTCTAAAAAAAAAAAAAAAAAAAAAAAAAAAAAAAAAAAAAAAAAAAAAAAAAAAAATATAACATAACTATAAACAACTACCAACTACCAACCAGAAATAAATAAACAAAACAGTCCTCGACGGATCTCGAGACGACGACCGGAGTATGGTGCAGGACCTTTGGGTCAAAGTAAGTCACGAAAACTTACCTCGTGCACGCTGCAATCCAAGCTTCGTCCCGAGCACTGTTTAAATACAGCATTTTACAAGATGACGTTAAAAACGCGTTTAGG
>CM039502.1:11428181-11727919 GCA_022432975.1 Begonia masoniana
GAGAAGGCGATGCCAGCAACTGGAGTGGGGGACGTTTGCTCCGGACGGGGGCTAGAATGGGCTGCGCCTGGAAAACGCAAACGGTGTATCTGGGCCAAAAAGAAGCAGACAACGTTGTTATTCTCCACCCTCATTCTTGTTATTTCGGATCATCTTATACTTGTTCACATAATCTCTAGGTCATCTTGTTTGACACTTACAGAGGATCGCCAAAAGGGTATCTTTTATGGATTCTCTTCTCCTCCAATGGCAGTAGATTAACGGAAAACGAAGACCCATTTCGGGAAAAAAAAAAAAATTGTGGTTTGAAGATTGAAGCTTGGGTACTGAAGATCTCAACTAGAAAGTATACGATTTGAAGCATAATTAGATTGCATTTGTTTAATTGAACCATATCAGATTGAATGCCAGCAGCTATATCAGAGGTTTCAACTTGCTACATGCATGTTTTCTCTGCAACAAAGTCGGGTGGTCCTCTTCTACTTTCAGTGGGTATTCCAAATGGTCCCTCCTCTATAACTCAGCTTCTTATTTAACATATTCTTTTCATCTATATATAAAAAAAAATCGCTTTCTGAGAGTTCTTACTCTTCTGTTCTTCATGATAATTTGTTTCTTAACTTCATTTTTCTTACGATGAAAATGCTTTTTAATATACTAAAACACGCACGATGATAAGGAATTCATGTTAAGATTGACTTGAAATTACTTTGCTTTCCTCCACGTAACTTCTTCCAATCTATTAGGCGTGCATCGATCGACCCATGTGATAGGAATTCAGCTCTTTTGTAGTTGTCGATAAAGCATGAGTAGCCACTTTTTTCAAACTTTGCTGCATGGTCCCCCATCAGCGCATTCATCTTAATCACATGTGTATATACAAATATACAATATATAAACATATACATTATATCTGTGTCTATATATGTGTGTGTTTATGTAATAAATTAGGTAGAACACAACATTAACTTGGTTAATGCTTATCTTTCTGATTTTGTAAAGATGACATGACGATCAGATAGATAAGCTCTATAACTATTGATGTAATCATATGAGTAGAAAAATGAAGATCAGATGTGGACTAGCACATTAAGTCGATGGAGATATGTGACTCGTGGCTTGATTTGGTCCACTGCTTTATCTTTCGATGGGGCATGGTCGGTTGAATTCCGGCATCTTTCTTTCTCAGCCGACTCTTCCTTCTTCTTCTTCTTCTTCTTCTTCTTCTACACCAATTTCATCTCTGCCAATTTGAATCCAAAACCTTCAGTCGTCCTCGTTTCGTATGCTCAGATCAAAGCCATAAATAGTTCATGGTTCAACATGTTTACTACTTTCAGTGTCTCATGTGAGTTTTTTTTTTTCCTTAGTTCGTTCTCCTCTTTGAAGCTCAAGACCTAGTTTTTGATTGTGATTTTTTTTTTCATGAGAAAGATCGTAACACATACCTGAGTAGATCTTTCAAGTTTTGCAGCTGGAATGATTGAACTAAGTTCGATTTAATATTCTTAGGGTTAGAGTCTAAATCCTTGTAAGAAATTTATGCTTGATTACTCTAGTTCTTCAAATATTGGTGCAAGTATTTTCCGATATTAAACTTTACATTTCTATGTAATTATTACAGTATTTTTCTCTGTCCCTTGATGAATTTTCTTCAAGTTTCTTATATGAAAGTCGTTCAAGGGTCAGCTAGTCTAAATTCTATTAGTTTCAGAGTTATATGTTTCTTTAGAGGTTTGAGAAGGAGATCTACTTCATCAATTAGAAAGTATGAACTTAAAGCTTTTATATTTCATGCACTAGTTTTCCTTCGATTCTTGGAAAAAAATGACCAAAAATCTGATTGTCTGATTTTTTTTGTAAAGCAGATGAACGAAAGAAAGCACTCTGAGCAATATTATCCTGTGAACTTCATCTGAAAGACAGAAGAGAGGATTTCCAAGAGTTTTCCATTGAAATATTTACTGAATTTTCAATTTTCTTTCGGAGGGGTAGACGATGATGAGAGACCTAAGATGATTACAAGTACTACTGAAGAGATCTTTCCCTCAAAACAAGATCATCACATAAAAATTGACAAGCCTTCGTCGAGTTCAACACCATGGCTTCGATTGAAGGATCCGAGGATTGTGCGAGTTTCACGGGCGTTCGGAGGAAAGGATAGACATAGCAAAGTTTGTACAATAAGAGGATTAAGAGACAGAAGAGTGAGACTTTCTGTTCCTACTGCCATTCAACTGTATGATCTTCAACATAGGCTTGGCCTTAGTCAGCCTAGCAAGGTTGTGGATTGGCTGCTTCATGCAGCAAAAGACGAAATCGATGAACTTCCTCCGCTGCCGATTCAACCGGAATTCTTCGGACAGAATTACCAATCGATGCTCGAATTAGTCTCTCCGAGTGCTTTCCAATCCAATGGAGAGCTCAAAATCAGCAATGGAATAGCCAATTGGGATGCTTCAAGTGGATTGGTCAGACCAAGTAATTTCATTTCAGATGTTTTATGGAGGGCTAAATCTAAAGAAGTTGCAAAAGAGGAAGAAAACGAGAGAGAAAATTGGAGGAGCTTTAAAAAACACAGCAATGGCAGTGAAAAACAGGTTTTCTTGGACAATCAATGTCTTCCAGGTACGTTGAATAACAATTCAAGCTCATTTGTTAGTCAATTGGAGGCCTCAGATCCTTCATCTTCTCATTTAGGCAGCCATCTCTCAACTCAATCAGAACATCATCTTCATAACTTCAATTTCATGCAATTGCCTCCCCCTTTTTCTCTGCCGACAGGGTCTCAAATCTTCATATGCCCTTCGGGTTCGCAATGGTATTTTCCGTCACCGCCGTTCGAGAGTGATCCGAGACAAGCGAACCATTTACAGACGATGAGCTCAACTTCCCAAAGTCTCTTTACGAACTCTCTTACACCCTCTCCATACCCTATTAGCCAATCTATCAGACCCTTCCCTTTCAGCATGGCTCCTAAGCTATTTACCTCTCCGGAGAACAGTGATGGTCGACCGAAATAAGAACCTGTAAAATTTATCCAAACTTATTGGAAAGTTCGTCCTCGTCCTTGAAAGAACTTATTTGGCTTGTTTTGTTATCTTTGTGGGATTTGTTTTGGTTTGTTCACTTGATATAAGTTTTGTACTATGAGCAGTGCTGTAGCATAAGCTGATATTCTTCTCATTTTCTTAGTTTCCAATTCAAACACAGTGATTGTATCAATGTTTGTTTGTATAATGAAGAGCAAATAAATAGTTAATGGTGTTAGAGAGAGGTTTCTTCTCTTATTTTACCCTTTTTTATGTTGGATTTTCAGAGAGTAAAATAGAATGTAGAACATGACATAGCATTATGTTTTTTAAGTACAAACCTAGATATCATGTTTCAGTTTTAATCGATGACATTCATGTATCTCTGTCTTTCTGTGTATTAACGATCAATGCTGAGAGAAAGAGAGATCATTTTTTTAAAAGGTTTTGAGTAGAAGCTTGTATGATCTTCACTTCCATTTTCTTTCTTCTAGTTGATTGGTAAATACACATGATCAAAGTTAAGTGAATCTGAAAGATAATGAATCATAAAATGTTGTAAATAAACTTAGTTTGAAAAATATACGTTTCAGTTCATGTCTTTTGGTTAAGGTTTCTTTTAGTCATAGTAGTGTATTTTCATGTAACTCATTAATGTGTATTTTCATGCACTTAGTTGATTAATATAGTATATGATTAGTATACGTATTTGGTGGTTAATGCATTGTGTTATACATGTACCGAGAAACTTTATAAATTATTTAAGTATTTGTTTAGAAAGTGTTCTCGATGAGAATCCTCCCAAGGGATACCAAAGTACCAAAAACATAAGAGCCACGTAAATTAAGAAGAGAAAAAAGTTAACAAGTTTTCCTTGCATATATTCCACCAAATTGGTATCAGAGCACGTTCCTCTTCATATTTTCTAACAAATTGGTATCAGAGCACGTTCCGCTTGTTTTTCAACATAAAAAAGCAATGTGAAATCCTACTTTAATTTGATATGCATAATTTATTTGTGGATTCCCTTGGTGTAAATGTAAATATATTGCAAATATGTTGGCATTAATTTTTTGGCAAATTATATTTATGGTGATAATATTTTATTCTACGATTTTCCAAAGTGGTAGTTTATTTCTTGGTAATTAATAAATAATAAATTCAGATTATTGGATGGATTAATATTGAAGATCATGAAGATATTGTGGAAGAGAAAAATAAGGACACGTGAATATAAGGAAAGTTGTTGAAAAATCTTAAGGCACTTGTTTTTTGGAAAACTTTCTTTTGGTAAGCCGAATTGATGAAGATTTTTTGAAATATTCTAGGTTTCGATATCTCATTAATCATGGGAAGTTTTCTTAAGTTTTTGGATCCATATCCAAGTTGTTGGAGGAACTTTCCTAAAATGTCACACGTGGTGTCACGCAACCGATTTTATGAGATTTGGTTTCCTTATTCCTTGCGGCATTAAATCTGATTTGGTAACTGAATTAAATCGAAGATATGGTAATTACAAATCATATTTAAGTCTTCGTTTCTGTGGAAACAACTGACGGATTTCTTATTATTCACGAGAGAAGTTTTTCTTCGTTTTGCAAGCCGTCGCTTTTCTTTCTTTCCCAACGCTTCTGCGTATGGGTTTGTGATTATTATACACACTCTGCTTATGCTGTGGATTTCATCGATTATACGAGTGTGTTGATTGATTGCGTCCGAAGACAACGACTTGGTGTTCCAAACAGTGTCATAGGAGGCAATCTTCTTTATTCTTCATTGAATCTCAGTCTCAGGAGGAGGCTGTATTCGAACTCGGAAGGAGTTCTGTTTATCGACAAGGGGAGCTTGTCAATTTGATCGTGGGTGAGGGGATCTTGCCATAACACAGATTCTGGGAGGAGTCGTTAACAACAAGAGAATCTTGTTGCTTTCTAGATCTCGGGAGAGATTGATCTTAAGTCGAGGGGAGCTCGAAAAAACAGTTTCATTGGGGAAGTTAGGAAAAGGAGGCGACAAAGATAAGATGGAGTCTTTATTTGTATAAGTTCGCTTGTCTTGTAACTTTGTTAACTCGTGAAATATTTTTATATATGGGTGTGCCCCGCAGACGTAAGCGAATTGCCGAACTGCGTTACCAACCTTCTGTCTCATTACTTTTCGCATATTTTTAATTGTCCGTCATTGCATTAATAATCGGCGTCACATGAAACACTTTGTGTGACATCGAGTAGCTGATCTTAATCTTTCACTTAGTATTCTCAATAAAATATCATTTGTATTGCACTCTCTCAAACGATGTGCGATTGTACATCCACACTAGTATAGGTTGAACCCTCACAATCAACATAATCATTGATTGTCTTTGTCTTCACATGACGTACTACCACAATTTACTATGATTGCAGAAAATCTCCAACCGTTTAATTTTCTTTGAAGTCCAAAGATTACGATTTACAAATATAAATTTAGGGCGTCTAAAGTGTTATAGACCTTGTTATAAAGTTGAGGTTGTAAGAGGCATAGTTATAATTATATTATATATATTCGTGACTTTAAAAGTTACCCATAATTTTTTGGTATCTACAAGAAGCAAAAATATCTTTTATTTATTTATTCTCTATTTTTTTATTACAATTTTTTGGATTTTATTTTTCATTTTCCTACAAATTCTAGCGTTGGGTATCCGATCATCACTGATAATTTAAGTTATCTTTTTACACAAAACTAAACTAATTATACAAACAATCTGATTATCTTTCTTTGTCAAACAAACAAAGCAAGTCTAATTTACAGACTTTTTTTAATTGGCGGTACTTAGATTTGGTTTGATATACGTCTTTTTCGTCACGCCTCTGGCAAATATGAACAGGTTATATACAAGCAAATGTCATTACACGTGATCCAATAGGATGACAAAAAACAAACATTTGCAGAGTGAGAGTTGATTCAAAGAAGGCTTCGCAGTCTGATCTGGGTTGCAGTCTGGGAAGATAAGAGTCTGCAGAAGAAGCAGACGACGATGGAAGGTGAAATTGGGAAAAACCAGGGTAAAATAGGAGATTTGCAGGCTTTGGAAGATACTTTTCCTTTTTAAATTATTAAATTAAAATAATTACTATTTTTTTATTTTATTTGTCACCATTTTCATTTGTTAGCATCAAATATTACATGATTAATTTATAATTTATCAAATTTTGAATAAATGGAATATTATTTTTTGATTAGATACGAAAGATCACATCTATATACAGAATTTTTTCAAATAAAATAAAATATATAATCTAATTTTGCGTTAATTTATTAGTTAATGATAATTATAAAAAATTATAAATTGAATTACTTTACTAAGTGTAAATTTAAATTACGAATTAGAATTTAGATACAAATCCTAAATTGACACTGCAACACGTTTTTATATAATTGATGGAATTAAATATGGGTAGTTGTCTTGATAGAACAATTTCTTCGGCAATTAATAAATTATAAAAGTAGGTTATTTTTCCAAAACCCATGAAAAGACAGTTTTCAATTCCAGTCACTCACTAAAAATTAAGAGGGACCAATGATATTTAAGATGCACGTGTCAGCTCATTTTCCATGGGCTTTCTTGAAGCACAACCTTAAATAATATCGCTATTTGAATTATTGTGGTCTTACGTGCATTATATAACTCACATTTTATTTTTAACGAGTACAAAATTTTTACAAGTAAAATTTAAAAATAAAATCACGTGAACTTCAACCTAGAGAACATCCGTGGTCCAACAATTCCAAATATCCAAGCACGACTGGCCTAGAATCGGACCAGTTTTAGGTTCGATTATGGTTTAGTTCATAAATTATAAAAAAAACTAGTGCCCCACCTGCGTGTTGTTTTGCCATATACATACATAAGTAAGTTGTTATAGTCTAAGTAAGTTGTCTTATGTTGAAGATCTTCCCCAAAAATGTACCGAAGCACCAAAAGACGGGATCTAAATTAATTGATTTTGTGGTCTCCCTCTTTATTATTTATTTTTCTACAAAGTCTCTCTTGCTCGTTCCACTTATATTTGTCTCACGTATGCAACCTCACAAAATCTTCTAGAGATGGGAAGATAGAGAATCGTTGGCTGATGTCGCAGTGATCGGTAGATTTGAAACCTTCGAGACCAACCACAATTTTCTTTAAATTGTTGAAATTAAATGAATTTTTAGTATATGAGCCATACTATTTCAAATTCTTAAAGAATAGGTCAATATGTACAATTAGAGGATGCTTATTTCTTGTCGACAGTTGCTGTTATTTCAGATTGCCTATTGGTTGTGATTTTCTATTGGTTCGATACCGGGGGTGTTTCGCTCGTACCTCTTATCGTATTTGTTGTGATATCACTACTTTCTCGGTGCCTTCTAACTATTTCAATGTCTCTTGAATTTGAATGGCGTCAACATTGACACAAAATTTGTGTGATAGTAAGAATTGACCCCTAGTTATGTCAAATATATAAAAAGAGAGTCTATATGAAAATTCTTAACCTTTGTTAATTGGTTTAAATTAATAAGGTTTCACTCTTAAATGAGTGTAAAATTCATAACTCTTCATTAATGGTATGAATTATTAAGTTTTCACTCAATGGTGTAAATGTCAGAACCATTCATTAATTGATGCGAATTAATAAGGTTTCACTTATAAAATAAATATGAAATGTTATATTTGTAACATCCGGCATTTTTGCCATGTAATTGTTTTCCCGAGTCATTTAAGCGGGATTAATATTATATTTATGCAATGTATGTTTTGGTTGAATTGTTGGCATGTTTAGTAAAACTAAACTAAAATGTAGCCAAAACAAAGTAATTTGGTTGAAACCAAGGGAAGGGTAAAATAGGGAGCTGATTATGGTTGGTGGGAAGGAACTAATGATTGAGTGACACCTGGCGACTTGATGAAGAAGCTAAGTTCTTCTTCCTACGTGAAACCCTCTTCACTTCTCTCCTCTGCTCTTTCGCCATTCTCTCCCTGCATTCCCTCTTCCAGTCGACAAACAACCATCGAAGTTACTTCGATCTCCTCGGCTTCTTTCTGTTTCCCCGCTGAGGTAAACGTCTAGTTAAATGCTAACGAATTTGGACAAGTTTAATGCGAGTTTTCACTGAGATTTAGGATTTATTATTTTAGTGAAAACTCACTGTTTTTGGATGAAAATACGTTGGTGTGTTTTCTAAAGAGTTGAAATGGGCTTGCTGCATAACCTACAAGTTATTAGTTAGCATTTTGCAGCTTGTTTAATTCCTTTACATGCATGCTACAGATCCGAGCGTTCCAGGGACATTCAAGCATACTACATTGCAGCAAACATGTAAGTTCATGCATCTACGTTGGCCCTTAAGGCCCTACAACTTGGAGGTACTAGGTCTGGTTCGGGTAGATCGGTTTTAGGCTATGTTTTAAGTTAAACCTGTTCCTGTTACATTCTATTTTCCCTGTTGCATTTATTCTGTCATTTATGAATGTCAAGTTGAGCATCACACTTATTCATGCATACACGTTTTCTGTAAAATCATGCAAATGTTTTCAGCACCGGTTTTGAAGTAAGTAAGATAAAATCCTGTAAAGAAAATGTATGGTTAAGTGTGGATGAGGACTGACATCCTGTCAAGTACTCCTGTTATGTCCTGAAGTGGCATGTACATCCTGTTGCGCCAGCTCCTTCTCCCACTTATACCTTCCTGTCCAGTGAAACGTAATGTAATGTAATGTTCATGTATTTGAAACGTTCATGCACAGCATATGCACCATTGCATTTCATGTTCTTACTGAGCTCTAGGCTCATAGTTGAACTCTCTGTTGTAGGAATGGATCCTCCAGATAAGGACCTTGCTCCTCAAGCTGATGAGTAATGGCTGTGGCGGATCGAGCTCATTGTGTTTGGTTGCTGCAGTCAGACAAATTCTGTATAGAGGTTTAAGTCTTTACAGTAAAGTTCATACTTGTAAACTCTTCTAGATGTTCTGATGTTTCTGTTTTAAAACTCCGTTTTAGTCTTGTGTTTTGTTTGAAAGCTTTGTTGGAAATTTTGTAAGGTATAGGTTCTGTTGTTAATGTATATAAAACCTCTGTATTTGACAGTTGAATTTACGTTCTGAAGTATTCTGGAATTGTTTGGGATATTTTCTGTAAATCTGTGCATGAATGGTTTTCTGGTTTTGGAGTCATCCATGCAGTTTGTTTTCTTGAACCCCTGTCACTTGTAGGGTATGATTCAAAACTTGGTTCTGAATTCGGGTTTTTGAAGGTTTGAAACTTTTATGCCTTCTGTTTTGAGGTTTCCTGTTGTGTGTCTTCCTGTCAAAAGTTGTTAAACTTTACCTTTTAAAACTACGTCTACCGGTGGACAGAATAGTTTATTTCTGTTTATAGTTTATGTCCACCGATTGGTACTGTTCAATTTTGTCGTATTCATGTCCTCCGCCCAGTTTATCACCTCATCCGATTTCATCTGCTGCTTGCGTCTTCCGGTTGACGTCATCTTCTCTTCCGATGACGTCATCCACTGTTTTACGTCTTCTGGTTGACGTCATCTTCTCTTCCAATGACGTCATCCACTGTTTTACGTCTTCCGGCTGACGTCATCCAAGTCTTCCGCCAGTATGTTTACCTCTTCCGCCCAGTTTAAAACCATATCCACCGGTGATCACTGTGCATCTTTTGTCTTATTTGAGTCCACCGCTGCCCGTTCTCCTTTAGAGTCATATCCATCGATCCCTTTAAAATTTTATTTCTGGTTTCTGCCCTTTTGAAACCAAGTCATCCGCCAGTTCGCTGCCTAAGTCTTCTGCCTACGTCAGTAAACTACGTCTTCTGCCTAGCTTGATTATTCTTCCTGCCCCGGTTTAAAATATGTCTTCTGCCTTACTTCTTCCGGCCCGATTTATTTGTATATTCTGCTCATGTCTTCCGCCCGAAATTTTGATTTCATTTTATTCCCACATTTCTACTGTTATTTCTGCTTCTTGCTTCACTCTTCCTGTATTTCGGTTTCCTTCTGCCATCCATTATTGAAACCCGTTTTGCTTTCAACTCAGAGAACATCTCCTCTCCCTCCGTTTTAAAGTTCTGTAAATGTTCAGTCTGATCTCATATATGTTCAAAAAAAAAATAGTCTCTGTTGTCTGTTAACTGTCCCGGAGTGACGGCTTGGTTCTCGGATCCTGATCGGGTCCGGTTTTGGGCTGTCACAATATTAATATGAAAATGACGATTAAAAATGATCCCAAGAGATTTTGAAAAAAAAAATGAATTTATGATATCTGAAAATTTATTAAATAAATTATTAAATACAAAATGACTATGAATAATAGAAATGTATTCAGAATACAAATTTTGAGTTTTGTGAGTTCAAAAACAAATTCACATTTCAAATAAACTCATTTCTTTCCTTACCCTGGGCCAAATTTCCAAATGCAAAAACCCAACCACCAAGTAGTTGACATACAAGAGTATCGTGCTCAGATCGGAATCCATAAAAATTAAAACTTGGATTCTGTGCAATTATGGAATGGCTAAGACTACTACATTTGTGCTGTGCAGAGGTGGACGACGACCGACATCGGTGAGATAGGAAGAAGCTTGAAGTTTTCATTAAATTTTAGTTATTGTCCACAAGTTGGTCAGTTTTTTTTATTAATTAAATCTGTATTTCGTTTCTTCTATTTTTAATTTACGTTATGATATCATCTACTAAGAAGGCTGGTGGAGCAGATGCATCATAAATGCGCGCGATTATTTCAGATATTATGAAGAGATGAAGTGGGGATTTTTCAACCTCAAAAGTGTCGGCGCATGTAATCATCGCCTAAAAGATTAAATTTTAATTTATCATTTATAAACCATACCATTTTCTTTCCGGCAAAGCTAAAAGATTGAATAATGTTGAATTAACCAGTTAAATCATAGGCATGTATATTACATTTTTCATTTACTCTCGTATTTTAATTTGCTTTCTAACTCGTCTGATGATTTTTAACTTAATTTTAAATTATGTCGAGAGATCAAATCGAGTTAGAAATCATAAAATTCACTAAAAAAACATGGTATACATATTATGTGACGATATGATATCATGTAGTTAGAAAATGCCAAAAATTATCTAAACTTCACTTTAGAAGATAAAAATGATTAGTTCTAAAGGAAAAACAACCTTGTGGAATCTGGACGGTAGATCGCCGGTGGATTTATGTTCGATCTAGAAATGAAGTTAAAAATCGTCAAAATTGCTAGAAAACGTGGGATACAAATTCTGAACTTAGCGAGTAAATTAAGACTAAACTCCAAATTGACGAAATGAGAAAGTTCTATTTGCCAAAAACAACCAAGCCGAATCTGAGCCGGAGATCGCCAGTGCATTTATGTCCGACCAAGTTCACTCAACTGAGGCACTCGCCACTCCAGAAATCGAATTTGGAGGGTTGACCTAATCGGTCTCTCCGTTTCTAAAAGCACAATAAACGTAAAAACAGTGAAATGCACATCACTTACAATACACACAATATTTCCACCCACAAAAAAAAAAAAAAAAAAAAAGCAATGGAGACCGACTATGATCAAGAACAGAACAGCTGATTCAGCAATTACGATTAAAGCTGTTGCATTTTTGTCCCGGTGGTGGTTTATTTGCACCTGGAAGACAAGATCTGTACGGTATGCCTCTCCCACAAGGATTAATCGCCTTCTTTTCTTTGTTACCTGTAGAGCCGATTACGAAGTTTGAGGCATCCAGTAGCATTCTGCTTATCTCGGAATCCATCATGAACTCCGACTGCCAGTCGGCGTCGGCGACGAGGCCGTTCTCGGGGTGGCCGGCACTGAACAACGATGGCGTCTTTCCGTTCTCGCTTTCGACAGCGGTGGCTCTGCAGATTCCGGAGCTGAGGAGAAAAAGGACCGACATTGCTTCAATGGCCAATGGGAGGCTTTTGGTTGCAGTGACTTCCATGGTTGGATGATTGGGTGGATGCAAAACTTGGATCCGGAAGATATAAATAATTAACAACCGCCACTGTAGGAGGTAGGGATCCATTAAATAACGTCACCTGTCACAAATTAAGATCAATTATAAATATATAAAGTAAAATATTCATAGTACCAATGAATAAAAGTTAAATACTCAAAATTATCCATTGAAGTTTGAAACTCAACTTTCCAAGATTGGGAACATTTGTACTAAGATAAATGCTTCTCTCATCCTATTTTATTAGAGTATTTTATAACGTGTCAAACAATAATTAATATAATTATTTTAAAATTAATATATTAAATAATAAATAGTTAATTTATTACCTGAACTGATCCCCTTCTTCATGGCTTCATATTAGTTGAAACAATTACACACATTTATTATAATATGCTCCACTATGCTTCTAAGCAGATGATATCATAAACATAAAGTAAAAATAGAATAAATGAAATACAGATTTAAATAAAAAAACTTTTTATTAATAAAAATACTACGAAATTTTGAGACAATAACTAAAATTTAATGAAAATAATTCTATAACATATGATTTAATAATTTAATAATGTCACACCGACGAGTCATCCTATAACAAAATTATAGTTGACAAATGTAGTAGTCTTAGCCATTCAATAATTGCAAAAGAATCAAAGTATTAATTTTTTTGGACTCCGATCTCAGTCTTTGTTGGGTCACCCTTCCGGCGGCGGTTGCAAAATGCGGCCAATCGGCATATAGGAACTGTTTGTCGTCGGAACTCACCGCTGCTATTGCCATTAAACTCCCCGTTAGATCTCCGAAGAACTAAGTGTTTTGAATGGTTGGAAAATAACGTTGAGCGGGGGCAACACAGCAACCTTAAAATGTGTAACTTTTTATTGTAACCTTAAAATGTACAAATGTAAAATGTTCATCTATACCACTTCATTCAGAGCAATTCATCAACGCAACTTTTCTCGAGTTGTAAAGGCGATCTTTGAGTTAAGCCGATAATATAACGAAAATTCATAGAACGGCAACAGTTGGGTCGACAACCGATGGCTTTAGAATTTTGCCAAAATGTTTTTGAGTAATCACAGTTCTTTCAATCCACAACATGGTTAGTCTGCTCCTATTTTGAGCCTTTTTTATTTGAAATTCTTGTAGACCATTTTTTTATCGTAACATCATCTAACAAGTGATGCTTCTTCGCTGTAGTTTTTTTTTTATTATCACAGCCCAAAATTAAAATTATTCTCTCACGTTATTGATGGGACAATTATGAATTTGACCGGAGTCTTTCCTTGTTACTCTGAGATTTTTTAATCTGAAAATTTCGATAAGGGCGACGGTCTCGTACGTAGTGAAGTTATTAAACAAAGAACCAAGTCAATTTGAAATAGAATTTCTTCTGCTGAGTAATTTGTTCTTTGTGACTGACTCCTCTTTGCGTAATATGCATTAAATTTGGATTGACGATTGAATTAATTAATAAAATACTAATTTTAAGTTAATAATAATTATATGCAGATGAATTTTGTTATTTATGTTTATACTTTTATTGAAAATACTTTTGTAAATGGGTATTTAGAGTTTTTAATTTGTTTACGTGACTTTATGCATAATTAGTTTAAGTTTATATGTAGGACTCAATTGAAAATGACTCAGAAAATTATAAGTATAAGTTGTGCAAGCACCTTGGGATGAAATGCAGAAGTCCAACCTCGAGTCATGTGCGACATAGAAGAATTCAAGGAGGCCCAATCCAGAGAACTATTTCAACCGCAAAAATCCGCAGCCGAAGCCCGAGGAAATTCGCAGGAGCTCGATCCATAGCGTCAAACCATTTAATATAGACATGGGGACACTCAGACCTCAGTAGCAGACAAGGATCCCAGAGCAAGCTGCGAAAGACTCATATAATTAGTTATTGTTTTTTGAAATTCACTAGTGGAGGCCAGGAGACATACGTAGACACCCACTGTGGGGACTTGAAGAGCCATGCGGAAGTCCTACTTAGAGACAGGAATACTTCGACAGATGCCCAATCACTACGTGTGGGTGCTCAATCGCGACGTGCAGACGCCAACGAAGTAGCTCCCAATTTAAGTTGCGGAAACCCATCACCTCATTCATGTCTCTAACAAATGTATTGCGGATGCTAGATGACAAACAAAGGACGCCCACAACTCGATAAAGCTGAAAATAATTATATAAAGGAAGCTCACTTTGCTGTCCAACTCACCTAGAGACTATCACTGAAGTGCTGCTAAATTTTCATGACACTTTATCGCATGTATTCTTGAGTGAACCTCTAACTCTCAAATACCCAAACTTGAGATTTCATATTCGTGAGAATGAGGTTTTGTGCCAACAATTTCTACACTTGTAATTTGTGTAACAATTTAAGAATGACGCTCGAGAAGATTCATTGTAAAGCTTGATTAACGCATGAAAGTTCAATCAATCATAATCAAAAGGGTTATAATGGAAGACATTTTCAAGGAAGAGTAGTAGAGCACAGACGTAGTCAAGATAAAACGCTTGCATTCTCTTCTCTTACTCTCTTATTTATTGTTGTTGTCATTGTTTGTGTATCACGCTTAAGAAATTGAATGAAAGCTTGTCCTCAAGAGAACAAAACTAAACAAAAATTTCAGCAGATATATAATCTAATCCCATATAATATGCACATTACAATAATCGTGTCAAGCAATTCTCGTCAAAGTTTTTGGTAATTCGTCTCAGCTTGAACAATTCATACTAAAACTATCAAGATTACACTTTGCAAAAGATTAACTTATCAACACCTGACATCGCTTACTTGAAATCCCTCGCGTGTGTGTGGTTCATTCTATTTTTTCTCTAACTACTAGGTCAACTAACAGATGACCCAGGGAATGAATACACTCATAACTCACTTGGGATCACTCCATTCACTCTATCATGCATATCTGGCTGTAGTTTTTTTTTTATTATCACAGCCCAAAATTAAAATTATTCTCTCACGTTTATTGATGGGACAATTATGAATTTGACCGGAGTCTTTCCTTGTTACTCTGAGATTTTTTAATCTGACAATTTTCGATAAGGCGACGGTCTCGTACTTAGTGAAGTTAATTAAACAAAGAACCAAGTCAATTTGAAATAGAATTTTCTTCTGCTTGAGTAATTTGTTCTTTGTGGACCTGAATCCTCTTTGGTAATATGCATTAAATTGGATGACGATTGAATAATTAAATAAATACTAATTTAAGTTAATAACTCATATATGCAGATGAATTTTTGTTATTTATGTTTATACTTTTATTGAAACTACTTTTGTAAAGGGTATTTAGAGTTTTTAATTTTGTTACGTGACTTATGCATATTAGTTTAAGTTTCTATGTAGGACTCAATTGAAAATGACTCAGAAAAATTATAAGTATAAGTTGTGCAAGACCTTGGGAATGAAATGCAGAAGTCCCAACCTCGAGTCATGTGCGACATAGAAGAATTCAAGGAGGCCCAATCCAGAGAACTATTTCAACCGCAAAAATCCGCAGCCGAAGCCCGAGGAAATTCGCAGGAGCTCGATCCATAGCGTCAACCATTTAATATAGACATGGGGACACTCCGACCTCAGTAGCAGACAAGGATCCCCGAGCAAGCTGCGAAAGATCATATAATTAGTTATTGTTTTTTGAAATTCACTAGTGGAGGCCAGGAGACATACGTAGACACCCACTGTGGGGACTTGAAGAGCCATGCGGAAGTCCTACTTAGAGACAGGAATACTTCGACAGATGCCCAATCACTACGTGTGGGTGCTCAATCGCGACGTGCAGACGCAACGAAGTAGCTCCCAATTAAGTTGCGGAAACCCATCACCTCATTCATGTCTCTAACAAATGTATTGCGGATGCTAGATGACAAACAAAGGACGCCCACAACTCGATAAAGCTGAAAATAATTATATAAAGGAAGCTCACTTTGCTGTCCAACTCACCTAGAGACTATCACTGAAGTGCTGCTAAATTTTCATGACACTTTATCGCATGTATTCTTGAGTGAACCTCTAACTCTCAAATACCCAAACTTGAGATTTCATATTCGTGAGAATGAGGTTTTGTGCCAACAATTTCTACACTTGTAATTTGTGTAACAATTTAAGAATGACGCTCGAGAAGATTCATTGTAAAGCTTGATTAACGCATGAAAGTTCAATCAATCATAATCAAAAGGGTTATAATGGAAGACATTTTCAAGGAAGAGTAGTAGAGCACAGACGTAGTCAAGATAAAACGCTTGCATTCTCTTCTCTTACTCTCTTATTTATTGTTGTTGTCATTGTTTGTGTATCACGCTTAAGAAATTGAATGAAAGCTTGTCCTCAAGAGAACAAAACTAAACAAAAATTTCAGCAGATATATAATCTAATCCCATATAATATGCACAGTACAATATAATGGTAAAGCAATTCTCGTCAAAGTTTTTGGTAATTCGTCTCAGCTTGAACAATTCATACTAAAACTATCAAGATTAACACTTTGCAAAAGAATTAACTTATATCAACACATTGACATTCGCTTACTTAGAAATCCTCGTGTGTGTGTGTGTGTTCATTCTTATTTTTCTCTAACTACTAGGTCAACTAACATAGTTACGGGAAATGAATACACTCATAACTCACTTGGGATCACTCCATTCACTCTAATCATTCATCGGCTTTGCCCACCATCCAACTAATAGCAATTATCAATTAACCAAAATAAAAGTCAATAGGTCTTTAAAAGCTTGTAATGTCAGGATGGGTTAAAAGGGTATGAATTTTATGGATACAAACGAGTAATCAGAGCACACCCTATTCTTCCTTATGTCACCCACTCAATATTTTCTTCTCAGCATTCGCTCACTTATTGAACTCGCTCAAGCATTTTTTTGATCTCTCACCCCAAAATTTATTTCATTCAATATCACTCTGCTTAACTCCTTTGTCATAATTACAAAGTAAAATAAATACAAAAAGTTTGATAATACAACTAAACTTTTTTTT
The DNA here is from genome assembly GCA_022432975.1 of Begonia masoniana. NCBI lineage: Eukaryota > Viridiplantae > Streptophyta > Magnoliopsida > Cucurbitales > Begoniaceae > Begonia > Begonia masoniana. Next base: position 11,445,224 of record CM039502.1, read on the forward strand.
TTTTTTTTTACACAACTCAGACTAATAACAACAAAGCAACATAACAATAAATTAACATATGACAAAGGAGTTTTTATTCATCCTCACCACCACATTCTCCTACTCTCCTTCAATTATATCAATAAACCTCGTGCTCTTTAGAAAAAGGTAGGAAAATATATATATGGCTGGACTGAAATAGGTACAATTGAACGGTTAAATCATAGGCTCAAAAAGGGTGACTAAGGGTGTCATTAAATGACACAATATGGTAAGAGAAAAAGGCTCAAACGGTCCAATAATGGCCTAAGTCATTCTCTTAATTTGGTAGAATTTCAATTCGCATTCGTGGATGTTAGGCAAAACCAAGAAGAATTTTTACTTACTAAGAACTCATTAACGTTATATTTGACTGGAGCTTCACTCCTTCACTGTGTTTGGGCTTCGATATATGTAGACTACATGAGTATGACACAAACAGATAGAATTAAACAAGAATGAAAATGTGCTCATGGTTATCGAGTCTAACTTTGTAAGCTCAAGTCAATGTAAACTAATACAAACAAATCTTTTACTCAGTATTTTTTTAAGAAGTTAAAGCATGAATTTATTCAAAATTTCAGTCATTGACACCTAAACTCAGATTTCAGATTGCATAACCAAAATATAGCACAGTACTAAGATACGCTAAAATCACCCCCAAACTTAAAACAAATATTGTCCTCAATGTAGAAAAATAAAATAAAAAGTAAGGTAAAAGTAGCGTACCTCATAATGTCTCGGGCTGGTCGTCAGCGTTGTGGAGCTTCAGTCAAGGAGGCATCGATCAGGAATTTTTCTCTCTCTTTTTTTTTTTTTTTTACAACGTTCTAAAATAATAATAATAATAATAATAATAATAATAATAATAATAATAATAATAATAATAATAATAATAATAATAATAATAATAATAATAATAATAATAATAATAATAATAATAATAATAATAATAATAATAATAATAATAATAATAATAATAATAATAATAATAATAATAATAATAATAATAATAATAATAATAATAATAATAATAATAATAATAATAATAATAATAATAATAATAATAATAATAATAATAATAATAATAATAATAATAATAATAATAATAATAATAATAATAATAATAATAATAATAATAATAATAATAATAATAATAATAATAATAATAATAATATTATCTCCCATATGGTTCCATCGTGCTCATTTATCAACTTGTCATTTGCCATAAGTTTTTCGTAGTCGGGTTGTTTCTTAATAGGTGGTATGACCCTAATGTCGACTCCCCCAATTCTCAACGTACTGCTTTCCATTAGGCTCAAGAAAGTAGCTTGGTTGATGTGAATGATAAAATTGTAGAGACCTTTGAACTTTATTTTCACTTAACCCTCCATTATCCAATTTAGGCACACTTGGCTCTTTTTGCACCGGTTCAATAACTGTTCCATTTCGAGTGATAATGGCATTACAATGCTCTTTCGAATTTACTTCAGTATTGCTAGGTAGTGCACCTTGAGGTCTTCCATTAATGATACTAGCAAATTTGCCAAGTTGATTCTCAAGACTTCGAATTTGGGCCGATTGATTGTGCATCGTGGTACGAGTTTCTGTCATAAATTGCATAAGGGCTGCCTCGAGATCATTTTTCTTCTCAACTTGTTGAGATGGACTCACTTGCGATGTTTGAGGCATATGCATAACATTTTGAGAATTGCTCCATGAGAAATTAGGATGTTGTCGCCACCCTGAATTATAAGTATTTGAGTTGAGATTTACTTGTCGATTAAAATTCTCCATGTAGTTAACTTGTTCTGCAGATTTCTTCATCATAAGATTGCTAATTTGACACTCTTCACTCGGATGCGGTCCCTGACACCATTGACAATTAGATATCGGTGTTTTCCCCACACTAGTTGCTATATGAGATTCTTGTAGCTGTTTAGTCAACAAAGCAACTTGTAGTGTCAAGGCTTTCATAGCTTCGATCTCTGGTGTGCCCGTTGTTCGTTTCATAATTGATCGCTCCACAGGACACTGGTCATTATTAAGTGACAATTCCTCCAATAAATCATATGCAGCTTCTACAGTTTTTCTCATTAAAGCACCACCTGCAGCTACATTCACTAGTGTTTTGGTAGATGATGATAGTCCCACATAAAAAGTTTGAATATGCATCCACTTTGGCAAGCCATGGTTAGGGCATTTTCTCAGCATATCTTTGAATCTCGTCCATGTCTCATATAACGTTTCTCCATCAAATTGACTGAAGTTGATAATATCGTTGCGGAGTTTGGCAATCTTCTCAAAGGGAAAGAATTTGGAAAGAAACTTCTGGCATAAATTTTCCCATGTAGTAATAGAGTTGGCCGGCAAAGAGTTAAGCCAATTCTTTGCACGATCCCGTAATGAGAACGGAAATAAACATAACCTCACTGCATCATCCCCCACATTGTTAAATCTGAAAGTATCGCATACATCTAAAAAATTTGCAATATGATCTTTGGGGTCTTCAGAAGGTAAACCACTAAACTGAGATTGTTGAATCATGTGCAAAGTGCCCGGCTTAATTTCAAAATTAGCAGCGATGACCGGTTTTCGAATAGCTGAATGCACTCCGGATACAGTAGGTATAATATAATCCAGCAAGATCCGGATACAGTAGGGTGACCCGGGTTCGATCCCCGGCAACGGCGCCAAAAACTTGTTGTGAAAAATAGTTCGCATGTATACGAGTCGCAACAAATAATAAAGTGATAAATAGAGTGTCGAACCCACGAGGACTTTTTAATTAATGATCAAACTAAATTAATTCTAGTTTATAATGAATACGAGATTTTGATGAGTTTGAATTTAAAATAACAAAATAAACTAATTTAATTAAATAGCAGACATTAAACGAGTTTAAAAATATAATAAGAAAGCTCTAGGGTTTCCGATTTCACCTAAATTAATCTTATTTAGTTTTCCTAATCCAAACCATTAATTTCTATTTCTATGTGTTGATGGCAATTTCACAAAAATATTTATCAATCTCTCTCGAGCAATGACAAACTTATCCAACTAACGGGTTATCACCTCTCGGTCTCAAACCCTAAAAATTAATTGAATACATTAAGAATGAGAAATTATACTACCACATGAACGCATTAGCTATCTCTAGCCTAACATCCTTTTCATGGCAAAATATTCAGTGCACGATTATTTATCTCCTCTCGGTCTCAAAACAATCCTACGAACATGCTTTTGGTGATCAGGCAATTGCAAGTATTAAGAACAGAATAAGTTACTCAACACAATATTGAAACAGAAAATCAATAACTCGAATTAAAGGAAAAACTAAATATTCATAATCCGGCTACATCGTAGCCCTAGAAAAATAAATTAGTTCATGTTAAAATAAAGAAAAACAACAAGAATAATAAAGAAGTTCATAATTTAGAAGAGAAAAAAAAAGAAAAACTATTCTGGAATTTAATTCTCGAAGCTCTCGCTTCGTTCCAGTCTCCGTCTCGTTAGAGCTCCTCTGCCTCTCTCTCTATCTCGCCTCTTCCGTCTAAATCTCTCAATGGGGCTGCTCTCTTAAGTTAACCTAATTCTTAATTAATCTCAAGCCCACAAATCTGAAGCCCATAATTATCTTCAACGGTTGAGATTAAAACAAGGTTCAATGGTTCATATTCAAACACCTCCATCAATTAAAATAGTCGAACGGTTGGGATTAAAATAGCCGATTATTTTTCTTCATTCTGCATTATATTTATTCTTCGTTGATGCTTAACCTGTTAGATTTAATCTTATCTGCACACTTACACCAAAAACGTTAAATTCATTCAAATGTTTGAGAAAAACTTATCGAATCAAGATTAAAGAGTCCGAATAAGTGTGTAAAATACACACTTATCAGAAATCTAGTTAAAAAATAAAATATATTATATGAGATGGCAAACGATTAACATTATAATCACAAAAAAAATTAAAAAACCTAATTCACCAGGCTCTTAGGTTATTATTGATCCAATACCTCCATCGTAAATCTTGAATTTCATCATCGTTAGAGTAATGTTCTCGATCTTCAATCTTCTTTTCACACGATCACGTCTCTCTTTAGCAAAAACCGCAATAACAATTTGCGTGAGATTGCAAATCAATTCTATTTGTCACAACCCCAAAAGGACCAGAGACAGAATGAGGAACAACTCGACCATAAACGAACCTGATTGTCTAACCCTTAACTCAAGTTTCACTAAATAGCAGCGAAAGATTCATAGAATTTTTTAAATAGTATGGGCTCAACTACCAATGTGTTAAATCAAGGTCCATCAATGATAGTGTGTTAATATAAATCTGATAAACTGTACAAATTTATATAAAGTGATTTAACGTGTTTCAAAAAGAATGAAACGAACTAAAATGAAATATTTTAAAGAAATAAAATAAGGTCTAAAATATCAAAAAGTTCAGCCATGCATCAACCAATCTGAATCTCGCTCAATAAGACCTGAAAGAGGAAGTTGTTGTTGACTTAAATGTTGTTTAAGTCTAAATATGTTTTTGATGATAGTTGATTAAATAGAAATATATAAACTGCAAGTTGATTAAATAGAAATATATAAACTGCATAATTCTTCTTACTGTGTGTAATGCATTTATCTGGAAATGCCATTTGAAAATGGTATTATGTTTTTGACGTTTTTGGCAAAGTGTTAATAGTCCAAAGTAAGTCGTCCAAAATTCAAAGACAGACGCAGTCGTCCAAACTTACAAGTCAGACGCAGTTGTCCAAACTTCAAAGACAGACGCAGTCGTCCAAACTTCAAAGTCAGACGCAGTCGTCCAAACTTAAAAGTCAGACGCAGTCGTCCTGTGACCGCCCGAAACCAAACCCGATTGGGGCCCGAGATCGGAGCCGTCACTCCGGGACAGTTATCAGAAAACGGTGACTATTTTTTTTTTAAACAGGACAGTCAGAAGAAACAGTGAACAGAATATTTACAAAACTTAAACTTCGCAGAGAGAGAGTTCTCATGGTGTCGATGCAAAGTGTGAACAGTAACCGGAAGATGCAAAGTGTGAACAGTGACCGGAAGATGCAAAGTGTGAACAGTGACCGGAAGATGCAAAGTGTGAACAGTAACCGGAAGATGCAAAGTGTGAACAGTAACCGGAAGATGCAAAGTGTGAACAGTAACCGGAAGATGCAAAGTGTGAACAGTAACCGGAAGATGCAAAGTGTGAACAGTGACCGAAGATGCAAAGTGTGAACAGTAACCGGAAGATGCAAAGTGTGAACAGTAACCGGAAGATGCAAAGTGTGAACAGTGACCGGAAGATGCAAAGTGTGAACAGTGACCGGAAGATGCAAAGTGTGAACAGTAACCGGAAGATGCAAAGTGTGAACAGTAACCGGAAGATGCAAGGTGTGAACAGTGACCGAAGATGCAAAGTGTGAACAGTAACCGGAAGATGCAAAGTGTGAACAGTGACCGGAAGATGCAAAGTGTGAACAGTAACCGGAAGATGCAAAGTGTGAACAGTAACCGGAAGATGCAAAGTGTGAACAGTAACCGAAGATGCAAAGTGTGAACAGTGACCGAAGATGCAAAGTGTGAACAGTGACCGGAAGATGCAAAGTGTGAACAGTACCGGAAGATGCAAGTGTGAACAGTGACCGGAAGATGCAAAGTGTGAACAGTAACCGGAAGATGCAACGTGTGAACAGTAACCGGAAGATGCAAGTGTGAACAGTACCGGAAGATGCAAAGTGTGAACAGTACCGGAAGATGCAAGTGTGAACAGTGACCGAAGATGCAAAGTGTGAACAGTGACCGGAAGATGCAAAGTGTGAACAGTAACCGGAAGATGCAAAGTGTGAACAGTGACCGAAGATGCAAGTGTGAACAGTGACCGAAGATGCAAAGTGTGAACAGTAACCGGAAGATGCAAGTGTGAACAGTAACCGGAAGATGCAAAGTGTGAACAGTAACCGAAGATGCAAAGTGTGACAGTGACCGGAAGATGCAACGTGTGAACAGTAACCGGAAGATGCAAAGTGTGAACAGTGACCGGAAGATGCAAAGTGTGAACAGTACCGGAAGATGCAAAGTGTAAACAGTGACCGAAGATGCAAAGTGTGAACAGTAACCGGAAGATGCAAGTGTGAACATAACCGGAAGATGCAAAGTGTGAACAGTACCGGAAGATGCAAGTGTGAACAGTGACCGAAGATGCAAAGTGTGAACAGTGACCGGAAGATGCAAGTGTGAACAGTACCGGAAGATGCAAAGTGTGAACAGTACCGGAAGATGCAACGTGTGAACAGTAACCGGAAGATGCAAAGTGTGAACAGTGACCGGAAGATGCAACGTGTGAACAGTAACCGGAAGATGCAAAGTGTGAACAGTGACCGAAGATGCAAAGTGTGAACAGTGACCGAAGATGCAAAGTGTGAACAGTAACCGGAAGATGCAAGTGTGAACAGTAACCGGAAGATGCAAGTGTGAACAGTACCGGAAGATGCAAAGTGTGAACAGTAACCGGAAGATGCAAAGTGTGAACAGTGACCGGAAGATGCAAAGTGTGAACAGTACCGGAAGATGCAACGTGTGAACAGTAACCGGAAGATGCAACGTGTGAACAGTAACCGGAAGATGCAAGTGTGAACAGTACCGGAAGATGCAAAGTGTGAACAGTAACCGGAAGATGCAAGTGTGAACAGTGACCGAAGATGCAAAGTGTGAACAGTAACCGGAAGATGCAAAGTGTGAACAGTGACCGAAGATGCAAAGTGTGAACAGTAACCGGAAGATGCAACGTGTGAACAGTAACCGGAAGATGCAAGTGTGAACAGTGACCGGAAGATGCAACGTGTGAACAGTAACCGGAAGATGCAAGTGTGAACAGTGACCGAAGATGCAAAGTGTGAACAGTAACCGGAAGATGCAAGTGTGAACAGTACCGGAAGATGCAAGTGTGAACAGTACCGGAAGATGCAACGTGTGAACAGTAACCGGAAGATGCAAAGTGTGAACAGTAACCGGAAGATGCAAGTGTGAACAGTACCGGAAGATGCAAAGTGTGAACAGTACCGGAAGATGCAAAGTGTGAACAGTGACCGAAGATGCAAAGTGTGAACAGTAACCGGAAGATGCAAGTGTGAACAGTACCGGAAGATGCAAGTGTGAACAGTACCGGAAGATGCAAAGTGTGAACAGTACCGGAAGATGCAAGTGTGAACAGTACCGGAAGATGCAAAGTGTGAACAGTAACCGAAGATGCAAGTGTGAACAGTACCGGAAGATGCAAGTGTGAACAGTGACCGAAGATGCAAAGTGTGAACAGTAACCGGAAGATGCAAGTGTGAACAGTACCGGAAGATGCAAGTGTGAACAGTGACCGGAAGATGCAAGTGTGAACAGTACCGGAAGATGCAAGTGTGAACAGTAACCGGAAGATGCAAGTGTGAACAGTAACCGGAAGATGCAAGTGTGAACAGTACCGGAAGATGCAAGTGTGAACAGTAACCGGAAGATGCAAGTGTGAACAGTAACCGGAAGATGCAAGTGTGAACAGTGACCGAAGATGCAAAGTGTGAACAGTGACCGGAAGATGCAAGTGTGAACAGTAACCGGAAGATGCAAGTGTGAACAGTACCGGAAGATGCAAGTGTGAACAGTAACCGGAAGATGCAAAGTGTGAACAGTGACCGAAGATGCAAAGTGTGAACAGTAACCGGAAGATGCAAGTGTGAACAGTACCGGAAGATGCAAGTGTGAACAGTGACCGAAGATGCAAAGTGTGAACAGTACCGGAAGATGCAAGTGTGAACAGTGACCGGAAGATGCAAAGTGTGAACAGTACCGGAAGATGCAAGTGTGAACAGTGACCGAAGATGCAAGTGTGAACAGTACCGGAAGATGCAAGTGTGAACAGTACCGGAAGATGCAAGTGTGAACAGTACCGGAAGATGCAAGTGTGAACAGTACCGGAAGATGCAAGTGTGAACAGTAACCGGAAGATGCAAAGTGTGAACAGTGACCGAAGATGCAAAGTGTGAACAGTACCGGAAGATGCAAGTGTGAACAGTGACCGGAAGATGCAAAGTGTGAACAGTAACCGGAAGATGCAAGTGTGAACAGTAACCGGAAGATGCAAGTGTGAACAGTGACCGAAGATGCAAAGTGTGAACAGTGACCGGAAGATGCAAGTGTGAACAGTAACCGGAAGATGCAAAGTGTGAACAGTGACCGAAGATGCAAAGTGTGAACAGTACCGGAAGATGCAAGTGTGAACAGTAACCGGAAGATGCAAAGTGTGAACAGTGACCGAAGATGCAAAGTGTGAACAGTAACCGGAAGATGCAAGTGTGAACAGTGACCGAAGATGCAAAGTGTGAACAGTAACCGGAAGATGCAAGTGTGAACAGTAACCGGAAGATGCAAGTGTGAACAGTACCGGAAGATGCAAGTGTGAACAGTACCGGAAGATGCAAAGTGTGAACAGTACCGGAAGATGCAAGTGTGAACAGTGACCGAAGATGCAAAGTGTGAACAGTGACCGAAGATGCAAAGTGTGAACAGTACCGGAAGATGCAAGTGTGAACAGTACCGGAAGATGCAAGTGTGAACAGTACCGGAAGATGCAAGTGTGAACAGTGACCGAAGATGCAAAGTGTGAACAGTAACCGGAAGATGCAAGTCCCCATCCACACTTAACCATACATTTCATTACAGTTTATCTTACTTAACTTCAAACCAGTGTACTAAAAACATTTTCTGATTTCCGGAAACGTGTATGCATTAACATTCATAACAGCACGACAGAATATAAGCAGAATATAAAACAAATACATTTACCTAACCTAACCTATGGTTTAACTACCCAACAGAGAATCCCGACAACATAAACCTAGTACCCCTCCGTTTGTAGGGCCTTAAGGGCCAAACTATCTGAGGACTACCTGTGGTCCGAAATGCGCAAGCTTGAACGCACGAGCACTGTGGTTCACGAACCTATGCATGCTAAACGGACTTACCCTAAATCACGAACTAGCAAATAATGAACTAAATAAACGTTTTCTTCTAAGAAATTCCCTTATACCGAAAAGTAGGAGGAAATCAGAGAAGGAAAACCCTCCTTGTTGGTTTTCGTCAACCAAAAGAGAGAGCAGAGAGAAATGAGAGAGGGCAGAGGGAAATGTCTCACGTAGGAGGAAGAGAAGGAAATGGAATACATGGCTTGTCTTCTTCCACAAGTTTGCCAAGTGTCAATCATCCATTTGATTTCTCCCACCAACCTTAATTTCTTCCAAATTTGCCCTTTCATTGGTTTTTAACTAAAACATTATTTAGTTTAATCGATTCGGTCTCACGAATCACCCTCCTTCGATTAAACACATCGACAATTTTAGTAAAAATATCTTGGCTGAATACGGAGAAAGCCGCTTACATATTTCGGAATTATTATAGGCCAAAATACGGTTGTTACTTCCCACCCACCGTACAGAATTTTTATCCCCAAAATTTGCCTAAGCAAAGAGGTCCGGATATTGGGCTCTAACATCTTCTTGTCTTTCCCATGTGGCTTCCTCCACGTTATGATGGCTCCACAAAACTTTCACTAATGGGACCACCTTAAGTGAAGTATCCATACTGTATGGGGCCCTTTCTTCATATGTCGCGTCGGCATTATATCAAAGTCCACATGTTCCACGATCTGAGTTGGATCTCGTACACATTTCCTCAGCATCGACACGTGGAAAACATTGTGTACTCCATCTATAGACCGGTATTAGTCTGTACGCCACCCTTTCCCACACGCATTCAAGATGGGAAAAGGCCCAATGAACCGTGGTCTGAAGCTTTCCTTGTCTTACCGATCTCATTACCCCTTGAAAGGTGACTCCTTCAGAATACTTCCATTCACCTTCAGCAAACTCCAATTCTCCTCCGTCCCGATCCGCATACTTTTCCTGTCGAACTCATAGCATGTTGAATTCGTTGTTTGATAACAGCAATCACCTCAACATCTGCTGTGTATCTCGGGCCGACAGTCTAGACCTCTCCACTTCAATCCCAACAGACGGAGATCTACACTTTCTGCCATAGAGGGCTTCGTATGGAGCCATGCCGATCAGTAGCCTGGTAGCTGTCTTATAAAGAAATTCATTTAACGGCAAATATCTACGCCAAGGAGCATGCTAGTTCCAACAACACACGACGTACATGTCCTCCATACTGATTGTTCCGCAGATTGTCCATCGTCTGTGGGGAAACGCCGCGTGCTGTGAACCCACTTTGTACCCAAGGAGTTTGCAAGCTTTGTCAATTGAAGTGAACCAGTATTCCCGGTCAGATACACTTGACACAGGAATACCATGCAACCTACAATCTCCACCATGTATAACTCGCATATTGACCATAGAATGTCCGGCTTCACAGGTAGAAAGTGGGCCGACTTGGTTAGTCCTCTACAATGACCCATATACTGTTATGGCCTTTACCCGTCCTCGGAAGGCCGACAACGAAATCCCTCGTAATAAGTTCTCCCACTTGTCCATTCGGGAACGGGGAGGCTGGAGCGTCCCACTGGTCGTTGATGTTCCAGGCCTTGACTTGTTTGAAATATCATGCAGGACTCCACGAATTTGGCCACCTCGTTCTTCATATTCGTGCCACCAGAAGTGAAGTTTCAAGTCTTGGTACATCTTCGTTCTTCCAGGATGCACAGAGAAAAGAGACGAGTGAGCTTCCGACAAGATGCTCTTTCGTAGCTCTTCATCTTTCGGAACATACTCTATCTCTGAACTTCAGAAACCAATCTCCCCGATAGCTTAACTCGGAAGAAGCCATGGGAACTTTTGCTTACCTACATCATCCATCTCCTTCGAATTGATCTTCTGGGCTTCCTTAATTCTGTCCAGAATATTGGCCGTAATGTTAGATCTGCCAACACGGCTGACACTTAGAAACCACTTCCAAAGCAAATTTTCCTGAATTTCTGTCCTCAAGGCATTGACATGGCCGTCAGTGCCGGTTGCATATGGCCCGGCTCCTGCTCAACGCATCAGCCACCACGTTCGCTTTTCCCCGGTGATATTTGATCTCATGTCATAGTCTTTCCACAAATTCGGCCAACCGTCCGTTGCCTCATGTTTAACTCTTCTGGATAAAGATGTACTTCAAACGTTTGGTGATCATAAAATACACCTCACATATGTCCCATATAGTGGGGTTTCTCCATACTTTCAACGCAAATACAACTGCCGCTAACTCAAGGTCGTGAGTAGGGTAGTTTTGTTCATGGTTCTTTAATTGTCTAGATGCGTATGCTACAACCTTCCCCTCTTGCATTAATACACATCCCAAGCCTACCTTGACGCATTACAATATACACTGAACTTGCCATCTTCAACCGGCAATACTAATAGAGGAGCAGTGGTCAATTTCTGCTTAAGTGTTTGGAAACTCACCTCGCATGCTTCAGACCACTTGAACTTGATATCCTTCCTCGTTAAACCGGTCATAGGTTTTGCTATCACAGAAAATCCCTTGATAAATTTCCTGTAATAACCAGCTAACCCGATAAAACTTCGTACCTCACTGGCATTTCTTGGTCTCGGCCATTCTTTCACTGCCAGAATCTTGGCTGGGTCCACGGACACTCCTTCGACAGACACACATTGGCCCTAGGAGTTAATCCGTGGCTCACCAGAATTCACACTTCGTAGTTTTGGCATACAATCGATGCTGTTTTAGAGTGTGACAGCCCAATTAGCCAAGTGCTCTTCATGCCTAAACCTCAGTCCGAGAATAAACCAGGATATCTCACTGAAGACTATCACAAAACTTATCCAGAAATCCTGGAATATCCTGTTCATCAGTCCATAACTGCTGCCGGGGCATTAGTCAACCCGAAACGACCTCACTAAAAACTTTTCCATAGTGTCCATATCGGTCCTGAAGCGAGTCTTGGAACATCATCAGCCCTGACCTTCAACTGGTAATAACCGGAGCGCAACTCAATCTTGGAATACCACGAGCCCCTTGTATCTGGTCAAATAAATCTCAATTCAGGCACCGGGTACTTATTCTTGATAGTCAACTTGTTCAGCTCACGGTAGTCAATAACACATCCGTAGGACCCATCCTTCTTCTTGACAAACAAGACGGGAGCACCCCACGAGAGAAACTAGGGCGCACAAGCCCTTGTCCACCAACTCTTACCTTTAAGCTGTGTCTTCAACTCCTTGTAGCCTCATTGTTGCATGCGGTAGGATTTCTTTACACCGGTTCAGCACCGGGGTAACATCATTTCGAACTCGATCTCACGTCAGGTGGCATCCCGTTAGGTCAGCTAGGATAAACCCTGAGAAGCCGTACGACAGGAAGGTTTCGAGAGTTCCACCTCATTTTTGCTTTGAACATCCCAAACGTGGGCCATAAAATCCCAATGCACCATGACTTCATCAGTCGTTGAGCTTTCAAGGAAGATATCACAGGCATACGGTGGTTGTCTTCGTCCTCTTCCTTAAAAGAGTTCTACTTCGTTTTGGCGTTAAATGCACACCCGGACCTACAGTTTGATGTGGCAAAATGTTTAAACAGCCAGTCCATCCCCCAGACAATAACATCATCCCTTCATCCCAAGGACGATGAGATTGGCATGTAACTTCTGGTCTCGCCACTGACACTATATCACCCCTTACAACCTGCTCGGAGTGCATAAACTCTCCGGACGGTAGCATAATGCTGTAAGCCTGATCTTACTACGTACTACCAAAACTTTTGTATACTAACGAAGGTTATTGCCACTAACGAATGTGGGGCCCCCCCGTGTCCCATGAGGTAGCAATGTGCATCACATACTAAAATTGTACCTGTAATCGCTGCAAGCGAGCTGCCGTCATCAACAGCTTCCATTCTCGCAAAACTCTGGCAGCAGCACAGATCGGCCTCGTGTCAGGCACCAGCCAATTCCGGACTTGCTGCCCTTCCTTTACCACACGCCGGAACATTGTGCATAAAGAGCCTGCGCCTCCTGTATGAGTCTTCTGGCAACGTGGCAGACGGAAGTTGAGGAGCTCCCATAGTCTTTTCCCTTTGTCCTGATAAAATGCAACTTCCTTAGTCTCTTAACACCTCTGTTTTGTTGCGTGGTGGTGCCCGAATGGCTATGTGTTGTTGTGTTGTAGAGGGACTTTTGCTGCACAACTCTATTGCGAATCTCTATATATCTAGACGTCACCTCACGGCTTTCCAACTGCTAAGCCTTAGTACCACCTTGTGTATGGGGCTCGGCAAATCCCGTATGTAACCAGCGTAAGAGTCATCTTATAACCGAGAAAATTGATGCACCTTATTGTCATCAGTGGCCCATCGGTGGGGTGTGGGTTGCATCAGGATAGTGAATCGAACTTTTGAACATACTCGCACTGTTCCAAACTGTCCCACTAGTCGAGAGATTCCAGAACTTCTCCTTCTCATGCTGCGGTAAAAGTATTCTGTAGAAAGAGTGTTTTAAATACCTCCAGATATGCCAAGTGGGTGATTGATTGTATCCACCAAAATCCACACTCTTGGTGAGATAAAGAGGCACATTCACTTTTGATTTTCTCCACTCTGCATAGTTCAACATGCGTTCAATCTGCCGGATCATTCGTCGCGTGAGTAGGATCTGTTGATTAATGCCACTCAAACATGAGGCATTGGAGAGCCGGATCTCTCTCCACTAAGGCACGTGGAGGATTCGCATGGTATTGTGGTTTTCCATCGCACTCCTCGCCAATCAAAACGCGACAGGCGAGATGGGAAAAGGTGCGCCAACCGGTTAGACGGTCGAGGGCTCGCCTCTGTCATTTGCATCACCTTGATTTCCTCTCACCATTCTAGAAAAATCCTATACGAAATATGAATTAACTAATAAACAAAACAAGTACAGTACTTAAACACTTACAGTTGGTGAAGCGAACCTCACGTGGGGATGTGCGAGTTCAGACTTAAACAGAATCGGTTTTAAAACCTATCTCTCGATACCATTAACTGTGAAGCCCGAAACCAACCCGATTGGGGCCCGAGATCGGAGCCGTCACCTAGGGGACATTATAAAGAAAAGGTGACTATTTTTTTTTAAACAGGACAGTCAGAAGAAACAGTGAACAGAATATTAACAAACTGAAAAAATTCGCAGAGAGGAGAGTTTCTTGGTGCGAAATCGAAACAGGGGAAACAACCGTAACAACGAAACTACAGGGTAACAACAGAAGGAGATCAGAATCCTTGGAACAAAATCAGAAAAAGCTTAATTGTTGACCACAGAAATGAACGTACCAGAGGAACCAGGAAGCAGAGCACTTTAAGCATTTAAATTTGAAACATACTTAAAATCGGAGTTCAGATTAAATGACAGAAGAATACAGAACACAAGCAGGATGTTGAAGCGGTAATGAATGAAAACCGTCCTGGATAAATAAGACAGAAATGAATGGTGATCGGAAGATGCAAAGTGTGAACAGTAACCGGAAGATGCAAAGTGTGAACAGTAACCGGAAGATGCAAAGTGTGAACAGTAACGGAAGATGCAAAGTGTGAACAGTAACGGAAGATGCAAAGTGTGAACAGTAACCGGAAGATGCAAGTGTGAACAGTAACCGGAAGATGCAAAGTGTGAACAGTAACCGGAAGATGCAAAGTGTGAACAGTAACCGGAAGATGCAAAGTGTGAACAGTAACCGGAAGATGCAAAGTGTGAACAGTAACCGGAAGATGCAAAGTGTGAACAGTAACCGGAAGATGCAAAGTGTGAACAGTAACGGAAGATGCAAAGTGTGAACAGTAACCGGAAGATGCAAAGTGTGAACAGTAACCGGAAGATGCAAAGTGTGAACAGTAACCGGAAGATGCAAAGTGTGAACAGTAACCGGAAGATGCAAAGTGTGAACAGTAACCGGAAGATGCAAAGTGTGAACAGTAACGGAAGATGCAAAGTGTGAACAGTAACCGGAAGATGCAAAGTGTGAACAGTAACCGGAAGATGCAAAGTGTGAACAGTAACCGGAAGATGCAAAGTGTGAACAGTAACCGGAAGATGCAAAGTGTGAACAGTAACCGGAAGATGCAAAGTGTGAACAGTAACCGGAAGATGCAAAGTGTGAACAGTAACCGGAAGATGCAAAGTGTGAACAGTAACCGGAAGATGCAAAGTGTGAACAGTAACCGGAAGATGCAAAGTGTGAACAGTAACCGGAAGATGCAAAGTGTGAACAGTAACCGGAAGATGCAAAGTGTGAACAGTAACCGGAAGATGCAAAGTGTGAACAGTAACCGGAAGATGCAAAGTGTGAACAGTAACCGGAAGATGCAAAGTGTGAACAGTAACCGGAAGATGCAAAGTGTGAACAGTAACCGGAAGATGCAAAGTGTGAACAGTAACCGGAAGATGCAAAGTGTGAACAGTAACGGAAGATGCAAAGTGTGAACAGTAACCGGAAGATGCAAAGTGTGAACAGTAACCGGAAGATGCAAAGTGTGAACAGTAACCGGAAGATGCAAAGTGTGAACAGTAACCGGAAGATGCAAAGTGTGAACAGTAACCGGAAGATGCAAAGTGTGAACAGTAACCGGAAGATGCAAAGTGTGAACAGTAACCGGAAGATGCAAAGTGTGAACAGTAACCGGAAGATGCAAAGTGTGAACAGTAACCGGAAGATGCAAAGTGTGAACAGTAACCGGAAGATGCAAAGTGTGAACAGTAACCGGAAGATGCAAAGTGTGAACAGTAACCGGAAGATGCAAAGTGTGAACAGTAACCGGAAGATGCAAAGTGTGAACAGTAACCGGAAGATGCAAAGTGTGAACAGTAACCGGAAGATGCAAAGTGTGAACAGTAACCGGAAGATGCAAAGTGTGAACAGTAACCGGAAGATGCAAAGTGTGAACAGTAACCGGAAGATGCAAAGTGTGAACAGTAACCGGAAGATGCAAAGTGTGAACAGTAACCGGAAGATGCAAAGTGTGAACAGTAACCGGAAGATGCAAAGTGTGAACAGTAACCGGAAGATGCAAAGTGTGAACAGTAACCGGAAGATGCAAAGTGTGAACAGTAACCGGAAGATGCAAAGTGTGAACAGTAACCGGAAGATGCAAAGTGTGAACAGTAACCGGAAGATGCAAAGTGTGAACAGTAACCGGAAGATGCAAAGTGTGAACAGTAACCGGAAGATGCAAAGTGTGAACAGTAACCGGAAGATGCAAAGTGTGAACAGTAACCGGAAGATGCAAAGTGTGAACAGTAACCGGAAGATGCAAAGTGTGAACAGTAACCGGAAGATGCAAAGTGTGAACAGTAACCGGAAGATGCAAAGTGTGAACAGTAACCGGAAGATGCAAAGTGTGAACAGTAACCGGAAGATGCAAAGTGTGAACAGTAACCGGAAGATGCAAAGTGTGAACAGTAACCGGAAGATGCAAAGTGTGAACAGTAACCGGAAGATGCAAAGTGTGAACAGTAACCGGAAGATGCAAAGTGTGAACAGTAACCGGAAGATGCAAAGTGTGAACAGTAACCGGAAGATGCAAAGTGTGAACAGTAACCGGAAGATGCAAAGTGTGAACAGTAACCGGAAGATGCAAAGTGTGAACAGTAACCGGAAGATGCAAAGTGTGAACAGTAACCGGAAGATGCAAAGTGTGAACAGTAACCGGAAGATGCAAAGTGTGAACAGTAACCGGAAGATGCAAAGTGTGAACAGTAACCGGAAGATGCAAAGTGTGAACAGTAACCGGAAGATGCAAAGTGTGAACAGTAACCGGAAGATGCAAAGTGTGAACAGTAACCGGAAGATGCAAAGTGTGAACAGTAACCGGAAGATGCAAAGTGTGAACAGTAACCGGAAGATGCAAAGTGTGAACAGTAACCGGAAGATGCAAAGTGTGAACAGTAACCGGAAGATGCAAAGTGTGAACAGTAACCGGAAGATGCAAAGTGTGAACAGTAACCGGAAGATGCAAAGTGTGAACAGTAACCGGAAGATGCAAAGTGTGAACAGTAACCGGAAGATGCAAAGTGTGAACAGTAACCGGAAGATGCAAAGTGTGAACAGTAACCGGAAGATGCAAAGTGTGAACAGTAACCGGAAGATGCAAAGTGTGAACAGTAACCGGAAGATGCAAAGTGTGAACAGTAACCGGAAGATGCAAAGTGTGAACAGTAACCGGAAGATGCAAAGTGTGAACAGTAACCGGAAGATGCAAAGTGTGAACAGTAACCGGAAGATGCAAAGTGTGAACAGTAACCGGAAGATGCAAAGTGTGAACAGTAACCGGAAGATGCAAAGTGTGAACAGTAACCGGAAGATGCAAAGTGTGAACAGTAACCGGAAGATGCAAAGTGTGAACAGTAACCGGAAGATGCAAAGTGTGAACAGTAACCGGAAGATGCAAAGTGTGAACAGTAACCGGAAGATGCAAAGTGTGAACAGTAACCGGAAGATGCAAAGTGTGAACAGTAACCGGAAGATGCAAAGTGTGAACAGTAACCGGAAGATGCAAAGTGTGAACAGTAACCGGAAGATGCAAAGTGTGAACAGTAACCGGAAGATGCAAAGTGTGAACAGTAACCGGAAGATGCAAAGTGTGAACAGTAACCGGAAGATGCAAAGTGTGAACAGTAACCGGAAGATGCAAAGTGTGAACAGTAACCGGAAGATGCAAAGTGTGAACAGTAACCGGAAGATGCAAAGTGTGAACAGTAACCGGAAGATGCAAAGTGTGAACAGTAACCGGAAGATGCAAAGTGTGAACAGTAACCGGAAGATGCAAAGTGTGAACAGTAACCGGAAGATGCAAAGTGTGAACAGTAACCGGAAGATGCAAAGTGTGAACAGTAACGGAAGATGCAAAGTGTGAACAGTAACCGGAAGATGCAAAGTGTGAACAGTAACCGGAAGATGCAAAGTGTGAACAGTAACCGGAAGATGCAAAGTGTGAACAGTAACCGGAAGATGCAAAGTGTGAACAGTAACGGAAGATGCAAAGTGTTACCTAGCAAAATGCCGGGTATTACACGTCCAAACTAACAAGGCAAACGCAGTCGTCCAAATTTACAAGACTGACGCAGTCGTCCAAAGTCAAGACAGACGCAGTCTACCAAAGTCTAGGTGATGCAGTCGTCCAAAGTGAATACAGACGCTGTCGTCCAAAGTACTCGACCAAATATCAAGCGTCCAAACTGTACAAGCACGTGTTCAAAGTCAGATCAATTAATTCATGCGAAGCTGTAATCTGACAAGCATTCATCCAAACTCACTCGTCCAAAGGGAGAACGTCGAGAGTCTTAACTGCGCCGAATTAAAGACCGCGAGCGATAGCGACTTCAGTTCTCAACGACTCTTTTTCTACGTACGGATGCTCTCCAACGGTCATATTTTTCAATGAAACGCGGATTTCGTACCAGAGTATAAAAAGAAGAATGAAGCTCGGGAGAACAACTTTTTGCAAAAATTCTGAACTGTTATTCCTTACTCCCAAGAGAGCTCACTCGATAATCATTTTACATCTCTCTGCCCTAGAACTTGAGTTTTTATCTTGAGAGAGTGTAATCCTTGTGCTCGATATTTTTCATCTTGTGAAAAGTGTAAAGGCAGCGATTGAATCCCGTGAAGTTCAATCGAAGTGTAAAGGCAGTTGATTGGCGCCCGTGAAGTCCAATCAAGTTTTCTCGTGGAAGAGAAGTAGTGAATCTTCAAAGGAGATATCCTTGAAGCGTGGACGTAGGCAAGGTTAGCCGAACCACGTAAAAATCACGGTGTCATCTTTCTCTCTCTCTGTGTTTAATTTTGAATCAATAAACAATCTATTAAGTAATTTTTATTTCAGTAAGTAAACTAAATTTAAGAGAGAAAAATCTAATTCATCATCCCTCTTAGATAATCACGATCCTACAGTTGTTTGGAGTGAGTCGACTAAACTCACTAGGGATCAAACTTCTAATGCAACATTTAATTTAAATAGTGAACCTGTCAATTTCATAAGACATAAGTTAAAAATCGTACATTAGAACAAATGATACAATTAAGGGTTTTTTTCAAAAAAAACCCTAATGTATGGGTTGGCGGGTACAAATACCCCTTAAAAAATTACTATTATCGAGGAAAACCCAAGTATAGAAACCCGCAATTTCAACCTCGCGGGGGGGTGAAGGAGTCGTACTCGACTTTTTTGTCAAAATATATAGTCTAGTACGCCGGTCTCTGGACAGTCCGGACTCGGTAACAGAGTACGGCGGGCTAGGACAGCCGGACGCGGAGGGGCAAAACGTGATTTTTTAACCCTCCTCCCCTTTTTTGTCAATTAGTGTAAAAATAAATAACAAACGTTTTGTTTAATTTATTGAAATTTGTACCACATATTCATCTATATGAGAAGATAATCTAAAATTTTTGAGATGTTCGCCAACTGTACGATGTATTCTAAATTTACTTATAATTTTATAAAACAACTAATAAATCATACAGTGTTAGAAAATCACGTTAAAATTTCAAATTATTCTTCTCATAGGTGATAAAAATGTGGTAGAAGAAATGTAAGTAAATGGAATATCGTTTTGTATTTAAGAAAATGTACTGGACAGGCCGGCCTCCCCCTTGTAATTTTTGCAATTAATTGAAGAATTTAAAAATAAAGAACAAACGTATTTAATTTACTTGAAAGTTTTACCCACATTATTAGGATATATGAAGATTAATGCAAATGTCCGTGATTTTTTAACCTTGAAGGATTTAGTATAATTTAGTTAATAATTTTATAACACAATTATAATAAATCGTCCAAAGTCTTAGAAAAGGACAGTCACGAAAATTTTGAAAAATCTTCCCATGTGTGGTAAAATGTGGTAAAATTTCAAGTACATTGGATATCGTTTGTATTTAAGAAATTTTACTTGACCGGCAGGCTCCCGTTTAGTTTTTTTGTGCAATTAACATTTTCAGAAATTTAAAAATATAACAAACGATATTTAATTTACTGAAGTTTGACCACATCATCGTATCATGACGATAATTGCAAATTTCCGTGATTTTTTAACACTTGAATGATTTTTATATTTAGTTCATAATTTTATAAACAAATTATAATAAAAGTACTAAATTATTAGAAGTCACTTGGAAAATTTGAAATTATCTTCCCAGTTGTGGTAAAATGTGGTAAAATTTCAAGTACATTGGATATCGTTTGTATTTAAGAAATTTTACTTGACCGGCAGGCTCCCGTTTAGTTTTTTTGTGCAATTAACATTTTCAGAAATTTAAAAATATAACAAACGATATTTAATTTACTGAAGTTTGACCACATCATCGTATCATGACGATAATTGCAAATTTCCGTGATTTTTTAACACTTGAATGATTTTTATATTTAGTTCATAATTTTATAAACAAATTATAATAAATCGTAACAAGTATAGAGAAGTCACGGAATTTGAAATTATCTTCCCATTTGTGTAACATGTGGTAACAATTTCAAGTACATTAAATATCGTTTGATATTTGTTTTTAAACCGGCCGGACTCCCCCTTTTTTTGCAATTAATTTAAAATAAATAACAAATGATATTTAATTTATTTGAAATTTGTACCACATATTTATCACATTATGAGAAGATAATTTAAAATTTTACGTGATTTTCTAACACTGTTATGATTTATTATAATTATTTTATAAAATTATTAACTAAAATTATAATAAATCGTACAAGTGTTATAAAATCTCGAAAATTTTCAGATTATCTTCTCATAATATGATAAATATGTGGTACAAATTTCAATTAAATTAAACAACGTTTGTTATTTATTTTTAAACTAATTGCAAAAAAAAGGGGAGTAAGGGTTAAAAAATCACGTTTTGCCCATCCGAGTACGGCTGGTCCTAGGACCAGCCGTACTCTGTTACCGAGTACGGCCGGTCCAGCTGGACCGGCCGTACTCGACCTATATATTTTGACAAAAAAGTCGAGTACGTACTCCTCACCCCCCCTGCGAGGTTGAAATTGCGGGTTTTCTATACTTCGAGGTTTTCCTCGATGAATAGTATTTTTTAAGGGGTATTTTACTGCCAACCCATACATTAGGGTTTTTTTTGAAAAAAACCCTACAATTAATTTAGCATAAAGTAGTATATAATGAATTTCTGTTGTACAAAATTTTTGATGAAAATAGAGCCGCTCATGGACCCTGAGCAGAACATGTCATAGGAAATAAAAAGAAAGCGACGTTCGGCGATCGCAAGCCACAAAATACTATGCTTAGATTTGGAGATTCGAAACCTAAAAACACGGCACATACAATCCATTTTCACAACATATAAATAAAAAAAAATTAAAAGATTGAATGTGCTCAATTTTAAATGTATTTACTCAAAGTAAATAATTAATATTAATATATTGTACATAAAATTAAATTTCTACCTCAAATAGACTTACAGGTTAGAAATCGTTAGATGAGTTAAAAAGCAAATTGGATTGCAAAATTAAACGAAAAATATCATATATATCTTTTGAAAAATTAACATTACGCAATTGCAAGTGTCACAATTAAATAATAAAGGATAAGTAAAATGTCTATATCACGAAAATAAAATTATCGATCTTTCAAACTAAGTAAAACTAAACTAATTTATGAGAAAAAATTAGGTAAGCTAATTAATAAGAAATCAAAACAATAAAGCGAAGCACAAACAAACAGGATAAAAGAATCAAATGAGAGAAAATGACCTATATTCGAACATCTTTTATGTGAATTTTTAATAGCAATATTGTGAAACATATAGCAACAAACAAGGTAGATGTTTCTAATGTGAACATGTAGTGTTGACTTTGCACAACATCTATACCAAGTTTTCTATTTAGATTTGTACTTCAATATGCTTGAGATATCGATAGAATTAGAAATGCAGTTAGAAATTGCTAGAAAACGTCGGATACAAATTCTGAACTTAGCGAGTAAATTAAGACTAACGGCCAAATTGACGAAATGAGAAAGTTCCATTCGCCAAAAACAAAAGTTAAAGGTGTAATCTAATAAATTATGTAAACGTCACTTTAGCAAAGTTAAAATAAAAATGATTAGTTTTAAAGGTAAAACAACCCAGCGGAATCTGAGCCGGAGATCGCCAGTGCATTTATGTCCGACCAAGCAACTGAGGCACTCGCCACTCCAGAAATCGAATTTGGAAGGTTGACCTAATCGGTCTCTCCGTTTCTAAAAGCATAATAAACGTAAAAACAGTGAAATACACATAATATTTCCACCCAAAAAAAACAAAACAATTGAGACCGACTAAGATCAAGAACAGCAGATTCAGCAATTACGATTAAATGTGTAGCATTTTTGTCCCTTTTTTGCGGTATTTGCACCTGGAAGACAAGATCTGTACGGCTTGCCTCTCCCACAATTAACCGCCGGCCTTTCTTTGGTACCTGTATAGCGGGTTGCTAAGCCTGAGACATCCAGTAGCATTCTGCTTATCTCGGAATCCATCATGAACTCCGACTGCCAATCATCGTCGGCGACGAGGTCGTTCTCGGGGTGGCCGGCACTGAACAACGATGGCGTCGTTTCGTTCCCGCTTTCGACGGCGGTGGCCCTGCAGACTCTGGGGGTGAGGAGAAAAAGGACCGACATTGCTGCGATGGCCAATGGGAGGCTTTTGGTTGCAGTTACTTCCATGGTTGGATGATTTGGTGGATGTAAAACTTGGATCTAGAAGATATAAATAATTAAGAACTGCAAGTGTTGGAGGGGTAGGAACGGCCATTGAAATAATGGGAGGGAGAGAGAGAGAGAGAGAGGACGTACTACGTTGTCTGTAATGGATGATATGGATAAGAAATGCATGACCACCATTGCAGAAAGACCAGAAAGAAAGTCTTCCTCTGTCGGTAACTTTTGCTGGAAATATTCCAATCTTCCAGAAATTATTGCACATAATAAATTTAAATTAAATTAAATAAAATAAAGGAGCCTTTTTTTTTTTTTGCTTCTAAAAAAAATTATGCTCCCATTATTTTATTTTAAAAAAAAGTAATAAGGATAAAATCATAAAATACAAATTGAACCTTATCGCGGATTATAATTTCAACCTAATTTCACCTTAATTTTGAGATAATTACATTTATTTTCATTTTTGGCGGAGCATAATATTCTGAGATTTTCTTAAATAATTTATACTTGTTGACGTATCAAACAGTAATTAGTGCAAAGAATAAGAGAGGAAAAATAGTATTATTCTAAAATTTCATGTTGGGCTTGATGACGAGTAAAATGAAAAGGAGGAAAAAAAAAAGAATTATTTATTTACTATTGTTCATTGTAAAGTAAAATATAATAATTGAGACATTAATTTAATCAAAATGTATAGTTTGAGGATTTTATTATATTGTATTGATCTTTAATAAGGTTGAAAATATAAATATTTGGTATATATATTGTCCAAAGCCCAATTGAACTTTATCTTTTAGATTCACGGAAGATAATGAATTCAAGCTCATTTGTTCATCAATTGGAGACCTCAGATCCTTCATCTTCTCATTTAGACAGCCATCTCTCAACTCAATCAGAACATCATCTTCATAACTTCAATTTCATGCAGTTGCCTCCCCCTTTTTCTCTCCCGACAGGGTCTCAAATCTTCATATGCCCTTCGGGTTCGCAATGGTATTTTCCTTCACCGCCGTTCGAGAGTGATCCGAGACAAGCGAACCATTTACAGATGATGAGCTCAACTTCTCAAAGTCTCTTTACGAACTCTCTTACACCCTCTCCATACCCTATTAGACAATCTATCAGACCCTTCCCTTTCAGCATGGCTCCTAAGCTAATTACCTCTCCGGAGAACAGTGATGGTCGACAGAAATAAGAACCTGTAAAATTTATCCAAACTTATTGGAAAGTTCTTCCTCGTCCTTGCAAGAACTTATTTGGCCTGTTTTGTTATCTTTGTGGGATTTGTTTTGGTTTGTTCACTTGATATAAGTCTTGTACTATGAGAAGGGCTGTAGCATAAGCTGATATTCTTCTCATTGTCTTAGTTTCCAATTCAAACACAGTGATTGTATCAATGTTTGTTTGTATACTGAAGGGCAAATAAATAGTTTATGGTGTTAGAGAGAGGTTTCTTCTCTTATTCTACCCTTTTTTATGTTGGATTTTCAGAGAGTAAAATGGAGTGTAGAACATGACATAGCATTAAACCTAGATATCATGTTTCAGTTTTAATCGATGACATTCATGTATCTCTGTCTTTCTGCGTATTAACGATCAATGCTGAGAGAGAAAGCATTTTTTTAAAAGGTTTTGAGTAGAAGCTTGTATGATCTTCGCTTACATTTTCTTTCTTCTAGTTGATTGGTATATACACATGATCAAAGTTAAGTGAATCTGAAAGATAATGAATCATAAAATGTTGTAAATAAACTTAGTTCGAAAAATATACGTTTCAGTTCATGTCTTTTGGTTACGGTGTCTTTTAGTCAAAGTAGTGTATTTTCATGTAACTCATTAATGTGTATTTTCATGCACTTAGTTGATTAATATGTGTAAGTGCATGTACATGATTAGTATACATATTTGGTGGTTAATGCATTGTGTTATACATGTATCGAGAAACTTTATAAATCATTTTAAGTCTTTGTTTAGAAAATGTTTTCGACGGAATCCTCCCAAGGGATACCAAAGTACCAAAAACATAAGAGCCACGTGAATTAAGAAGAGAAAAAAGTTAATAAGTTTTTCCTCGTATATGTTCCAACAAATTGGTATCAGAGTACGTTTCTCTTCATATTTTCTAAAAAATTGATATTAGAACACGTTCCGCTTGTTTTTCAACATAAAAAGTAATGTGAATTCCTACTTTAATTTGATACGTATAATTTATTTGTGGAGTCCCTTGGTATTTTCAATAAAATATCATTCGTATTGCACTCTTTTAAACGATGTGCAATTGTGCACCCCC
Organism: Begonia masoniana; assembly: GCA_022432975.1. Lineage (NCBI taxonomy): Eukaryota > Viridiplantae > Streptophyta > Magnoliopsida > Cucurbitales > Begoniaceae > Begonia > Begonia masoniana. The sequence continues at coordinate 11,470,239 of CM039502.1, forward strand.
ACTAGTATGATTTGAACCCTTATAATCAACATAATCATTGGTCGTATTTTCCTTCACATGACGGACTACTGCAATTTACTGTGACTGCAGAAAATCTCCAACCGTTTTAATTTTCTTTGAAGTCCAAAGATTACGATTTACAAATATAAATTTAGGGCGTGAAGTGTTATAGACCTTGTTATAAAGTTGAGGTTGTATGAGGCATAGTTATAATTATATTAAACGTATTCGTGACTTTACAAGTTACCCATAATTTTTTGGTATCTACAAGAAGCAAAAATATCTTTTATTTATTTATTCTCTATTTTTTTATGACAATTTTTTTGATTTTATTTTTCATTTTCCTACAAATTCTAGCGTTGGGTATACGATCATCACTGATAATTTAAGTTATCTTTTTATTAGTTATATTATATCAGTTATATTATTTTATTAGTGCCTAGGGATATTTTAGTCTATTTACTTTTCATTGTAAACCTAACTATATAAACCCTTTGTGTTTATTCTCATTGTAACTTTTTATTATCTAATTAGAAACCCTAGCCTCTTTTTCTCTATGTTATCATGGTATCAGAGCCACCTCATAAATTTGTTTGATGTTTTGAGAGACTGTTAATTCAGTCCATAGTTATCGCGGATCGAATTGCGTTTCTCGGATTTGAAAAGAAAAAGATGAGAGAAGAGGCAAAATAAAAGGAATTTTCGGATTTTCGGAATTTTCAGGAGCAGCGAGACGATAATTGCGATTACTCATGTTTCCGCCATTGGATCGTCTTGAAATTTTGATAGTTGGTTTACAGCATATAGAGGTACATTCTGAACGGTGGAGATCGTCGTTTGTGTTTTCCAAGGCTGTTCGATTAGGGAAAAACGGGACTGCAATTTGGGTTTAAGATTTTCGGATTTTTCAAGAGCAGTGAGATGCGAATTGCAATTTCTCACGTGTCAGCCGTTGGATCGTTTTGAAAATTTGACAGCTTGTTTACAACATATCGAGGTACATTCTGAACGGTGCAGATTGTCTTTTGTGTTTTCCAAGGCTGATCGGTTAGGGAAAAACGGGACTGCAATTTGAGTTTTGTTTTTGGGAATTTGATCTTTGTTTTGTTTTGTTTTTTTGGGAGAACGATTTGGTTTGTACTCATGGCTAGTTGTAAGGATGATTCCCTTCAGTCGATTAGTATTCAATTGGATCCATATATGTTTCAGCAGTTTCAGCAGTTCCTTACTTCACAGCCTCATGCCATGTCAGCCTCCTCTCCTAAAGGTTTGTCTTTGTCTGCTAATTCAGGTAAATCGTCTCCCTTATGGATCTTAGATTCAGGTGCTTCTCATCATATGTCTAATGATATTGATTCTTTTACGTCTGTTACTTCTGCTCCCTCTTTGTCTGTCATGACCGCCGATGGTACTCCAATGCCATTGGTAGGAATTGGCTCTGTTCGCACATCTCATTTATCTCTACCAAATGTATACCATATTCCTAGTCTAACCTTAAATCTTGCATCTGTTGGTCAATTGTGTGATTCTGGTCTCTCAGTTCTTTTTACTTCTACCAATTGTTGTATTCAGGACCCGCAATCTCAGAAGGTGATTGGGACAGGCCGTAGGGAAGGAGGACTCTATGTTTTGGATGATCTCAAAGTATCAGATGTTGCTGCCTCTAGTGTGGATTTGTCATCTTTTCGTTTGAGTCGTTCATCTTCTGATTTTTATCTTTGGCATTCTCGTTTGGGTCATGTTTCTGCGTCTCGTTTAAAATTTTTATTGTCTACAGGAGTTTTGGGTCATTTAGCCAGTCACGATATTTCTGATTGTCGTGGTTGTAAACTAGCTAAATTTTCAGCCTTGCCTTTTTATAAAAGTATTTCTTTTTCCACTGCGCCATTTGATCTTGTGCATTCTGATGTGTGGGGACCCTCTCCTGTATCCACCAAAGGAGGTTCCATATATTATGTTTCGTTCATTGATGATTTCACTCGTTATACTTGGGTTTATCTTATGAAACACAGGTCTGATTTCCTTACCATATTCAGTGACTTTAGAGCTCTTGTGAAAACCCAACACTCTTCTGTCATTAAACGTTTTCGGTGTGATTTGGGGGGTGAATACACTTCTAACAATTTTTCTCAGTTACTTGCTTCTGATGGGACTATCCACCAAACCTCGTGTACAGACACTCCTCAACAAAATGGTGTTGCTGAAAGGAAACATCGCCATCTTGTTGAAACAGCTCGTTCGTTCTTGTTGTCCGCCGAGGTTCCTAGTGAGTTTTGGGGGGAGGCAGTACTTACAGCTGCTCATGTGATTAACAGAATTCCAATATCTCATAATTCAGGTTTGTCCCCTTTTGAAAAGTTATATGGTCATTCACCTGATTATTCCTCGTTGCGAGTTTTCGGTTGTACCTGCTTTGTTCTTCGACCACATGTTGAGCGTAATAAATTGTCTCCTCGGTCTGCCTTATGTGTCTTTTTAGGTTATGGTGTTGGTCAAAAGGGATATCGTTGTTTTGATCCAGTTAGTCAAAAATTGTATGTCTCGCGTCATGTTGTGTTTTTAGAGCATATTCCCTTCTTTTCTATTCCTGCTAGTTCTCATCACATGACACAGTCAGATTTAGTTCGTATTGATCCTTTCGATACCGATACCGACCTCGACGAAGTTCTATCTGATACTTTGGTTCACGAGGCATCCACCTCCCGTGCCCCTGCTCCTACGACCACCCAGTTGTCGGATGAGATTGCGGACGATCCTCCTCTGCGTCAGTCTACTCGTACTCGTAAGTCTACTAAACTCCCTGATTTTGAGTATTCTTCTTATTCTACTTCTTTTGCTTCCTTTGTTGCCTCTGTTCATCGTCTTTCTGAGCCTTTGTCCTATAGAGAGGCAATTCTTGATCCCCTTTGGCAGGTTGCTATGGCTGAGGAACTTACTGCTCTACACCAGACTCATACATGGGATTTGGTTTCACTGCCGTTCGGAAAACATACCATTGGTTCTCGTTGGGTCTACAAGATTAAAACCAAATCCGATGGATCTATTGAACGATACAAGGCTCGGCTTGTTGCTAAAGGCTATTCCCAGGAGTATGGCATGGATTATGAAGAAACTTTTGCCCCTGTTGCAAAAATGACGACTGTTCGCACTCTGATTGCAGTTGCTTCTGTTTGCCGATGGAGAATATCTCAGATGGATGTCAAGAATGCCTTCTTGAATGGCGATCTTCATGAAGAAGTTTATATGACGCCTCCTCCCGGTGTAGCTCATCAGCCTGGTGAAGTTTGCAAGCTTCGCAAAGCTCTTTATGGTCTCAAACAAGCACCACGTGCCTGGTTTGAGAAGTTTTCTATAGTGATCACTTCGTTTGGCTTTCTTCCAAGTCACCATGATTCGGCGTTATTTGTCAAGCGTACAACGGCAGGTCATATTCTATTATCCTTGTATGTTGATGATATGATAATTAGTGGTGATGATTATGATGGTATTGAGTCTTTGAAGTCTGAGTTGGCACGTTGCTTCGCTATGAAAGACTTGGGTATTCTACGTTATTTTTTGGGAATTGAGGTTGCCTATTCTCCAAAAGGCTATCTCTTATCTCAATCAAAGTATATAGCTGATTTGTTTGAGCGTGCTCGACTCACTGACAACAAGATTGTTGATACTCCCCTTGAGACTAATGCTAGATACTCTCCATCGGATGGCACTCCTTTGACAGATTCCAGTCTCTATCGTACCATTGTAGGAAGTTTGGTTTATCTTACTGTGACTCGCCCCGACATTGCGCATGCTGTTCATGTGGTTAGTCAGTTTGTCACTGCTCCTACTACAGTTCATTGGGCTGCCGTTCTTCGTATTCTCAGGTATCTTCGGGGCACTCAGTTTCATAGTCTCTTGTTCCCTTCTACGTCTTCGTTAGAGCTGCGTGCTTATTCTGATGCTGATTGGGCTGGTGATCCTACGGATCGCAAATCGACCACTGGATTTTGTATTTTCCTCGGTGACTCGCTTATTTCGTGGAAGAGCAAGAAACAAGATGTCATTTCTCGCTCTTCTACAGAAGCAGAGTATCGTGCCATGGCCTCGACTACCTGTGAAATCGTTTCGTTACGCCGGTTGCTTGCTGATATGGGTATTTCTCTTTGTCACCCTACTCCGCTACATTGTGATAATCAGAGTGCTATTCAGATTGCACGCAATCCAGTTTTTCATGAGCGAACCAAGCATATCGAGATTGATTGTCATGTCACTCGCCACCACCTACAGATCGGCACCATCACATTGCCATTCGTTTCTTCTCATCTGCAAATTGCTGATATGTTTACAAAAGCACTTTCGGCTTCGCGCTTCCGTTTCTTGTCTGACAAACTCTCAATGCTTATCGCTGTAGCATCGTGAGTTTGAGGGGGAATATTAGTTATATTATATCAGTTATATTATTTTATTAGTGCCTAGGGATATTTTAGTCTATTTACTTTTCATTGTAAACCTAACTATATAAACCCTTTGTGTTTATTCTCATTGTAACTTTTTATTATCTAATTAGAAACCCTAGCCTCTTTTTCTCTATGTTATCACTTTTTACACAAAACTAAACTAATTATACAAACAATCTGATTATCTTTCTTTGTCAATCAAACAAAGCAAGTCTAATTTACAGACTTTTTTTAATTGGCAGTACTCAGAGTTGGTTTGATAAACGTCTTTTTCATCGCGCCTCTGGCAAATATGAACAGGTTATACAAGCAAATTTCATTACACGAGATCCAATAGGATAAAGGGTTGAGAAAAAACAAACATTTGCAGAGTGAGAGTTGAGTCAAAGAAGGCTTCGCAGCCTGATCTGGGTTGCAGTCTGGGAAGATAAGAGTCTGAAAAAGAAGCAGAAGAAGATGGAAGGTGAAATTGGGAAAAACCAAGATAAAATAGGAGATTTGCAGGCTTTGGAAGATACTTTTCCTTTTTAAATTATTAAATTAAAATAATTACTATTTTTTTATTTTATTTGTCTCAATTTTCTTTTGTTAGCATCAAATATTACATGAGTAATTTATAATTTATCAAATTTTTAAAGTCGAATATTAAGTGATGTTATAATTATCTTTTAATTTTTACTTCTACATTCTTTATACAAAATTTTTTCAAATAAAATAAAATATATATACTAATTTTGCGTTAATTTATTGTTCATTTTTTAGTTAATGATAATTATAAATTGAATTACTTTACTAAGTGTAGAGATGTTAAACGAGCACGCCAGCTCGCTCGCTCGACTCGTTACTGTAGCGGGCCGAGCTTGGCTCGGCTCGCTACAGTAACGAGCGAGTTTGGCTCGAGTCACACAGGCGAGTCGAGCCGAGCTTGAACATCCCTGCTCGCGAGCCAGTGAATGACCGGGCTCGACGAGCCTGCTCGCGAGCCTGCTCGCGAGCTAGCTCATCAACGGAAGCCCAGCTCGGTGTTGACTTATAGAGTATTTAAGTCATAATTTATTTTTGATTATGTATTTGTGTATTAAGTATACAATTTGATTATATGTATTTAAATAAGAATTATCAATACAAGTTTGGTTGACAATACCCTGAAAAAGGGTATTTTAGTTGTCTAATAAAATCGGTTTGAGTATACAGAGCGGAACAGAAAAACAGGGCTTAAAACGCGTGCTTCTACCGATGACTATACATAAAAAATGGAAGCCTCTGCCGATTGCTAAGCAGAAGAAGACGCCGTTTAGAAGTTATCATCTGCCGATAGCGTCTTTGAAGACATATGCCGATGACGTGTTAAGTCAGTACATGTTTTCTCTGCCGATAGCTGTTTCTGAAGACAGATACCGATGACGTGTCAAAGTTCTCATATGCTACATCTGCCGATGATCTTTGAAGACATATGCCGATGACGTGTCAAAGTACTTATTTGTTTCATCTGCCGAAGCGGTTTTGAAGATATCTGCCGATGACGTGTCAAGATGGATCTACCGATAGCATTTGACGCTACTCACACCGATGACGTTCAAGCTTGCTCATGCCGATCACTAGACGACAATTTTCATGATTTCATCTGCCGATGATTTTTAAAGAGACTTCTGCCGATGGCGCTTTTAAAGAAACATCTACCGATGGCTTTGAAGATTGTCTGTGCCGGTGAAATTGAAGGATACGTCTGCCGATGGAATTCAACGCCTACACCTGCCGATAGTTTTTAAGCTGCTCATGCCGATGGACTTCGATGCATCTGCCGACGGATTTTCACGTTGCGCCTGCCGATGAAGCTTCCAGACACTTATGCCGGTGACGTTTTGAAGCTTACTCATTCCGATGACGTGTCAAGTGTTTTGAAGCTACATCTTCCGGTAATCTTCCGCCAGAATTCAAAGTTAGCCGCGAAGCTACAGTGACGTCGTTTTCAGCATTAACTCCAGATCTTTAATGGCGACGACGAACAACATTTTCAGACGCAACGGATAGCTGCTTCAGTACGGATACTTCCCAACGGTAACTTTTCTCCATTTTGAAGAAAGAAGCATTCAATTTTATGAAGCAAATTCATACAGAGAATATAAGCAGAAGAAAAGGCTCGAAGACTAACTTTTGCCAAATTTGAATTCTGAGCCCTAGCTGCGAAAGTTATTGCACACTCTGTATTCTTCTCTACATCTCTCAATCATAACTTGAGATTCACTTTTGTGATATTGTAGTCTGAGATTTATATTTTACAAACTCAAATCTGTATAAGGCAGTGGATTGACGCCCGTGAAGTTCAATCCAGAATTGTAAAGGCAGTTGATCGGAGCCCGGAATCCCGATCAGTTATTTCTCGTGAGGAGAAGGGTAAGGATCTTCAAGGGGTGAGCCTTGGAGCGTGGACGTAGGCAGTTTGGCCGAACCACGTAAAAAGTATTGGTGTTGAATCTCTCTTACTCTCTCTTTAATTTTGATATTACCTTATTTGCAATTAAATCAATTAAGAGAGTAACACTAATTGAATATTAGATTAATTTTTAAAAGTCTAATTCACCCCCCTCTTAGACAATTCTGATCCTACAATTGGTATCAGAGCAAGGTATTTATTGTCTAAGTTGTTTATCTAAGAGATATTGCTATATCTGAAATGGCATTCAACATTAACAATACACAAATAGAAGGTCAAGCTACAAATAGACCTCCATTCTTTGATGGTAGTGACTATGTCTATTGGAAGTCTAGAATGAAAATATTCATTCAAGCCATAGACTATGAAACCTGGTGTATTATTGAGAATGACCCTTATAAGGCCATGAAAACTGTTGATGGGAAAAGTGTCCCTAAGGACTCGTCTGAATTAACTGAGTCTGATAAGAGAAATCTAAGCCTTAATGCTAAGGCTGTAAACACCTTGTACTGTGCCTTAAATAGAGATGAATTTAATAGGGTAGAAAGGTGTGAAAGTGCTCAAGAAATTTGGCACTTATTAGAGGTCACACACGAGGGCACAAATCAAGTAAAGGAGAGCAAACTGAATATGCTCATTCACGAGTATGAATTATTTTCTATGCCCAAAGATGAGTCTGTCTCTTCCATGTTTACAAGATTCACTAATATTACTAATGGTTTGAAAGCTCTTGGTAAGTCTTATTCTAGTGAAGAACAGGTCAGGAAGATCCTAAGGTGTCTTCCAAGGAGCTGGCAGCCAAAGGTGACTGCAATTCAGGAAGCTAAGGATCTCAAAGCCTTAAAGCTTGAAGAGCTCATTGGATCTCTCATGACGCATGAGATCACAATGAGAGCAAATGAAAAGGAGGACCTCAAAGAGAAGGAGGTAACAAGAAAGAAGGACATTGCTCTAAAGGCTTCCTCAAGTAAGCAAGAGGATTCAGAAGAAGATGAGGATATTGCACTCATCACTAGAAGGTTCAGCAAGTTTCTGCAACGAAAGCGGATGCAGGGAAAAAGATTTCCGAAGGGTGAGAAATCACAAAAGGAAAAGGAAATCACGTGCTTTGGGTGTGGGAAGCCTGGTCATATGAAGGCAGACTGTCCACAAGCAAAGAAGGGTCCCAAGAAGTTCAAGAAAAGGGCAATGAAGGCCACTTGGGATGATAGTGAAGAAGACGCCTCTTCATCAGATGATGAGGAAGTTGCTAACCTGTGCTTCATGGCACTCGAGGAAAAGGTTAGTACTTCTCCGTCAAATGTATCTAGTGATAGTGATAGTGATGATGAAGAGGGTGAAATAATTGACGCTTTTAATGACTTAGTTAAATAGTTTGGCATGCTGAAAAATAAATACAATCTGTTGAAAAAGGAGAATACAGATTTATTAGAAAGGCATACTAAAGATGTAGACTTGCATGTCAAGGAAATTGATAAGCTTAAAAGCAAAAACGAAGATTTGAATAATATTATTCTGAACTTCACTAAGGGTGAAAAACTATTTAAGATGGTCATAGCAGGTCAGAGAGCGAACTTTGACAGAACTGGTTTAGGCTATGACAAGGTTAATAAAAAGAAAGTCTTTAAAAATTTCTTCGTTAAATCTACTGTGTGCCACATGTGTAATGAAGTAGGACATAAGTCTTTTGTATGTCCTTTAAAAACAAACGGTATGAAATCAAGTAACAAATTACAATGGGTTCCTAAGGGAACCAGGCCTAACACTAGGACCCAAAAGATTTGGGTACCTAAGAAGACAACCTGATCTTTGTTTTGCAGGTTGACTGTTCTCCTGGGAGAAATCAATGGTATCTCGACAGTGGATGTTCGAGGCATATGACAGGAGACTCAACCAAGTTTGCAGTTGTCAACAAGAAGAAAGGAAGTGTTACTTTTGGTGGAAACCAAAAAGGTAAAATTGTTGGCATTGGCAACATAGGTAACAGCTTTAATCCTATTATTGAGAATGCTTTATTAGTAGATGGATTAAAGCATAATCTGCTTAGTATTAGCCAGTTATGTGATAAAGGATATGAGGTGATTTTTAAATCAAACTCATGTATAATTAAAGATGCATCTAATGACAAAACCCTGTTCACTGGTTATAGGAAAGATAACATTTATACTATTGACTTAGATGATATTACTGTATCTGATGAAAAATGTTTTACTGTGAATTCTTCTAATGACTGCTGGATTTGGCATAGGAGATTAGGTCACGTAGGAATGGATACCTTAGCTAAGATTACTAAGGAGAATTTAGTTAGAGAGATTCCTAAGATATCCTTTGAGAAGGATAAAGTCTGTGAAGCTTGTCAAATGGGCAAGCAAATCAAAAGTTCCTTTGCATCTAAGAATGCAATTTCTACTTCTAAGCCTCTTCAACTCCTTCATATGGACCTCTTCGGTCCTTCCAACATAGCCAGCCTAGGAGGAAAATTCTATGCTTTCGTCATTGTTGATGATTTTTCTAGATTTACTTGGGTTCATTTTCTGAAGTCTAAGGATGAAACCTTTGACACCTTTTCTAGTTTTAGGAAAAGAGTTCAAAATGAAAAGGAGCTCACCATTGTTGCTATTCGTAGTGATCATGGTGGAGAGTTCGAAAATGAGAAATTTGAACTCCTGTGTCTCAAGTATGAAATTGAGCACAATTTCTCTTATCCTAGGACCCCTCAGCAAAATGGAGTTGTTGAGCGGAAGAATAGATCTCTCCTGGAGTTAGCTAGGACTATGCTTAATGAAAATTTCCTTCCTAAATACTTATGGGCTGAAGCTGTTGCTACAGCTTGCTATGTTCTCAATCGGGTCTCCATAAGACCTATTCTTGAGAAAACTCCCTATGAGCTTTGGAATGGCAAAACTCCTACTGTTAAGTATTTTAGAGCCTTTGGAAGCAAATGTTTCATCCTCAATACTAAGGATAATCTAGGAAAATTCGATTCCAAATCCGATCTTGGAATTTTTCTAGGATATTCTCTTACCAGCAAAGCATATAGGGTATTCAATAAGAGAACTCTAGTTGTTGAAGAATCTGTTCATATCAATTTTGATGAGACTCCTCAACCAACAATCAATGTGGATGAGGATGATGTTTTGGAGAAACAATTGGATTCTCTTTCTTTAGAAAAGCCTAGTGATTCTCCTCAAATAGAAAAATCTTTAGAACCATCCCCTAGTTCTCTTGAGATAGTCCCTGTCAAAGCTGAATCTGCAGATCTTCCTAGAGATTGGAAATATATTAGAAATCATTCAATAGAGGAAATCTTAGGTGATCCATCACTAGGTGTTAAGACTAGATCCTCTCTTAGGAATCTTTGTGCCAATGTGGCATTTATCTCTCAAGTAGAGCCTAAGAAGCTTGAAGAGGCCGAGAATGATGAGTATTGGATTTTAGCTATGCAAGAGGAGCTAAATCAATTTGAAAGGAGCAAGGTATGGGAACTTGTTCCGAGGCCTATGGATCATCCAATTATTGGAACAAAATGGGTTTATAAGAATAAATTGGATGAAAATGGGATAGTTGTTAGAAATAAAGCTAGACTTGTAGCTAAGGGATACTCTCAAGAAGAGGGAATTGATTTTGAAGAATCCTTTGCCCCTGTAGCTAGATTAGAGTCAATTAGAATGCTTCTAGCTTTTGCTTGCTACAAAAACTTCACACTCTTTCAAATGGATGTAAAGAGTGCATTTTTAAATGGTTATATAACAGAAGAAGTTTATGTAGAACAACCTTTAGGTTTTGAAGCCTTTGATAAACCCGACCATGTCTTCAAACTTAGGAAAGCTCTCTATGGACTTAAGCAGGCTCCTAGAGCTTGGTATGACAGATTGAAGAATTTCCTTGAGGAAAGGAATTTCAAAAAAGGTAACTCCGATTCAACTCTGTTTACCATGCAAAAGGAGAAGGACATTTTGTTGGTTCAAATTTATGTCGATGACATTATCTTTGGCTCAACTAATGTCAAAATGTGTAATGAGTTTTCATCCCTCATGCAAAGTGAATTCGAGATGAGTATGATGGGGGAGTTAAAGTTTTTCTTAGGATTTCAGATTAGTCAATCTTCTGATGGAATTTTCTTCTGTCAAGAAAAATACATCAAGGAACTTCTTAATAAATTCGGTCTAGAATCTGTCAAATCTTCTAAAACTCCCATGAGTACCACTACTAAATTGGACAAGGATGAAAATGGTATAAGTGTGGATATCAAGAAATATCGTGGTATGATTGGCTCTCTGTTGTATCTGACTGCTAGTAGGCCAGATATACTCTTTAGTGTGTGTCTCTGTGCTAGATTTCAGGCTGCTCCTAAGGAATCTCACTTAACTGCTGTCAAAAGAATTTTTAAGTATTTAAGTGGAACTCCTGACTTAGGATTATGGTATCCAAAAGGTACTTCTTTCGATCTGATTGGCTACTCAGATTCTGATTATGCAGGTAGTCTAGTGGATAGGAAAAGCATCACAGGAACATGTCAATTTCTTGGTGAATCTCTAGTTTCCTGGTATTCTAAGAAACAAAATTCTGTCGCACTATCAACTGCTGAAAGTGAATATATTGCTGCTGGCAGTTGCTGTGCACAAATGTTATGGATGAAACAAACTTTGGAAGATTATAATCTATTTTATGATAGGATTCCTATTTGGTGTGATAACACCAGTGCCATAAACATCTCTAAAAATCCTATTCAACACTCTAGAACAAAGCATATAGATGTCAGATATCATTTCATTAGAGATCATGTTCAAAGAGGAGATGTTTCTTTAGAGTTTGTCAATTCTGTAGATCAACTTACAGACATCTTTACCAAGCCTTTGGATGAGAAGACATTCAATAATATCAGAATAAGGTTAGGTCTCATTAGGGTTGATAGAAAATGATTCTGTCTCTTTTAGAAAAATTCCTAAGTGTTAGCAATTCCTTGTTGTGAATGCATCGGTAGATGCTGATTTTTCTCTAAGCATCGGAAGATGCATTTCTACCGGTAGGTATCGGCAGATGCAGTGTTTTTCTATTCCATCGGAAGATGTTTTTCCTCAATCTGCCGACACGTGTAACTCATCGGAAGATGTATTCCTCATTCTGCCGACACGTATGTCTTCTTCGTCGGGCGTCGATTTATTTCTTTTAAATTCATCCTTCTTCGCTGAAACTCTTCATTTTTCGCGCTCTTTCTGAACACCCCTGCCCTACCAAACCTTCTCTGACGAATCCTCTTCTAGAAATGGAATTTCAAGGTCAATCATCTCGCGCCGTTTCCAAACCAGCAAAGAAGAAGGTCAATGTTTATGCTCGAGAAATTCCTCGTGGAACAGAGTGGCCATCTTTCTACTTTGTCTCTCAAGCTGCTGAGGTAAAGTACCTCAATGATTATCAGTTCAGATCGTTGATTCTTAGTAAAGGTATTTTCTTTGAAAAGCTAGCTGGATTGGACGTTATTGAACCCTTGACAGATCTGGGGTTAATAGGTCTCTTTGAAACCGAATCTTTCTACTACCCGGAAGCAATTAAGATGTTTTATGCAAACCTTAGCTTTGCCTCTGATTTCTCTTCCATTTCGAGCTATGTTTACAACAAACGCATAGAAATCACTCCTAAGTCTATAAATGCCCTTCTGGGAGCTTCTCATTTGGATAACTATCCATTCGTGTATGTGTCAAACTCAGAGCTTCCTTTCTTTGGCACGTCTGATGGACATCAGTTTCTTAGAGAAATTACCTTGGACCCCAACCAAACCTATGATCAATTAAAAGGCAGACATCTGACCCCTAGAGCCAAACTATTTCGTCATATGATTGATTTCAATATTGTTCCCAAGGGTGGACATTATGACGAGGTGAGCGCAATGGAACTATTTGTTCTATTTGCACTCTATTTCAAGACACCCTTTAACATTGGCTACATTGTTGTTCGAAGGATGATTCTTGCTGTTTCCTCCAGGGTTACTTCCTTACCGTATAATTTGCTTCTCATGCGGTTATTTGTCAAGCTTGAAATTGCTTTTTCTGAGGAGATTGAACCTGTGGTACTTAAGGACGGAAATTTTTATTCCCAAATCACTCTAAGCAAGATGGGAATTAATATAGTCAGAAAGGAAGAGCCCATCCTGAACAAGCCGAAGCAAAAGGCTACGAAGGCAGCTCCTGTCAGGCATGGTAAGAAGAAACCTAACCTGCCAGAGGGGTCTAGGCGTGGTAAGAGGAAACTTATCCTGCCAGCGGAATCTGCTGAAGAAGGAGGTGTTTCAGGTCTTCCTTACTGTGCCATTTCCCCTTCTCATTCTAGGGAGTCTAGCTTAGAACCTCCTCCTCTGAAGCGTAAGCACAAGCCTGCTTCTTCCTCTACAGCTTCTCTCTCGGAGGCCACCTCTGTTCCTTCATCTGTGCCTCTTCCTAGTTCAGGCCGTCCTTCTTCACCTATCCATGAGCCTACCCCCCCTCAATCTCCTTCCATCCTAGAACTTCCTCAATCACCACCTCACTCACCTCCTCCTTCTCTCCTGCTGCCCTCTCAACTTGTTTATCCCTCCATCTCTCCGGTTATTCGAGCCATATCTTCAATTTTCACCCATGGTCCTTCAGCTCTACCATCTCAAGTTCCTCCACCTTCCTCTCCACCTACACTTTCCTTACCCCCTACAGCTCCTCCAGTTTCTGCTTCTCCACTACATGAACCTACAGCTCCTACCTCTCCACTCCATGAACCTTCAGCTCCTACCTCTCCACTCCATGAACCGTCAGCTCCTCCATCTCTAATTCATGAACCTTCACCTCATCCATCTCCCGATCAGCAAGAGGTGCTCCCTCCATCACCTGTCTAATCTGCTCCACTAGCTCTGCCAGTCCAACCCCTGGTATCCAATACTCCTGCCACTCCTGCAACTCCCATAACATATCACAGGAGATTTTCCTTAACAGAGGCTCAGTACAATGGGATGCAAGCCTCAATTACCAACCTTGGCCTTGCCCTCGCAACCATGCAAAATAAAATTGATCAGAATCATCAATCCATGGGTTTTGCTCTGGATACAGGTCTTGGCCTGTTGACTACAAAGATTGATGATGATAGGCGAATGGTTATCAAGGAACTTGAGAAACTTCAATTGTCCATTGCCGCCTTGACACCTGAACCTGAGCCTGAACCCGAACCTTCAAGTTCTGGTCCCAATGTTCCCGAGGCCTGCTATGAAGACTTGCTTCTTCCTCTTTCCAGGCCTGCTGTTATGGAAGATGTGCGCTTCATGTCCCTAGACATTCATGAGGCTGAGCTCAAGTTCACTCCTCCTACATTTTCCTCAGCTCCTGAATCTTCCTCTCCTCCAGCCAGTCCAATGGGAGCTTCTCCTCCACCATGTATGGATGTGTGCTCTGGTCCTCCTGTCGAGTCTCCTCCGTGCATGGACATGGTGGTGTCCAGAGAGCCTTCTCCACCTCCTGCTCCCTGTCTGGCAATGGTGGTCTATCAGTCACCTCTCCCACGCGATCGTGCTTTCCTTCAAGCTCTGGTGGATGGCCTTTTCAATCCCCACCGTGACGTGCCCTCCTATGTTCAGAGAGCTTTTTGGAATCGTCACTTAGATCGCTTCAAATAGTGATTTTTTAGTTATCTACATTTTTTTTAGCTGTTCCTTTCAATGACTCTCTTTAGTTTACTATACATACTCTAATGTTGAATGCATTGTTTTTGATAATGTCAATGGGGGAGAATACTATATTTGATTGAGTTTGATTGGAATTGAATGTTTGGATATACTCTGTGTTTCTGGAATTGCTCTGAATGATTAATTGGATAACATGCATATTCTATGGGGGAGCGGCTAGAATTATGGGGGAGTATCAAAGTTAATCAAATTTATATTGTCATAATCAAAAAGGGGGAGATTGTTGACTTATAGAGTATTTAAGTCATAATTTGTTTTTGATTATGTATTTGTGTATTAAGTATACAATTTGATTATATGTATTTAAATAAGAATTATCAATACAAGTTTGGTTGACAATACCCTGAAAAAGGGTATTTTAGTTGTCTAATAAAATCGGTTTGAGTATACAGAGCGGAACAGAAAAACAGGGCTTAAAACGCGTGCTTCTACCGATGACTATACATAAAAAATGGAAGCCTCTGCCGATTGCTAAGAAGAAGAAGACGCCGTTTAGAAGTTATCATCTGCCGATAGCGTCTTTGAAGACATATGCCGATGACGTGTCAAGACAGTACATGTTTTCTCTGCCGATAGCTGTTTCTGAAGACAGATACCGATGACGTGTCAAAGTTCTCATATGCTACATCTGCCGATGATCTTGAAAGACATATGCCGATGACGTGTCAAAGTACTTATTTGTTTCATCTGCCGAAGCGGTTTTGAAGATATCTGCCGATGACGTGTCAAGATGGATCTACCGATAGCATTTGACGCTACTCACACCGATGACGTTCAAGCTTGCTCATGCCGATCACTAGACGACAATTTTCATGAGTTCATCTGCCGATGATTTTTAAAGAGACTTCTGCCGATGGCGCTTTTAAAGAAACATCTACCGATGGCTTTGAAGATTGTCTGTGCCGGTGAAATTTAAGGATACGTCTGCCGATGGAATTCAACGCCTACACCTGCCGATAGTTTTTAAGCTGCTCATGCCGATGGACTTCGATGCATCTGCCGACGGATTTTCACGTTGCGCCTGCCGATGAAGCTTCCAGACACTTATGCCGGTGACGTTTTGAAGCTTACTCATTCCGATGACGTGTCAAGTGTTTTGAAGCTACATCTTCCGGTAATCTTCCGCCATAATTCAAAGTTAGCCGCGAAACTACAGTGACGTCGTTTTCAGCATTAACTCCAGACCTTTAATGGCGACGACGAACAACATTTTCAGACGCAACGGATAGCTGCTTCAGTACGGATGCTTCCCAACGGTAACTTTTCTCCATTTTGAAGAAAGAAGCATTCAATTTTATGAAGCAAATTCATACAGAGTATATAAGCAGAAGAAAAGGCTCAAAGACTAACTTTTGCCAAATTTGAATTCTGAGCCCTAGCTGCGAAAGTTATTGCACACTCTGTATTCTTCTCTACATCTCTCAATCATAACTTGAGATTCACTTTTGTGAGATTGTAGTCTGAGATTTATATTTTACAAACTCAAATCTGTATAAGGCAGTGGATTGACGCCCGTGAAGTTCAATCCAGAATTGTAAAGGCAGTTGATCGGAGCCCGGAATCCCGATCAGTTATTTCTCGTGAGGAGAAGGGTAAGGATCTTCAAGGGGTGAGCCTTGGAGCGTGGACGTAGGCAGTTTGGCCGAACCACATAAAAAGTATTGGTGTTGAATCTCTCTTACTCTCTCTTTAATTTTGATATTACTTTATTTGCAATTAAATCAATTAAGAGAGTAACACTAATTGAATATTAGATTAATTTTTAAAAGTCTAATTCACCCCCCTCTTAGACAATTTCGATCCTACACTCGGGTCCTGCGGCAAGCGATGAACCCTCTCCGACGCGGCGACGCCTGACCATCATAATCTCCCACTCTTCGATATCTCGGTCAATCACTCAATCCCAATCCGATGCCCAGGTCGAGGCACTCTCTGGCGACTCTCCGACACTCGACAGAAGACACGAATGCGAGAAACTAAATGCTTATTGATATTTGATCATTGATCGGCTCTGCGTCTGCCTCTGGCCGTATGTTAAAATTTTTGGGAAGAAAACTGAAAAGAAATGAATCACAATTCACAGCCATCGGGCATCGGCTATCCTGCAAAATTGCAAATTGCAATTGTAATGAAATAAAAAAAATCATATAATATTATAATAACAATTAACAAATAACTGATAACATAAGTATTATTGTATTAACAATAAACAGAAACATAGCCGATAGATAGGCTATTTATGAGCGCTCAATCGACCCTTTCTCGTTCAAAGCAAGTGGCGACCACTAATGTAACTGGTCGACACATAAAAAATCATTTTATTTCGAGGGTCGACCAAAAACCCTAACTCTCGACCCTTCTCTCACTAGTCTCGCCTCTCGATTGTCATCGGCTATTTTCGACCATTCTGCGCCATTTTCTTCTGATATTCATCTCTTCTGATATTCATCTCTTCTCTTCATTTTACACCTCTAAATTTCTAATGGCTTCATCATCTCGAAGCAAACTCACCATTCACAAAAGAAGATCAAAGAATGCTACTCCAACCGCTGAAATTGACCAACAACATACATGGCCCTCTCCTTTATTCAAGAATTCTGATTCATTGAAACGGTATGATGATGATTTCCAGTTTAAACCCCTGATTTTAAGTAGAAGAGTAGAATTTTATGATTTATATAGCTTAAATTTGGAACAGCCGTTAAAGGCTATGGGGTTGTATGAGTTGTTCGATTTTGATGGACCTTACATTGAAACTCCAGTGAGAATGTTCTACGTAAATTTAGAACATTCTTTGAGGCCTCTCAAAATTATTAGTTATGTGTATGGAAAACACATAGAGATATCCCCAAGTTCAATAAATACAATTTTAGAATGTGAGTTCAACAACGAGGCTGAATGTTATTATGAAGCAGCCAAGGATCCTGATTTTATAGGCACTAGCAAAGGAACTGAATTTTTTAGAATGATCGTTAAGGATCCAAATCAATTCCTTCCGTTGAAACCAAAGGCTAAAGATTTAAATGTACGTGCACGACTCATCCACCACATGATTACGTACAATCTTTTACCAAGAGATGGACATAGAGATCATATTAGTGGGATGAATCTCTATGTTTTGTATAAAATCTTTCGAGGAGAATCATTTAACGTTGGGTACGTAATTTTGAAACGGATGCTGCAAGTATTCTCCAACCCGGTCAAGTCTTTACCCTTTAATCTTCTTCTAATGAAGATTTTTGAGGTCAATAGTGTCCAAATTCCTAGGTCCGTAACTCGATTACCTTTGAAGAAAACTGACATCTACACCACTTCCTCTCTAGCAAGAATGGGGATAGGAATCAATGCGACTGGGGAGTGGATTTTCAAAGGAGAACAAGCTGGAGCTGGTGCATCTGGGGCTGGGGCTGAAGCTGAACCCTCATATATGGAAATTGGCGAGGGTGGTAACGAGCAAAGACAAACTACTGAACCCCCATCCAATGCATCTAGAGGAAGTTTCTCTCATCTCGAGGAAAGGGTCAACACTTTGGAGGCCAATATAGCTAGCATTGGCACAGCATTTGACTCCTTTCAGAACGTGATTCTCGATCGCTTTGATCAGATGGAATCTCGGATGGACGCGATGGTAGATGAACTCCATGAAGAATTCAATGAGGTTCACGGGCATCTTTATTATCTTCAAGATTATTGGAATGACAGAATATACCCTCCAGTCGATCCTCCAGCTCCAGTCGATCCTCCTCCAGTCGATCCTTTTGATCCTTTTGACGATCCATGTTACTCTCCATCTCAGTGACATTTTGTCTTTGTTTGTGTTTGTGTTTGTTTGTGTGCTTTGCATAGTTTATGAAAATTATAGTGACTAGTGAGTATGTAAATTGTAATTATTGAAATTTGAATGATTGAAAAATGAAAATTGAGTTACTTATTTTTGTACTTATCTATATCTGTTTAACTGTTTTGGAGTTAATTTTGCAATGTTTAAAATGAAATGTTAAGGACTAACGGCTACAGCCTACAATTGTTTTTTTTATAATGTCAAAAGGAGTGTCGACCAAAACTCACTAGGGTCGACCATTAAATGTGATAAATGAAAATAAAAGTTACAGAATCAATTCAAGTGTCGACCATAACTCACTGGGGTCGACCATTAAATGTGACAAATAAAAACAGAAATTACAAAAGCAATTCAAGTGTCGACCATAACTCACTAGGGTCGACCATAAAGTGTCACAAATGAAAACAGAAATTACAGTAGTCAGAAGCAATTCAAGTGTCGACCATAACTCACTGGGGTCGACCAGTTTTAATTGGTAAAACAGAGCCAATTCACTAGGGTCGACCAGTTTTAATTGGTAAAACAGAGCCAATTCACTAGGGTCGACCAGTTTTAATTGGTAAAACAGAGCCAATTCACTAGGGTCGACCAGTTTTAATTGGTAAAACAGAGCCAATTCACTAGGGTCGACCAGTTTTAATTGGTAAAACAGAGCCAACTCACTAGGGTCGACCAGTTTTAATTGGTAAAACAGAGCCAACTCACTAGGGTCGACCAGTTTTAATTGGTAAAACAGAGCCAATTCACTAGGGTCGACCAGTTTTAATTGGTAAAACAGAGCCAATTCACTAGGGTCGACCAGTTTTAATTGGTAAAACAGAGCCAATTCACTAGGGTCGACCAGTTTTAATTGGTAAAACAGAGCCAATTCACTAGGGTCGACCAGTTTTAATTGGTAAAACAGAGCCAACTCACTAGGGTCGACCAGTTTTAATTGGTAAAACAGAGCCAATTCACTAGGGTCGACCAGTTTTAATTGGTAAAACAGAGCCAATTCACTAGGGTCGACCAGTTTTAATTGGTAAAACAGAGCCAATTCACTAGGGTCGACCAGTTTTAATTGGTAAAACAGAGCCAATTCACTAGGGTCGACCAGTTTTAATTGGTAAAACAGAGCCAATTCACTAGGGTCGACCAGTTTTAATTGGTAAAACAGAGCCAATTCACTAGGGTCGACCAGTTTTAATTGGTAAAACAGAGCCAATTCACTAGGGTCGACCAGTTTTAATTGGTAAAACAGAGCCAATTCACTAGGGTCGACCAGTTTTAATTGGTAAAACAGAGCCAATTCACTAGGGTCGACCAGTTTTAATTGGTAAAACAGAGCCAATTCACTAGGGTCGACCAGTTTTAATTGGTAAAACAGAGCCAATTCACTAGGGTCGACCAGTTTTAATTGGTAAAACAGAGCCAATTCACTAGGGTCGACCAGTTTTAATTGGTAAAACAGAGCCAATTCACTAGGGTCGACCAGTTTTAATTGGTAAAACTGTAATGGTAAAAACTAAAAACTAAAATAGAGCCAATTCCAACGGTAACATTAACAATGCTGTGCAACGGTAACAAGAACGCTGAGTCGCTGAGATTCTGTGGCCGTTGCTAATGCTCTCCCCCTTCATTTCACTATTTCACTCCATTTTTTCTATAAAATTCTAATCCTCCCTTCGTTTATTTTCACCTCAATCTCTCAATCTCTCTCACTCTACTTCAATTCAATTACTTACTACTCCTGTACTCTGCTATCTGACTCTCTGTGATTCAAACCTTCAATGAGGTAAAATTTAGTTTATTCTTTTTATATTTTCAAAATTTTTAATTATATTTAATAATTATACAATTTTACTAACATACATTAATTTATTTTCGTAGGTTTCGTATACTATACTACTATAGTATAAGTGATCAATTCACACCATCCCATACAAGACATAAAATATCTTGTTGGAATTTGGTTCTGGTATCATTTATTTGAAATTATTTTTAATTATGGATCCACGTGATTATAACATTGATTTTGACGATGATATTGAAGAAACTAGGGAAAATGCATTTTCAATAGGACAATCATCTGCACAAGCATCCACTTCCACTTCATCACCTCAAAAAAAAAGAAACAAAACTTCTGAGGTATGGAAACATTTTGTAATGAAAGATATTAAAATAGGTGGAAAAATAGAATCCAGAGCTCAATGTAAATATTGTATTAAAAATTATGCATATGTTTCTAGTAGTTCAACCACCTCACTAAATAGGCATTATCAAAAGTGTCATTTAAACGATCAAGTTAGAGATCCTACGCAGAGATTATTAAATGCTAGTGGTAGTGGCACTTTTATGTATTCACAGAATAAAATGAGAGAAGGAATAGCAAAACTTGTAACACAATGTGAATTGCCCCTAGCGTTTACTGATAGTGTTGAATTTGAAAATTTTATGAAAGAATATGCTACTCCTAACTTTAAACGTGTTCCTAGAAGTACTACTAGAAATGATATCATTAAGATGTTTAATGATATGAAAAATGAACTAATTGTATTTTTTTCAAATGCTCCTTCAATGTCTATTTGTATCACGTCTGATTTATGTAGTGCACGTAATTCTATAGGATATGTAGTTGTAACTTCTCATTTCATAGATGAATCTTGGCAGTTAAATAAAAGAATTTTAGGATTTCGTAATTGTGAATATCCCCACACTGGTATTACAATTTATAAATATATTGTTGCAATATTGCAAGAATATTCTATTTCTATTAAAGATAGAATATTTAGCATTACACTTGATAATGCTAGTACTAATGATTCTGCTATTTCTCATTTTAAAAATTATTTTCAATTACATGCTACTCACAATTCTATGTTTCATATGAGATGTGTTTGTCATATTTTAAATTTAGTTGTTAAAGATGGTATGACATTTATTTCACCTCATATTGAATCAATTAGATCCGCAATTTCTTATATAATTGGATCTAATTCTAGGCAACAAGAATATAGAGATTTTTGTAAAGCTGCTCAACTTAAACCACGAAAATTAAAAACAGACGTAGATAATAGGTGGAATTCTACTTATTTAATGTTGGAAAATGCTAGGCCATATTGGCAAGTTATCTGTACTTTTATTAGTGAGAAAACTCAAAGTATTAATCTTGATAAATCTAGTTGCGATGTAGCTAATATATTTCTCGATTTTTTAAAACCATTTTATGAAGCTACAAATGAATGTTCGGGAATTTATTATCCCACTTCTCATCTTGTTCTTCCAATTTTTATAAATTTAACTGGCAATTTTGCTCAATATCGACGAGTAGATGAATTTAGAGATATTCTTAATAAAATGGAAACAAAATTTAAAAAATATTGGCTTGACATCCCTCCTATTTTTTGTTATGCATATATAATGGACCCTAGATATAAGTTAAGAGGAGTATCTCTTATTGTTAATAAAATTTCTAATAATTTACAAACTCTTTCTTTGTTTTCTATAGATCAAATAACTCATGGAATTACTAGTTTATATTCTTCTTATGAATCTAAATATTCAAATCTTAGTCGTCGTGTTTCTTCACATGCTGCTACTTCAAGTAGTAGTGGTGGAAATATTACAGATTCACAGTTTAGTATTCATGATATTTGGAATGAATTAGATACAGATGCATATTCTAGTTCTATGAAAAATGAACTTGAAATTTATTTTGACACTAGATATCAATTTTCTCGAGAAGAAAAATTTGATATTTTAAATTGGTGGAAAATGTTTTCTAATACATATCTTATTCTGTCTGTAATGGCACAGGATCTACTAACACCTCCAGTCTCAACTGTAGCATCGAAATCTGCTTTTAGTGCAGGTGGACGTGTGTATAACGATCGACGAGGAAGACTTGCACCCGAACTCGTGGAGGCACTTATTTGCATGAAGGATTGGAATGATGCTGCTTCAAGAAATCAACAGAGACACGACGAAATACTTGAAGAATTTCAAAATTTGGAAGTTGAACAACAAGATTAGCCTTTTGTAATTTTTTGATTTTGTAATGGATGATGATTGACTATTAGTCATTAGAATTTAGATGAATGGCAAAACTATGCGTTTAATTTGTATAAGTTTAATTTGTGAAAGGTTATAATGAAATAGAAGATTATATTTTTGTTACATATCTTTTGATATCTCTTCACTTTCTTTTAAGTTTTTGTTTTTATCGAGGGCCGAGCATTCGCCCCAATTGGGGCGACTGCTCGGCGCGCGCCGATAACTCGCCCCACTTTGGGCGAGTGCTCGGCTCTCGCTCTGCTTAAAACAGATCGAGGGGATAGTCGCCCCAAGCGAGGGCCGATCATTCGCCCCACTTGGGGAGAGTTATCGGCCCTCGCTCTGTTTAAAACAGAACGAGTGCCTCAGTCGCCCCAAGTGGGGCGAGTTATCGGCTTGGCCCTCGTTCTGATTTAAACAGAGCGAGGGCCGATCTTGCTCCCCAAGTGGGGCGAGGTATCGGCCAGGGCCGAGCATTCGCCCCACTTGGGGCGAGTTAGCGGCCCTCGCTCTTTTTAGGCAGACAGTTTTAAATTTTTAATTAAATAGTTAGCTTTTAGTTTTAGCCTTTTAGGTCGAATTCAAGAATTCAGAGTTTCAGACATAATACAACCCCTTCAGAGTTCGGCCCTTCCTAGTTCCCCGACCCCGAGTCCCGATCAATTGCCCGCGCCAAACACTGCTAAATCTGAATCTCCCAGCGCCTCCCCTCCCGGCTCCCGTCAATCGCAGTAGCCCGCGCCGAACACTGCTAAATCTCCCAGCGTCTCCCCTCCCGGCTCCCGTCAATCGCAGTAGCCCGCGCCAAACACTGCTAAATCTCCCAGCGCCTCCCCTCCCGGCTCCCATCAATCGAAGTATTTCGCACCACAACTTCGTCCTCCGCGAATCCAGCTCAAGGCTCAGTGGCTCACCATCCGATCCGACTAGGTTATATTTCTTCCACACTTTGATAATTTAAGTGAATATTATTCGATTACTTCGCATTAGTCTGTGGAATGGGTTGATTTTTGATTGCTGAGGTTGGTTTGAGATAGAAAAGTAATTGTGAATGAAGTTTTATAATTGTGCACACCACTTGTTCAATGAAATGTCTATGTGAGAATTCTAAGTTTAAAATTATCTGTTACACAAATTATCTGTTACACAAATATAATATGTTGTTTATTTGGGTGTGATTGAAGTTATTGTACACAAATTTGAGGTGTTTAGCATATGTATTTGTGTTTCCTGTTTTGTCACAGGTTAAAAAAATATGCCGCCTAAACGTTTAAAAGCTTCTTCAAGCTCTCGAATCGATCACTCGTTCATAAATTCTGAGGCAAAGACATATTTCACGGATTTCATGGCCAAAAATAAACCTATTATATGCGAAATCCAGTTTCCACCCGATCAGGATGATGGAAATATTTTAGCCATGATTGAGCAACGAAAATGGGAGAATCTTGCTATATTAGGTGGTGATGCGAACATAAATATCGTTCGTGAATTCTACGCAAATTTGAGAGTATCTAATTCAGATAGTGCTAGTACGGTTCAAGTTCGCAATAAAATCATCGACTTCTCTGACGAGTTCATAAATGCAAAGTTTGGTTTGGTCCGTTTGGATATCTTATATGAAGATGATTATCATACTATGATAGAAGAGGGACCAGACTATGAGATGATTATACAAGAGATGGGACATCGAGGTTCTAAATGGGTTTACTCCATCGTCAACCGAGCTCAACCATTGCACTTGATACTAAATTGTCTTAACTGTTATGCTCAGGCTTGGTGCAGGTTTATCGGAGGAAACTTAATGCCGACATCTCAAAGGTATGAGCTTACCAAAGAGCTGGCGGTGCTCCTTTATTGTATTCTCACTGGTCGCTCCATAAATGTCGGGCGAATTATCCATGGTAATATCAGTGCATATGGTAAGGGTTCGACCACTGCAGCTCATATCCACCCCATCCTTATCACGCACTTATGCGCTGCAGAAAATGTCCCTATGAGCTCTGACGATGTTTGGATACAGCCAAAGCTTTACGTCTCATCAAATATTTCAAGAATATCCAGTTGGCCGTACGACAAAGCTAAAGAAAATGGACTGGGATTCATTGAGGATGATATTCATGCTGAAATTCCTCCTCCACTAATGCCATTGCCTCGTATTCGGCGCAAAGATGGTATTATGACTTATGCAGAAGGTAGCACAGCGGAGGAAAAAAGAGTGCGCGTCGAGACACGTCGAAAACAACGATATGAAAATTAATCAACTATGCCTCTCGATCAAGGCGCCTCTTCATCATCTGCCGTGCCACCTCGCTCTTACTCAAATAATGATATGGGACAGATGTTAGAAAATCTTACAAGCCAACAAAGCCAACAAAGCCAAATGTTTGCCAACATGGCTACTGATAAGTGTGTATTTTACACATTTATTTATACTTTTTACACTTGATTTGATAAGTTTATCTCAAGTGTTTGAACGAATTTGATGTATTTGATGTAAGTGTGCAGAAAACTTATTTAAAACCGGAAGATTTGACTGTAAAAAGAAGGAGGAAAAGAAAGACAAAATAGTGGCAAAACAGTGAACATGGCGATCGATCTCCACAAAGTCCAACGATCGATCGCCACACGAGTTTAATTTTGGAAAGGGTGCTGCTTCTGATTTGAACCGTTAAGGTAAGAAATCAGAGAATCTCAACCACTGATTGATAAAAAGAGAAAAGATATAACCTAAACCAGGGAGGAGCAGCGAAAAGGAAAGGGGCACAAATTTGGAAAGCTAACTATTTTGAATCAGAACCACTAATCGAAGGAAAGGCTGAATCTCTACCATTGATTGAGTAAAAAAAAAAGAATATATAAAAAAAAACCTAAAAGCAGAGCGTTGGGCGATTTACACAGCAGAGATCGAGTTTGCGATATTGAGGGCAAGCATCAGGGATTCGGGATTCGGCAGAATCGCCCAACGCCGAAGACCGAAAGCCGATCGCTTCTCGCGCTACTCAACATACCAGCTTTCAACAAGACATAACACAAAGGCTAGAAAATATTTTCAATCAACATAGCACCTTTGAACAGGATGTAAGACAAAGGCTGGAAAATATTTCCAATCAACATACCAGCTTTGAACAGGATACAAGACAAAGGCTGGAAAATATTTCCAATCAGCAAAGACGCATCGAAGATTGGTTGACGCATATGAAAAATCATTCGGTAGAGCTGACAAACTTCTGTGCACGATATGTGAGATCATTAGATACTCATTATGACCGTTTGAATCTAGTGAACCCACGTTTACCTATCTTTCCGGAGCACTTATTGAGACCATATCGCCCTCCACAAGAGGGTGGGGACAACGATGAGCCCAACGGCGACGGCGACCAGTCATGAGCTAGAGTTATGTTATTTTTCACCTACATTTTTAGTTTATTTTATGCATTGAATTAGTTGACATATTTATTTTAAATTTAGGTAATTATAGTATATTTTATGATATATTTTAGACTTTAGTTATACAATCAAAATTTTTTATTTATATAATTGTAAGCTCAGATCGTTACGCTCGGCTCGTTACGCTCGTTGGGCCAGCTCGGCTCGGCTCGAGCCGGCTCGGCTTGTTACGCTCGACAGGCTCGTTAGGCTCGGCTCGTTTGGCTCGGCAGGCTAGGTGAGCCGGGACTTTTCCGGCTCGGCTCAACTCGACTCGCTCGTTTAACATCTCTAACTAAGTGTAAATTTAAATTACGAATTAGAATTTAGATACAAATCCTAAATTGACCCTGCAACACGTTTTTATATAATTAATGGAATTAAATATCGGTGGTTGTCTTGATAGAACAATTTCTTCGGCAATTAATAAATAATAAAAGTAGGTTATTTTTCCAAAACCCATGAAAAGACAGTTTTCAATTTCAGTCACTCACTAAAAATTAAGAGGGACCAATGATATTTAAGATGCACGTGTCAGCTCATTTTCCATGGGCTTTCTTGAAGCACAACCTTAAATAATATCGCTATTTGAATTATTGTGGTGTTACGTGCATTATATAACTCACATTTTATTTTTAACTGAGTACAGAATTTTTACAAGTAAAATTTAAAAATAAAATCACGTGAACTTCAACCTAGAGAACATTCGTGGTCCAACAGTTCCAAATATCCAAGCACGACTGGCCTAGAATCGGACCAGTTTTAGGTTCGATTATGGTTTAGTTCATAAATTATAAAAAAAACCAGTGCCCCACCTGCGTTGCGTGTTGTTTTGCCATATACATACATAAGTAAGTTGTTATAATCTAAGTAAGTTGTCTTCTGTTGAAGATCTTCCCCAAAAATATACCGAAGCACTAAAAAACGAAATTTAAGTTAATTGATTTTGTGGCCTCCCTCTTTGTTATTTATTTTTCTACAAAGTCTCTCTTGCTCGTTCCACTTATATTTGTCTAACATATGCAAACTCACAGAATCTTCTAGAGATGGGAAGATAGAGAATCGTTGGCTGATGTCACAGTGATCGGTAGATATTTAAACCTGCAAGACCAACCACAATTTTCTTTAAATTGTTGAAATTAAATGAATTTTTAGTCCATACTATTTCAAATTCTTAAAGAATAGGTCAATCTGTACAATTAGAGGATGCGTATTTCTTGTCAACACTTGCTGTTATTTCAGATTGCTTATTGGTTGTGATTTTCTATTGGTTCGACGCGGAGGGTGTTTCTCTCGTACCTCTTATCGTATTTGTTGTGATACCACTACTTTCTCGGTGCCTTCTAACTATTTCGGTGTCTCTTGAATCTGTACGGCGACAACATTGACACAAAGTTAGTGTGATAGTAAGATTTGACCCCTAGTTATGTCAAATATATAAAAAGAGAATTTATACGAAAATTCTTAACCTTTGTTAATTGGTTTAAATTAATAAGGTTTCACTCTCAAATCAGTGTAAAATTCATAACTCTTCATTAATGGTATGAATTATTAAGTTTTCACTCAATGGTGTAAATGTCAGAACCATTCATTAATTGATGCGAATTAATAAGGTTTTACTTATAAAATAAATCTGAAATGTTATATTAATATGAAAATGACGATTAAAAATGATCCCAAGAGATTTTGAAAAAAAAAAAAAAAAGAATCTATGATATCTGAAAATTTATTAAATAAATTATTAAATACAAAATGACTATGAATAATAAAAATGTATTCCGAATACAAATTTTGAGTTTTGGTAATTAAAAACAAATTCACATTTCAAATATACTCATTTCTTTCCTTACCCTTGGCGAAATTTCCAAATGCAAAAACCCAACCAAGAAGTAGTTGACATACAAGAGTATCGTGCTCAGATCGGAATTCATAAAAATCAAAACTTGGATTCTGTGCAATTATGGAATGGCTAAGACTACTACATTTATACTGTGCAGAGGTGGACGACGACCGACATCGGTGAGATAGAAGAAGCTTGAAGTTTTTCATTAAATTTTAGTTATTGTCCACAAGTTGGTCAGTATTTTTTATTCATTAAAAAGTTTTTATTTATTTATTTAAATCTGTATTTCGTTTCTTCTATTTTTCATTTACATTATGATATCATCTACTAAGAAGGCTGGTGGAGCAGATGCATCATAAATGTGCGCAATTACTTCAGCTATTATGAAGCGATGAAGCGGGGAATTTTCCACCTCAAAAGTGTCGGCGCATGTAATCATCGCCGACGAACTAATTAACTCTCCGATCTCACACCAGCTGTGTTTGGTTCAAACGCTAAAAGATTAAATTTATCCCTTACAAACCTTACCCTTTTCTTTCCGGCAAAGCTAAAAGATTGAATATTGTTGAATTTATCGGTTAAATCATAGACATGTATATTACATTTTTCATTTATTCTCGCATTTCAAATTGCTTTCTAACTCGTTTGATGATTTTTAACTTAATTTTAAATTACGTCGAGAGATCGAATTGAGTTAGAAATCGTGAGAGTTGCTAAAAAACATGGTATACATTGACGATATGATATCATATAGTTAGAAAAGACAAAAAAATTATCTAAATTTCACTTTAGAAGATAAAAATGATTAGTTCTAAAGGAAAAACAACCTTGTGGAATCTGAACCGGAACTCGCCTGTGGATTTATGTTCGATCAAATTAGGCAAATCGAATTTGGAGGGTTGACGTAATCAGTTTCTAAAAAAGCATAATAAATGTAAAAGCAAGGAAAAGAAGGGCAACTTATGTAGATGAATCCAATTATTTTGCGACCTTCCATCTTGCTATGCACATCACTTACAATACACACACACACACGCATAAATATTGCCAAAAAAAAAAAAAACATGAAGACCGACTAAGATTATGAATAGCTGATTCAGCAATTACGATTATATGGGCTGCGGCAGGTATTTGGATGTGGAAGACAACCAGTGTACCGTTTGCCTCTCCCACAAGGATTAACCGCCTTCTGTCCTTTGGTAAGTGTAGGGGGGGTTACGTAGCTGTTGCCATCCAGTAGCATTCTGCTTATCTCGGAATCCATCATGAACTCCGACTGCCAGTCATCGTCGGCGACGAGGTCGTTCTCGGGGTGGCCGGCACTGAACAACGATGGCGTCGATTCGTTCCCGCTTTCGACGGCGGTCACCCTGCAGACTCTGGGGGTGAGGAGAAAAAGGACCGACATTGCTGCGATGGCCAATGGAAGGCTTTTGGTTGCAGTGACTTCCATGGTTGGATGATTGGGTGGATGCAAAACTTGGATCCAGAAGATATAAATAATTAACAACCGCCACTGTAGGAGGGGTAGGGATCCATTAAATAACGTCACCTATAACAATTAAGATCAATTATAAATATATAAAGTAAAATAGTCACCTATAACAATTAAGATCAATTATAAATATATAAAGTAAAATATTCACAGTACCAAATAATAAAAGTTAAATACTCAAAATTATCTTTTGAAGTTTGAAAATCAACTTTTCAAAATAGGGAACATTTATAATAAAATTATATTTACTCACTTATTCTACTCTTTTAGAATATTTTATGACGTGCCAAATAATAATTAATATAATTATTATATAATAAATAATAAATAATTAATTTATTGCCTGCCGATTCCCTTCTTCATGGCTTCATATTAGTTGAAATAATTATGCACATTTATTATAATATGTTCCACTATGCTTCTAGGTAGATGATATCATAAACATAAAGTAAAAATAGAAGAAATAAAATACAGATTTAAATAAAAAAAATTATTAATAAAAATACTACAAAATTGTGAGACAATAACTAAAATTTAATGAAAATAATCCTATAACATATGATTTAATAATTTAATAATGTCACACCGACAAGTCATCCCATAACAAAATTCAAGAGGAAAAATGTAGTAGTCTTAGCCATTCAATAATTACACAATAATCAAAGTATTAATTTTTTTTTACTCCAATGTCAGTCTTTGTTGGGTCACCCTTCCCGCGGTTGCAAAATGCAGCCAATAAGCATATAAGAACTGTCTGTCATCGGAACTTACCGCTGCTATTGCCATTAAACTCCCCGTTAGATGTAAAATGTTCATCTATACCACTTCATTAAGAGCAATTCATCAACACAACTTTTCTCGGGTTGTAAAGGCAATCTTCGGGTTAAGCCGATAACACAACGAAAATTTATAGAACGGCAACAGTTGGGTCGACAACCGATGGCTTTGGAATTCTGCCAAAATGTTTTTGAGTAATCACAATTCTTTCAATCCACAACATGGTTAGTCTGTTCCCATTTTGAGCCTTTTTTATTTGAAATTCTTGTAGACCACTTTTTTTTATCGTAACATCTAACAAGCGACTCTTCTTCATTTTTAGTTTTTGTTTTTTATCACAGCCCAAAGTTTAAATCTTAATTTTTTAAATTAAAATTATTCTCGTTATTGGTGGGACAATTATGAATTTGACAGGAGTCTTTCCTTGTTTACTCTGGGATTTTTTAATCTGAAAATTTCGATAAGGGCGACAGTCTCATACGTAGTCAAGTTAAACAAAGAACTAAGTCAATTTGAAATAGAATTTCTTCCGCTGAGTAATCTTTTCTTCGTGACTGCCTCCTCTTTGCGTAAAATGCATTAAATTTGAATTGATGATTGAAGTAATTAATAAAATACTAATTTTAGGATAATAATAATTATATGCGGATGAATTTTGTTATTTATGTTTATACTTTGGGGGTATTTAGAATTTCTAATTTGTTTACGTGGCTTTATGCATAATTAGTTTTAAGTTTATATGTAGGATTCAATTGAAAATGACTCGAAAATTATAAGTATAAATTGTGCAAGCACCTCATAGATGAAATGCAGAGTCCAACCTTCAGTCATGTGCGACATAGAAGAATTCAAGGAGACCCAATCCATAGAGCTATTTCAACCGCAAAAATCTGCAGCGGAAGCCTCAGGAAATTTGCAGAAGCTTGATCCAGAGCGTCAAACCATTAAATATAGACATGGGGACACCCAGACCTCAGTAGCAGACACCCCCAAAGGATCCCCGGGCAAGCAGCGAAAGATTCATCATTAGTTATTGTTTTTTGAAATTAAAATTGTGGAGGCCAGGAGACATACGTAGACACCCACAGTGGGCACTTGAAGAGCCATGCGAAGTCCTACTTAGAGACAAGAATACTTCAACAGATGCCCAATCACTACGTGTGGGTGCACAATCACGACGTGCAGACGCCGACCAAGTAGCTCCCAATTTAAGTTGCAGAAACCCATCAACTCGTTCATGTCTTTAACGAATACATTGCGGATGCTCAATGACAACCAAAGGACGCCCACAACTCAGAGAAAGCTGAAAATAATTATAAAAAAAAAGCTCACTCTGCTGTTCAATTCACCTACATACTATCACACTGAAGTGCTGCTAAATTTTCTTGAGACTTTATCGCCTCTATTCTTGAGTGAATCTCTAACTCTCAAATACCCAAACTAGAGATTTCATATTTGTGAGAATGAGGTTTTATGCCAACAATCTCTACAATTGTAATTTACGGAACGATTTAAGAATGACGCTCGAGAAGATTCATTGTAAAGCTTGATTAACGCATGAATGTTCAATCAATCATAATCAAAAGGATAATGGAAGAAATTTTCAAGGAAGAGTCGTAGAGCACAGACGTAGTCAAAATTGGTCAAATTGCTTGCATTCTCTTCTCTTACTCTCTTATTTATTGTTGCTGTCATTGTTTGTGTATTACGCTTAAGAAATCTAGTTAAAAAATAAAATATATTAATATGAGATGGAAAACGATTAACATTATAATCACAAAAAAAAATTAAAAAACCTAATTCACCAGTCTCTTAGGTTATTATTGATTCAATACCTCCATCGTAAATCTTGAATTTCATCATCGTTAGAGTAAAGTTCTCGATCTTCAATCTTCGTTTCCCACGATCACGTCTCTCTTTAGCAAAAACAGCAATAACAATTAGTGTGAGATTGCAAAGGGTTTTTTTTTTTTTTT
This sequence comes from Begonia masoniana, assembly GCA_022432975.1. Classification (NCBI taxonomy): domain Eukaryota; kingdom Viridiplantae; phylum Streptophyta; class Magnoliopsida; order Cucurbitales; family Begoniaceae; genus Begonia; species Begonia masoniana. Next base: position 11,502,201 of record CM039502.1, read on the forward strand.
TTTTTCTACGTGCTTTTGATGAATTCTATTTGTCTCAACCCCAAAAGGACCAGAGACAGAACGTGGAACAACCCGACCAGAGATGAACCAGATTGTTCAACCCTTAACTTAAGTTTCACTAAATAGGAGCGGAAGATTCATAGAATTTTTTAAATAGTCTAGGCACGAACTACCAATGTGTTAAATCAAGGTCCATCATTGATAGTGTGTTAATATAAATACGATAAATTGTACAAATTTATATAAAAGTGATTTAACGTGTTTCAAAACGAACGAAACGAACTAAAATGAAATATTTAAAGAAATAAAATAAGGTCTAAAATATTGAAAAGTTCAATCATGTGTCGACAAATCCGAATCTCCATTAATAAGTCCTAAAAGAAGAAGTTGTTTGGAGTGAGTCGACTAAACTCATCAGGGATCAAATTTCTCATGCAACATATAATTTAAATAGTGAACATGTCAATTTGACAAAACATTTTATATGCAAGAGTTAAAAATCGTGCAGTAGAACAAATTATACAAATAATTTAGCATAAAGTAGTATATAATAAATTTCTGCTGTACAAAATTTTCGATGAAAATAGAGCCGCTCATGGACCTTGAGCAGAACATGTCATAGAAAATAAAAAGAAAGCAATGCTCGGCGATCGCAAGCCACAAAGTACTATGCTTAGGTTTGGAGATTTGAAACCTAAGAACACGACATATCCAACCTATTTTCAGAACATATAAATAAAAAAAAATTAAAAAATTCAAAATGTGCTCAATTTTAAATGTATTTACTAAAAGTAAATAATTAATATTAATATATTATAACGACCTCTTATTCCAGTAAGATATTGTCCACTTTGGAGATTGAACCGTAGCACAATGTCCTCCCCTCACGACTATGTTTGGTGAGGACTTCTCAGTCGGTCACCCAACTTGGTACTACTCTCGCCGAAGCACTTTTAACTTCGGAGTTCTTATGGGATCCGTTGTCAATTATGCTCTAAAACACGTCTTACTATCTTGGGAGGGTCTCTTTACATATGTTTCATTTCCATATATTTTTCCAAGCGATGTGGGATTGTGACGACCCCCTCTTTACAACCCGTCACCTTCCGGTTCTCACGCACGGACGTACCGCCATATGGGTTCCGGTTCGTGCAGCTATCGTACTCATACGTACACATCCGGATCATCACATATATTGTACATAAAATTAAATTTCTACTTCAAATGAGCTTACCGAAATCAGGTTAGAAATCGTTGATGAGTTAAAAAGAAAATTGGATTGCAAAATTAAACGGAAAATATAATATATATCTTTTGGAAAACCAACATTACGCAATTGCAAGTGTCACAATTAAATAATAAAGGATAAGTAAGATGTCTATCTCATATATATATAATTATCGATCTTTGAATCTGAATAAAACTAAGTTAATTTATGAGGAAAAATTGAGTAAGCTAATTAATTAGAAATCAAAACAATAAAATGAAGCATAAACATACAAGAGGAAATAATTAAACAAGAGAAAAATGACTTAGATTCTCATATCCTTTACGTGGATTTTTAATAGCAATCGTGTGAACATGTAGCAACAAACAAGGTAGATGTTTCTAATGTGAATATATTCACTTGCATAGTGTTGATTTTGCACAACATCTATACCACGTTTCTTATTTAGATTTGTACTTCAATATGCTTAAGATCCTGATAGAATTAGAAATGAAGTTAGAAATCGTCAAAATTGCTAGAAAATGTGCGAGTAAATTAAGACTAACGTCCAAATTGACGAAATGAGAAAGTTCCATTTGCCAAAAACAAACGTTAAAGGTGTAATCTAATAAATTATGTAAACGTCACTTTATCAAAGTTCAAATAAAAATGATTAGTTTTAAAGGGAAAACTACCCAGTGAAATCTGAACAGGAGATCGCCAGTGCATTTATGTCCGACCAAGGTCACTCAGCTGAGGCACTCACCACTCCAGAAATCGAATTTGGAGGGTTGACCTAATCGGCCTCTCCGTTTCTAAAAGCACAATAAACGTAAAAACAATGAAATGCACATCACTTACAATACACATAATATATCCACCCACAAAAAAAAAGAAAAAGAAAAAAGCAATGGAGACCGACTAAGATCAAGAACAGAACAGCTGATTCAGCAATTACGTTTAAATTTGTTGCATTTTTCTCCCTTTTTTATGGTATTTGAAAGTGGAAGACAAGATCTATACGGATTGCCTCTCGCACAATTAACCGCCGGCTATTCTTTGGTAGGTGTAGAGCGGGTTACGAAGCCTGAGACATCCAGTAGCATTCTGCTTATCTCGGAATCCATCATGAACTCTGACTCCCAGTCATCGTCGGCGACGAGGTCGTTCTCGGGGTGGCCGGCACTGACAACGATGGCATCTTTCCGTTCTCGCTTTCGACAGCGGTGGCTCTGCAGACTCCGGGGCTGAGGAGAAAAAGGACCGACATTGCTGCAATGGCCAATGGGAGGCTTTTGGTTGCAGTGACTTCCATGGTTGGATGATTGAGTGGATGCAAAACTTGGATCCAGAAGATATAAATAAGGTTAATTATAGATGGTATATGTAATTTATTTCAGTTAGTCTTTATACTAAATAAACACAAATCAAAGACTGTATTTTAATTCTTGACTTTTTATCAATAATTTTGTTAAACTTTCGTTTAAAAAATTACCAAACGATATTGAATTCATTGACAAAAATTATCTTTGTATTATTAATGTAGGTCCTTCGTTATAATGGACTCACCCATAAGAAATATGCATAAATAATATTTTAAAGTGATATATATAAAAATAAGACAACTATCTCGTTTGATATTATATGTCACTATCCTTGGTTTATTCTTAAATAGTTAAATTATACAAGAACATGAGATTGTTCGATTTAAGAATATTGAAATTATTCACCGATTCAAAATTTTCCTTTAATGGAGAGGAAAGAAGTTCAACTCGATCTCATACTCGTAAATATTTATGTGATTTTCACATACCAATGTACAAATATGCAATGCATGTACCGGCCGTCATACAATATAGGTGCAAGTTGTCAATTGATACACAAGCACATTGTCATGCATGTGTGAAATAATATTTTAAAAAGTAAATATGGTAAAAAAAATATTGGATATTAACACTCGTACTAAAACTAGGATCGATGAATAGAAAGTCAAGTAAAACTCCTAGGTTTTTTGGGTTCAGTCAAGCAAATGAAGAGCGATCTAAAGAATATGAACAAATATCGAATCAAGAGTGATGGTTTAAAACCAAGAGACGCTACTAGAAAGAAGCTCAAGCAACAATAGTCAATCTCGACATGTTCTATGCAATAAAAAAATAAAAATAAAAAATGTGAAAAAGAGTTCGAAAGATAGAAGGAAAATAAGGAAATGGTAGGGGCATTAAATGAAGGGTTTAAATGAGCTATCAATTCATGAAGTATGAATTATGAGGATTAATGGGTGTGAATTGATAGAAAATTGATTTAAATTCTCAATCATTCCATAACAAGTGTGAATTAATGTAGCTTCACTTCAGTAAATTTAACTCATTGGACTTCAATATATGATATCATATACTTAGAAAAGACGAAAAATTATCTAAATTTCACTTTAGAACATAAAAATGATTAGTTCTAAAGGAAAAACAACCTTGTGAAATCTGAACGAGAGGGTTGACCTAATCAGTTTCTAAAGCATAATAAATGTAAAAGCAAGGAAAAGAAGGGCAACTTATGTAGATGAATCCAATTATTTTGCGACCTTCCATCTTGCTATGCACATCACTTACAACACACACACACACGTAAATATTGCCAAAAAAAAAAAAAACATGAAGACCGACTAAGATTAAGAATAGCAATTACGTTTAAATGGGTTGCATTTTTCTCCCTTGTTTACGGTATTTGAAAGTGGAACGCAAGATCTGTACGGATTGCCTCTCTCACAATCAACCACCTGCTTTTCTTGGATACCTGAACGGGGGGTTAAGGGGCGTGAGACATCCAGTAGCATTCTGCTTATCTCGGAATCCATCATGAACTCCGACTGCCAGTCATCGTCGGCGACGAGGTCGTTCTCGGGGTTGCCGGCACTGAACAACGATGGCGTCTTTCCGTGCTCGCTTTGGACATCGGTGGCTCTGCAGACTCCGGGGCCGAGGAGAAAAGGGACCGACATTGCTGCAATGGCCAATGGGAGGCTTTTGGTTGCAGTGACTTCCATGGTTGGATGATTGGGTGGATGCAAAACTTGGATCCAGAAGATATAAATAATTAACAACTGCCACTGTAGGAGGTAGGGATCCATTAAATAATGTCAATTATAACAATTAAGATCAATTATAAACGTATAAAGTAAAATATTCATAGTACCAATTAATAAAAGTTAAATACTCAAAATTACCATTTGAGCCCATCTCCTTCTTCATGACTTCATGTTAGTTAAAATAATTATACATATTTATTATAATATGCTCCACTATGCTTCTGAGTAGATGATATCATAAACATAAAGCAAAAATAGAAGAAATGAAATACTTCCAACTTGTGTGAGACAATAATTAAAATTTAATAAAAAGAATCCTATAACATATGATTTAATAATTTAATAATATCACACCGACGAGCATTCCATAACAAAATTCTAGATGACAAATGTAATAGTCTTAGCCATTCAATAATTGCACAAGAATCAAAGTATTAATTTTTTTAGACTCTGAGACGTCAGTCTTTGTTGGATCACCGTTCTGGCGGTTGCAAAATGCGGCCAATCGGCATATAGGAACTGTTAGTCATCGGAACTTACCGCTGCTATTGCCATTAAACTCCCTGTTAGATCTCCGACAAACAGAAGATTAAGTGTTTTGAATGGTTGGAAAATAACGTTGAGCGGGGGCAACACAGCAACCTTAAAATGTGTAATTTTTTATTGTAACCTTAAAATGTACAAATGTAAAATGTTCATCTATATACCACTTCATTAAGAGCAATTCATCAATGCAACTTTTCACAGGTTGTAAGGCGATCTTCGGGTTAAGCCGATGATATAACGAAAATTGATAGAACGGCAACAGTTGGGTCGACAACCGATGGCTTTGGAATTTTGCCAAAATGTTTTTGAGTAATCACAATTCATTCAATCCACAACATGGTTAGTCTGTTCCATTTTGAGCCTTTTTTATTTGAAATTCTAGTAGACCACTTTTTTTATCGTAACATCTAACAAATGACTATTCTTCGTTTTTAGTTTTTTTTTTTATTTTCACAGTCCAAAATTTAAATTTAAATTTTTTAAATTAAAATTATTCTCTCGCGTTATTGATGGGACAATTATGAATTTGACAGGAGTCTTTCCTTGTTTACTCTAGCATTTTTTAATCTGAAAATTTCGATAAGGGCGACGGTCTCGTACGTAGTGAAGTTAAACAAAGAACAAACTCAATTTGAAATAGAATTTCTTCCTCTGAGTAATTTGTTCTTCGGGACTGCCTCCTCTTTGCGTAATATGCATTTAATTTGGATTGATGATTTAAGTAATTAATAAAATACTAATTTAAGTTAATAATAATTATATGCAGATGAATTTTGCTATTTATGTTTATACTTTTATTGAAAATACTTTTATAAATGGGTATTTGGAGTTTGGAGATTTTAATTTGTTTACTTAACTTTATGCATAATTAGTTTAAGTTTATCTGTAGGATTCAATTGAAAATGACTCGAAAATTATAAGTATAAATAGTACAAGCACCTTGAGATGAAATGCTTAAGTCCAACCTCGAGTCATATGCGACATAAAAGAATTCAAGGAGACCAAATCCAGAGAACTATTTCGACCGTAAAAATCTGCAGTGGAAGCTCGAGGAAATTCGCAAAAGCTCGATCTAGAGCGTCAAACCATTTAATATAGACATGGGGACACCCAGGCCTCAGTAGTAGACACCCCCAAAGCATCCTGGAGCAAGCTGCGAAAGACTCATCATTAGTTATTGCTTTTTGAAATTCAAATTGTGGAGGCCAGGAGACATACGTAGACAGCCACAGTGGGCACTTGAAGAGCCATGCGGAAGTTCTACTTAGAGATAGGAATACTTTGACAGATGCCCAATCACTACGTGCGGGTGCTCAATCACAACGTGCAGGCGCCGACGAAGTAGCTCCCAATTTAAGTTGCGGAAACTCATCACCTCATTCATGTCTCTAACGAACATATTGCGGCTGCTCGATGACAACCAAAGGACGCCCACAACTCGAGAAAGCTGAAAATAATTATAAAAAAGAAACTTACTCTGCTGTCCAACTCAGCTAGATACTATCACACTGAAGTGCTGCTAAATTTTCTTGAGATTTTACCGCCTCTATTATTGAGTGAATCTCTAACTCTCAAATACTCAAAGTTGAGATTTTATACATGTGAGAATGAGGTTTTGTGCCAACAATCTCTACACTTGTAATTTGTAGAACGATTTAAAAATGATGCTCGAGAAGATTCATTGTAAAGTTTGATTAACGAATGGAAGTTCAATCAATCATAATCAAAAGGTTATAATGGAATAATTTTTTTAGGAAGAGTCGTGGAGCACAGACGTAGTTAAGATTGATCAAATCGCTTGCATTCTCTTCTCTCACTCTCTTATTTATTGTTGCTGTCATTGTTTGTATATTACGCTTACGAAATCTAGTTAAAAAACAAAATATATTGATATGAGATGGCAAACGATTAACATTATAATCACAAAAAAAATTAAAAAACCTAATTCACCAGCCTTTTAGGTTATTATTGATCGAATACCTCCATCGTAAATCTTGAATTTCATCATCGTTAGAGTAAAGTTCTCGATTTTCAATCTTCGTTTCACACGATCACCTCTCTCTTTAGCAAAAACCGCAATAACAATTTGCGTGAGATTGTAAAAGATTTTTTTTTTGTCTCTACGTGTTTTTGATCAATTCTATTTGTCACAACCCCAAAAGGATCAGAGACTGAACGAGGAACAACCCGACCAGAAACGGACCAGATTGTTCGACTCTTAACTTAAGTTTCACTAAATAACAGCGTAAGATTCATAGAATTTTTTAAATAGTCCGAGCCCAACTACCAATGTGTTAAATCAAGGTCCATCAATTATAGTGTGTTGATATAAAAATGACAAATTGTACAAATTTATATAAAAGTGATTTAACGTGTTTCAAAAAGAACGAAACGAACTAAAATGTAATATTTAAAGAAATAAAATAAAGTCTAAAATATCGAAAAGTTCAATCATTTGTCGACCAATCTGAATCTCTCTTAATAAGTGCTTAGAAAGTTGTTTGGGATGAGTCGACTAAACTCATCAGGGATCAAGTTTCTTATGCAACATATAATTTAAATAGTGAACATGTCTATTTGATAAGACATTTTATATGCAAGAGTTAAAAATCGTACAGTAGAACAAATGATACAAATAATTTAGCATAAAGTAGTATATAATGAATTTCTGTTGTACAAAATTTTTGATGAAAATAAAGCCGCTCATGGATCCTAAGCAGAACATGTCATAGGAAATAAAATGAAAGCGATGTTCGGTGATCGAAAGCCACAAAATACTATGCTTAGGTTTGGAGATTCGAAACATAAGAACACAACACATACAACCCATTTTCACAACATATAAATAAAAAAAATTAAAAGATTGAATGTGCTCGATTTTAAATGTATTTACTGAAAGTAAATAATTAATATTAATGTATTGTACATAAAATTAAATTTCTACCTCAAATGGTTTATTGAAATCATGTTAGAAATCGTTGGATGAGTTAAAAAGCAAATTGGATTCCAAAATTAAATGAAAAATATGATATATATCTTTTGGAAAACCAACATTACGTGGAAAACTAACATTAATAAAGGATAAGTAAAATGTCTATCTGACAGAGATATAATTATCGATCTTTGAATCTAAGTAAAACTAAGTTAATTTATGAAGAAAAATAGAGTAAGATAATTAATTAGAAATCAAAACAATAAAACGAAACATAAACAAACAGGAGAAAAGAATCAAATAAGAGAAAAATGACTTAGATTAGAATATCCTTTGCGTGGATTTTTAATAGTAATGTTGTGAACATATAGCAACAAACAAGGTAGATGTTTCTAATGTGAACATCTTCACTTGCATAGTGTTGATTTTGCACAACATCTATACCACGTTTTCTATTTAGATTTGTACTCCAATATGCTTGAGATATTGATAGAATTAGAAATTTCTATTTAGATTTGTACTCCAATATGCTTGAGATATTGATAGAATTAGAAATGAAGATAGAAATCGTCAAAATTGCTAGAAAACGTGGGATACAAATTCTGAACTTAGCAAGTAAATTAAGACTAACGTCCAAATTGACGAAAAGAGAAAGTTCCATGTGCCAAAAAACAAAAGTTAAAGGTGGAATCTAATAAATGATGTAAACGTCACTTTATCAAAGTTAAAATAAAAATGATTAGTTTTAAAGGGAAAACAACCCAGCCGAATCTGAGCCGGAGATCGCCAGTGCATTTATGTCCGACCAAGTTCACTCAACTGAGGCACTCGCCACTCCAGAAATCGAATTTGGAGGGTTGACCTAATCGGTCTCTCCGTTTCTAAAAGCACAATAAACGTAAAAACAGTGAAATGCACATCACTTACAATACACACAATATTTCCACCCACCAAAAAAAAAAAAAAAAAAAAAGCAATGGAGACCGACTAAGATCAAGAACAGAACAGCTGATTCAGCAATTACGTTTATATGGGCTGCAATTTTCTGGCTTTGGTACTATATTATCACCTGGGAGAAGAAATATCACCAGGGGTTTTGAAGGATGAAGAAATATCCCGCAGCATTCTGCTTATCTCGGAATCCATCATGAACTCCGACTGCCAGTCATCTTCGGCGACGAGGTCGCTCTCGGGGTGGCCGGCACTGAACAACGATGGCGTCGTTTCGTTCCCGCTTTCGACGGCGGTGGCCCTGCAGACTCCGGGGCTGAGGAGAAAAAGGACCGACATTGCTGCAATGGCCAATGGGAGGCTTCTGGTTGCAGTGACTTCCATGGTTGGATGATTGGGTGGATGTAAAACTTGGATCTAGAAGATATAAATAATTAAGAACTGCAAGTGTTGGAGGGGTAGGGACCGCCATTGAAATAATGGGAAAGAGAGAGAGAGAGAGTGAGAGAGAGGGACGGACTACACTACGGTGTCTGTAGTGGATGATATGGATTAAAAAAATTTAGAAAACCCAATTCATCAGTCTCTTAGGTTATTATTGACCCAATACCTCCGTAGTAAGTCTTGAATTTCATCATCGTTAGATTAAAGTTCTCGTTCTTCAATCTTCATTTCACATGATCACGTCTCTCTTTAGCAAAAATCGCAATAACAATTTGCGTGAGATTGCAAATCAATTCTATTTGTCACGACCCCAAAAGGACCAGAGACAGAATGGGGACAACTCGACCATAAACGAACCAGATTGTCCAACCCTTAACTTAAGTTTCACTAAATAGCAGCAGAAGATTCATAAAATTTTTTAAATAGTCTGGGATCAACTACCGATGTGTTAAATCAAGGCCAATCAATGATAGTGTGTTAATATAAATATGATAAACTGTACAAATTTATATAAAGTGATTGAACGTGTTTCAAAAAGAACGAAACGAACTAAAATGAAATATTTTAGAGAAATAAAATAAGATCTAAAATATCGAAAAGTTCATCCATGCATCAACCAATCTGAATCTCGCTTAATAAGTCCTGAAAGAGGAAGTTGTTTGGGGTGAGTCGACTAAACTCACTAGGAATCAAACTTCTTATGCAACATTTAATTTAAATAGTGAACATGTCAATTTGATAAGACATGAGTTAAAAATCGTACAGTAGAACAAATGATACAAGTAATTTAGCATAAAGTAGTATATAATGAATTTCTGTTGTACAAAATTTTTGATGAAAATAGAGCCACTCATGAACCCTGAGCAGAACATGTCATAGGAAATAAAAAGAAAGCGATGTCCGGCGATCGCAAGGCACAAGATACTATGTTTATGTTTGGAGATTCGAAACCTAAAAACACGACACATACAACCCATTTTCACAACATATATATAAATAAAAAATTAAAAGATTGAATGTGCTCAATTTTAAATGTATTTACTAAAAGTAAATAATTAATATTAATATATTGTACATAAAATTAAATTTCTACCTCAAATGGGCTTACAGGTTAGAAATCGTTAGATGAGTTAAAAAGCAAATTGGATTGCAAAATTAAACGAAAAATATGATATATATCTTTTGAAAAATCAACATTACGCAATTGCAAGTGTCACAACTAAATAATAAAGGATAAGTAAAATGTCTATCTCACGAAAATAAAATTATCGATCTTTCAAACTAAGTAAAACTAAATTAATTTATGAGAAAAAAATTAGGTAAGCTAATTAATAAGAAATCAAAACAATAAAACGAAGCATAAACAGGAGAAAAGAATCAAATGAGAGAAAAATGACTTATATTCAAACATCTTTCATGTGAATTTTAATAGCAATGTTGTGAAACATATAGCAACAAACAAGGTAGATGTTTCTAACGTGAACATATTCACTTGCGTAGTGTTGATTTTGCACAACATCTATACCAAGTTTTCTATTTAGATTTGTACTCCAATATGCTTGAGATATTGATAGAATTAGAAATGAAGTTAGAAATCGTCAAAATTGCTAGAAAACGTGGGATACAAATTCTGAACTTAGCAAGTAAATTAAGACTAACGTCCAAATTGACGAAAAGAGAAAGTTCCATGTGCCAAAAAACAAAAGTTAAAGGTGGAATCTAATAAATGATGTAAACGTCACTTTATCAAAGTTAAAATAAAAATCATTAGTTTTAAAGGGAAAACAACCCAGCCGAATCTGAGCCGGAGATCGCCAGTGCATTTACGTCTGACCAAGTTCACTCAACTGAGGCACTCGCCACTCCAGAAATCGAATTTGGAGGGTTGACCTAATCGGTCTCTCCGTTTCTAAAAGCACAATAAACGTAAAAACAGTGAAATGCACATCACTTACAATACACACAATATTTCCACCCACCAAAAAAAAAAAAAAAAAAAAAAGCAATGGAGACCGACTAAGATCAAGAACAGAACAGCTGATTCAGCAATTACGTTTATATGGGCTGCAATTTTCTGGCTTTGGTACTATATTATCACCTGGGAGACAAGGAGTGTACTGTACGCCTCTCCCACAATAAAACACCGGTTTATTACGATCAAGTGTAGGAGGGGTTTTGAAGGATGATGAAATATCCCGCAGCATTCTGCTTATCTCGGAATCCATCATGAACTCCGACTGCCAGTCATCTTCGGCGACGAGGTTGCTCTCGGGGTGGCCGGCACTGAACAACGATGGCGTCGTTTCGTTCCCGCTTTCGACGGCGGTGGCTCTGCAGACTCTGGGGCTGAGGAAAAAAAGGACCGACATTGCTGCGATGGCCAATGGGAGGCTTTTGGTTGCAGTGACTTCCATGGTTGGATGATTGGGTGGATGTAAAACTTGGATCTAGAAGATATAAATAATTAAGAACTGCAAGTGTTGGAGGGGCAGGGAACGGTCAATTCCAAATTACCCCTCAGTACCGGTATTTATCGAAAAAATTCTCAAACAAAAAATCATGGCAATTAAAACCTCGAACTATTAAAAATATTCAAAAAAGATCCCGATGAAGGGCCAATAGCTAGATGTGTTCAAAAACCGAACCAAAACCTGAAACCGAACGAGAACCAGTGAAATCGGTCTGGTTCGGGTCGATTTTGATAAAGAAAAAACCTAAATGCGGTTCTAAATTGCAAGAACTGAATTTATTGGTTCGGTTTGGATCAGTCAAAACCGATAGAAATCGAACCGAACCGATGAAATTGGTTCTTGCAATTTACAACCGAATAAAGTCTGAAGACCTAAATGGCTATCGGTTCTTCACCTAAAGTCTGAAGACCTAAATGACTATATGAGTTTTAACTTTCTATCAACAATTTCGTTAAACTTTCATTTAAAAAATTACCTATCGATATTGGATTCATTGCAAAAAATTATCTTGGTATTATTAATGTAGGTCCCTCGTTATAATGGACTCACTCATAAGAAATATGCATAAATAATATTTTAAAGTAATATATATATTTATGGGATTTTTATATACCAATGTTCAAATATGCAATGCATGTACCGGCCGTCATACAATATAGGTGCAAGTTGTCAATTGATACACAAGCACATTGTCATGCATGTGTGAAATAATGTTTTAAAAAGTAAATATGGTAAAAATATTTGATATTAACACTCGTACTAAGACTAGGATCGATGAATAGAAAAGTCAAGTAAAACTCCTAGGTTTTTTGTGTTCAGTCAAGCAAATGAAGAGCGATCCAAAGAATATGAACAAATATCGAACCAAGAGTGATGGTTTAAAACCAAGAGACTGCTAGAAAGAAGCTCAAGCAACAATAGTCAATCTCGACATGTTCTATGCAATAAAAAATAAAAATAAAAAATAAAAAATAAAAAGTGAAAAAGAACGCTTGAAAGATAGAAGGAAAATAAGGAAATGGTAGGGGCATTAAATGAAGGGTTTAAATGAACTATCAATTCATGAAGTATGAATTATGAGGATTAATGGGTGTGAATTGATAGAATTTGATTTAAATTCTCAATCATTCTATAACAAGTGTGAATTAATGTAGCTTCACTTCAATAAATTTAAGCCCTTGGACTTCAATATATGATATCATAAGTTAGAAAAGACGAAAAATTATCTAAATTTCACTTTAGAAGATAAAAATGATTAGTTCTAAAGGAAAAACAACCTTGTGGAATCTGAATGGGAGATTGCCGGTGGATTTATGTTCGTTCAAATGAGGCTAATCGAATTTGGAGGGTTGACCTAATCAGTTTCTAAAGCATAATAAATGTAAAAGCAAGGAAAAGAAGGGCAACTTATGTAGATGAATCCAATTATTTTGCGACCTTCCATCTTGCTATGCACATCACTTACAATACACACACACACACGCATAAATATTGCCAAAAAAAAAAAAAACATGAAGACCGACTAAGATTATGAATAGCTGATTCAGCAATTACGATTAAATGTCCCGCATATTTCTCCCTTTTTTCGGGGATTTTTAGGTGGAAGACAAGATCTGTACTGCTGGCCTCTCGCACAATTACTAACCGCCGGCCTTCCTTTGTTAGGTGTAAAGCGGGTTTCGAAGTTCACGTTCGAGAGATCCAGTAGCATTCTGCTTATCTCGGAATCCATCATGAACTCCGACTGCCAGTCATCGTCGGCGACGAGGTCGTTCTCGGGCTGGCCGGCACTGAACAACGATGGCGTCGATTCGTTCCCGCTTTCGACGGCGGTGGCCCTGCAGACTCTTGGGGTGAGGAGAAAAAGGACCGACATTGCTGCGATGGCCAATGGGAGGCTTTTGGTTGCAGTGACTTCCATGGTTGGATGATTGGGTGGATGTAAAACTTGGATCTAGAAGATATAAATAATTAAGAACTGCAAGTGTTGGAGGGGTAGGGACGGCCATTGAAATAATGGGAGAGAGAGAGAGGACGTACTACGTTGTCTGTAATGGATGATATGGATAAGAAATGCATGACCACCATTGCAGAAAGACCAGAAAGAAAGTCTTTCTCTGTCGGTGACTTTTGCTGGAAATATTCCAATCTTCCAGAAATTATTGCACATAATAAATTAAAATAAAATAAATGAGCGATTTTTTTTTTCTTCTAAATAAATTAGGCTCCCATTATTTTATTTTAAAAAAATTAATAATGATAAAATACAAATTGAACCTTATCGCCGATTATAATTTTAACCTAATTTTACCTTAATTTTGAGATAATTACATTTATTTTCAATTTTGCCCGAGCCTAATATTCTTATATTTTCTCAGATAATTAATACTTATTGACTTGTCAACCAATAATTAGTACAAAAAATAGAAAAGGAAAATAGTATTACTCAAAAATTTCACGTTTTACTTGTCAACAAGCAAAACGAAAAGGAGGAAAAAAAAAATTATTTATTCACTATTGTTCATTGTAAAGGAAAATAGTTTGGGGATTTTATTATATTCTATTGATCTTTAATAAAGTTGAAAATATTAATATTTGGTATAAATATTGTCCAAAGGCCCAATTGAACTTGTATCTTTTAGATTCACTAATTATTTGGAAGATAAGATAAAGTTTAGGTTCTAGATTTATAACATGATCATACACTCTGATCTTAACTTCTGATGTATCGTTTATTAGTTTATAGTAATTATTACACCACTAATGATTGACACATAAATGTCACGTTATAATACAAGATTAGAATGTAGAATTAAAAAGTAAATCTAAAATTACCTTTGTCTTTATTGTTGTCTCAAACCAACTAAAATTTAATAAAACAATATAAATGAGCACATTTTGAAGTAATTTAATTGATAAAAAAAAATATGTTTTTTAGTCATCAAAATTTACAAATCGACCAATTAAAATCCAAAAAAAAAATTATTTTTATTTTTAAATAATTGAAGTTTAATTCTCCAATATTTTTTTTTGTGTGTCATTGTCTTATTAATTAAGTAAAAATTATATGATTTGATCTAATTTTATAAACTTAATCACACCTAAAATACCATTCACGAATAATATTATGTTTACTTACCCTCTTTCTTGGCACTTATTAATTGATAAAATTAATTAATTTTTTTAATTATTTGTTATATATCATGGTGATTGTGTCAATTAATGAATGTCACATCACAAAATAAAAATTGAGACATAAGATTAGAAAATAAACATAATGTTACCTTATTAGTCTCTACCATTTTTCATCATCTAATTTTCCTCACTAAATCAACACAAACCAAGAATTATAGCTTCTTGTTTAAGCTTCATCAACAATTTCTCCAAGATTTTGACCAATTTTCATTTTTCTGCTAAAGAAGGATTGCAAATTGAACGAAAGATGGACTTTCACGGACGAGTATCTGAAGTTAGGTTTTCTCACAAAAATTATGTAATGACGAAAGAAGAAAATTAATGTAATAGTATAACAACTATTTATCCACAAAAATGATTATAAAACTATTGATCAACAATTTAAGTTAGTATTTTTTTTAAGTGCAGTGTTGTCGTTTTCAATCTATTATTACCTTTTAATTCTTAATTCTGATGGGATACTAGTTAATTAGTTGAATTAATATGATAAATTATAAATAATTAAAATAAATCATCTTTTACTAGAATGAGTTTTTTTTTATGAGAATATGAAAAATTAAATTTATATACTAATAAGTTTTAAATACAACCTCATTTATTAGTGCAGTTGGACAAATGTCAAGTCCATAATATTTTTCTACTAAAACTACATAGTAATGCTAGGGTTATATAATTTTACACTTTAATTTTAACTATAGTAAAAATTAATTGAGAAATTAATATAATTTTGTTTATTTATAATTTATCTTATTATTATATCAATTGATGACGTAAATGTCGTGTGAGAATGTCAAATTATAAGGTAAGTCTAGCAATCAACGTTACCCATTTACAAAGGGCAATGACAAAAATACCCTCCGGCCTCCAAGATGTATTATGTAACTAAAAATATTGTAATGAAATTAATTTATTTAGATAATCATACTTCTAATTCACTTTATATTTATTGGGAAGTATTCATAGACGTATATAAAGTCATAAAATTCGACCAAATAGTAATATTATACGCGTTATGAAAATAATAAATAAATAAATCTTGAGTATTTTGGTAATTTTACAAATAATAGAATTTATTACATTAAAAAATATATTTATTCAACATATACTAATAAAAAAAATATCAAATATTGATTGATACAATTAATAATTTATTTTAACTATTTATAATATATTACAATAATTATAACCATCCATGTTTGATCATTAAAAATAAAAATTAAATAGTAAAAATAGAAAATCACTGAAAAAAAAATAATAGGGTGTACATGAATATCCAAGACTTTTTAAATAATCAAGTGGTGGTTTTAATAATAATAACATGGATGCTATTTTAGAACGTGTGATTATGCAACTTCTAGCCACCTGTGAAATGTTCATCGATTGCCAAACAATTATTATGATATGTAGGGGTGGAAATCGGTTTGGTTAAAATCGAAAACTAATCCAAAAATTTAAGTTAGGTTTGATTTCAATTTTGGGAAAACCAACTTTGGAATTGATTTTTGGTTCGATTTGGTTTGTTTCTCAGTTCCTTCTTTCAAAAATCGATCAAAACCAAACCAAACAATTTTTGTAATATTTATATAATTTTTTAAACTTTTATTTGAAAATTAGAAATTATAGAAGTAACCTAGTCAAAAATTGCCCAAATTGAATTAAAAGTGAACAAAACTGACAATAAGGCAAAAAAAAATGAGAACCGAAATCCAACCGAGCAAAACTGAAAAATATCAATTTGGTTCGGGTTTGGTCTCAAATGTTGAACGGTTCAGTTTCAGTTTCAGTTTCAATTTAGAGGTGAAGCCGAACTGACCCGACTCGATTGATTCCACCATGATAGATCTCTATAGTTACCGTTTGATCAAAAATGGAAATGGCATTTCCTCACCTACTTTGAGTGAGCTGTGGCCAACTTTTTTAAAATCTGCAGCTTAAAACGTGATCGTTGGTTCATAATTTTGGTGTTTTTCCATTAACATGACATTACCTTTCTTGCAGATTCAATGGATTTTGATGGTGATTAAAGAAACATTGGACGGTGGAGAAGAGTGCTAGTCCATGACTAATCATGTGCTGGCGTAACATGGGAACAAGAAGACTTTTTGACACTAACCTAGCACAAAGTCGTCCTCCACCATCTGCGGCTGCTTATGACTCCTTCCAATCGCCATTGAAACTCAGACACGTCTATTTCACGACACATTGTCTGTGCCTAACTCCCGGGCTTCGCACGTACCACCCTCTCTCTTTCCGTTTATATTCCTCATTCCCAGCCGTTCTGATCCAAGTGAGCCCTTTACATCTTTCTCTTTTCCTCTCCGAATCTTAGATTTACTTTGCATCAGCTATGGCCGGCGCTTCCACTCCCGCTACTCCATTGTTGAAAGATGAGCTTGATATCGTCATTCCGACTATTAGAAATCTGGATTTTCTCGAGATGTGGAGGCCGTTTTTTCAGCCCTACCATCTGATTATTGTCCAGGATGGTGATCCCACCAAGACTATCCGGGTTCCTGATGGTTTCGATTATGAGCTTTATAATCGTAACGATATAAATCGGATTTTGGGTCCACGATCTTCTTGCATTTCGTTTAAGGACTCCGCCTGTCGCTGCTTCGGTTACATGGTGTCTAAGAAGAAGTATATTTACACAATTGATGACGATTGCTTTGTGAGTTCTTTACCTTTTATCTTTCTGTATCTGGGTTTTCTTCTCTATGAGTTCATTCAGATCTCGAGCTTGATTTTCCTGATTTTGTATCTGTGATGCTTGTGATCTTACGCATTCTTCAATTTCTTTTGGAACTCCCTTTCTTAGCTTTCCTTTGTTCGAATTTGGTGATACTTTCAAATTTTATTTTTCAAATTTCGGAGTTATGAGTGAAATCATGGTTTCTTCAACTGTAATCATGATATCCCTGATCAATAGTTAATGGGTCCTACTGGATTCACTTTTTTGAGACACTATCTGAATTCTCCTCGTCTTTTTCCCTCTCTTACTTGGTTTGAACTTTTTATGAGCAGCTTGGCAAATCTAAGAGGCGTTGATTTTAAAATTGGTGGAGCCACCAATAACTAATATAATTGAGATGAACTTTTATCTTTATTTTATTTCTGATCCGATTTCATTGCATTATGGTTCTATGAAATATGAGTTTTCAACCAGGAAATCTGATGGTGTGCTCAAATCTAGGTTGCAAAGGACCCAACTGGTAGACAGATCAATGCGCTCGAGCAGCATATCAAGAACCTTCTCTGCCCCTCTACGCCATTTTTCTTCAACACTCTCTACGACCCTTTCAGAGAAGGTGCCGACTATGTCCGAGGCTACCCGTTCAGCCTCCGGGAGGGTGTCCCTACGGCCGTCTCTCACGGCCTCTGGCTCAACATTCCGGATTATGACGCTCCTACGCAGCTTGTGAAGCCTCTGGAAAGGAACTCTAGGTAACCAAATCTGGATTTTCAAGATTTCTCCATTGTTAGATTTTTTAATTTCGAGTTTAATATGGTTTGTTTGAGAAGGTATGTGGATGCTGTTCTTACTATTCCAAAGGGTACCTTATTCCCTATGTGTGGAATGAATTTGGCATTCGACCGGGAACTTATCGGCCCGGCAATGTACTTTGGACTCATGGGCGATGGGCAGCCGATCGGACGATACGACGACATGTGGGCCGGCTGGTGTATAAAGGTAGCGCCTTTTTCCCACAACTCAGATCATTCTGAAACAATTCAAAACTGAGACTTTTTAACCAAGAACGGCCGAATTCGACTTGTGTTGGCAGGTGATCTGTGACCATTTAGGCTGGGGGGTGAAGACGGGCCTCCCGTACATCTGGCACAGCAAAGCGAGCAATCCATTTGTGAATCTAAAGAAGGAATACAAAGGAATTTTCTGGCAGGAAGACATAATTCCGTTTTTCCAAGCTGTTTCGCTGCCGAAAGACTGCACCACTGTGCAGAAATGCTACGTCGAGCTGTCTAAGCAAGTGAAGGAGAAGCTTGGGAAGGTAGATCCTTACTTTGACAAACTGGCGGACGCCATGGTTACGTGGATTGATGCTTGGGATGAGCTGAACCCAGGTGGAGTTTCTTCTAAATTACCCAACGGCAAAGCATGACTCGAAAAGATCCAACTATTTTAAACATAAATTTATTGACAGTTTTGTTTGTGTCGTCTTCTATCGATTTCTGCGGTCAACTACTGGACTCATGGATTCAGATTCAGATTCAGATATATTTTAATTTAGAAACTGCGTGATTTGTTAGAATAAAATGTCAACTCATTCAGAGTTAGAGTAGCTTCCAAGTACTTCATCTTTCTCATTAGAGTCTCTGTATTTTTCCAATAATTTAACTTAATGTCTGCAATTACTCTTACTTTGGGTATTCCTTTGAAATTCCTGTAGCCCATCAAGGGTTGGGGTTTATTTGAAAACTAAGAACACCATTCAATCTAACATCTAGTGTGAAATACTCATCCTTCTAATGTTCTGCAGAAGAAATGGTAATTAGAGAACTAAGCAAAGCTGGAGAGCCCAATTAAATTGAGCCCACGTCCAATTAAAATAAAAAATAAAAAATGGCCCATGCAGGTTTCGAACCTGCGACCTTCGCGTTATTAGCACGACGCTCTAACCAACTGAGCTAATAGGCCAACGTTTGCCACTTAGCCCATGTTTAATAATCACAATGCTTACCATTTTAATCTATAAAAACACTACATATATGTATTTGGAAATTAGCATTAAATGAATGAAGATTCTCTCTTTGTTTTAAATATAATCAATAAATATATTGCAAATAGGTACATATGTAAATTAATAGAATAAAAAGGGTAAAGAGGTAAAAAAGAAGAAAGGAGATTTACCTTCCCAATTATTGTACAGTGCAAAAGCATGCGTCGTCGCCACTCAGACTGCTGCCTTCCTCTCACCCGGGGGTCTAATCACGCCACGTGTACAACGACGGGAGGTCACGGCTGGGCGAAACCCGGCAGAGAAGTGTACGGACTGACTTAAGGAATCCATTTCAATCTCCTCTGTCACCTGGTTTTGAAACAAATGACTAATGAAAAGACGACACGTGTGTCAGGCTCAAGGCAGCTCTTTGAAAACTGCTGCTTTCTCTGAACATAAGACGGGTTTTTTAACTGTTCTACTTTTCTCTACTCTCTGTGTAAACCGATGTCTTCTCTCTCCTCTTTTTCTCTCTAGATTTGAAGACGTGATTGTTATTTTTCTTGATTATTTACAGTCTTCTCTCTGTGGGAATCGAAATTGGAGTAAAAAAGTCTTCAGAAAGTATGATCTGTTAGACAGATGATGAACAGTTTCTCTCTCTAAAACAAAAAATGAATGCTCTGAAATGTTTTGAAGGGAGTGGTTTGAAAGCAGTCACCGAGAAAAATAAAGGGTTTGAAAGACATTAATATTCTCAAAAACCCCATGAATTTCTTTCTTTTCTCCTATTTGTTTTCTCTTTTCAAGTACAAATAAAGCCATAATTTTTTAGACTCCGTTTAATCTAAATTCTGTCTTTTTTTTTTAACAAAATAAATATTGAATTTTGAGATTCGTTAGAGTTAAACTTTAGATTATTTGTTTGTTTCTAACAAAAATGAATACTGATTTTGCATAGTAAACAATTTTTTTTATTTTTCTCGGGTGGGTTATGATTCAGTTTTGATTTTAGATTTTTAAATTTAGACTCTGTTTAAGGTTGGTTTTAATTGGTTTATGTTTGGTTTGGGCTGATTTTTGTTCATATTTTTGTAATTTTTAAAATTATAATAAAACATACGTAAATATTATAATATCTGTTCAATTTGGTTGTGATCCGAGTAAAATCATGCATTGTTTAGTTTCTCCACAGTGCAAAGTTAGTTTGAGGTTCATTTTGTGAAAATAAAAAATAAGACTTTGAGTTTAAAGGACCCGTAGGACTTCAATTTAGCTCTTGAACTTGATAATCTAATTTTTTTTTTTCAAAACTACTTTTATAATTTGGATCATTAGCAAATGACTCATGCCTTCCTAAAATTTATCAAGTGTCTTATTTTTTTTGTTTTTAATGGGCATTTTTAACCCACCTTATTGACTTTAATCAATTTCATGCACAAATTTATCAGATTTCGGTCATTAACCTCTTCAAAACCGATTTATGATGTCAAGTGTGTGAGAGAAATTGAGTCCAAGTAAATGAGATAAGTTAAACTGGTCATTATAAGAGTAAGTTACAATTTAGTTCTCGAAATAAATTATTATTATTTGCAAAAAAAAAAAATGTCATTGTATTTATTGTTCGCAAAAACGCTAATGCCTTAATAAAACATCATTAATTTTTTCCTCACCAAATTTCTTAATGTAGAACATAATATCTCACTTTGACAAACTGTCTAGTTAGATCAGCTAAAGATTTTTAGTGGGTGTGGACCATAAAACGTGCTTTTTTCGTCTTCCTGCTTGAGCAAATCTTTCAAATTATTTGCCGGTTTAATGGGTTCTTACCATTAAAAAGAAAAGGAAAAAGTAAAATAACTGGTTGTTTATGATTGGGAGAATCACTTTCAAAGACATAAGCAATGGGAGACAGCTTAATCTCTATCTCATATAATTGTGTTTTGCTGTCGATCCTAGATATTTTTTCATAGTCTATGTCAGGTCTGTCATTTGACACCATCTAAACAATATTAATGTAGTTGAATTTGTTATGTTCAAGTCCTACAAGAGATTCAATGTGATAGTATTTGAACAAAATGTGTGTGTGTGTACATATAAAGTGTGGCCGACGAGGATGTCCGGACCTGAATTGGGGGAGATGTTGACAGCTCACCATGCGAAGGCTAAGAATAGCCTAACGTGAGGGTCAAGTCCATACCAGTGGGATTGCACAATTTCACACTACTTGATAGAGTGGAAAATGCATGTTTATAAGAAGAGTTTTCCTTACTACCTGGTACAATGCGTTTTTGGTTAACTTCAAAAAAAAATTTTTTTTGGGCTATGACCCAAAGTAGACAAATTTATACGAGGAAAACTGGAGAACGCTACACTTAATCTTCGATATGTGTCCCATTTCATCGTAAACCCATGGAAACCATTGAGCCGTCAAAACTTAGTTTTTCCTAGAAAAAACTCCATTCATTTAATTTGAATTCATCGATTAAAGTGATGTAACTTCAATGCTCGAAGAATATTTGCAACCAAACTTTGGTACTACACTCACATAGGGCAAAAACACATGATCTATTATTTTTCCAATTGTATTTATTTATTTATTTAATTACAAAAGACACGTTTAAGAGATGTAACATTAGGGGGAAATAATTGCAAATAATAAGAGGTATTAAATACTATTTGACACATTCCTCGTTTGGTTTTTTAAAGATGAAGTTGCTTGTGGGCAATTCATTTGTGACAATGACCTAAAATACTCGTGTGCCAAAACACGTGATGAAACAAAATTATGCAACATAATTTTACAGTTTTATTATTGTTATCTCTCAGTCGTAAAACTCTCTTATAACTGTCGATAATATAATGGTTTTTGTCCTCCTATACTTGTGATTTCTCCCTTAGTGTTGTATGTTGTTAGTTTATTCTTGTTGTCTATTTTGGTTATCTTGTTGCATTATTTGAAAAATAAATTACTTCAGTAATTATTGTCATTACTAGACAAGGCGCGAAAAGTGTCAAGTTCCCTAGCTCAGTTGCTCTTCATAATATTCTTACCGGTATAATTTATATGTGAAGTCCTGCTTATTTTTTGCCCTCAGTCGAGCCTTGAACAAATTTGTTTGTGAGTCTTACCTCAAAACATGTGTTTGTTAGTCTAGAGAGAAAACTTTACTTATATATGTTATCATTCATATTTAAAAAAAAATGCAATCATGGTGATTGAATGGCCCACAATGCGACCTTTTTTTCAAGGACTAATCAGAGTTCGGTTTGACCTCAATTCAGTGACCTACTTTTTATACTAAGCCATAGGGC
Source organism: Begonia masoniana (assembly GCA_022432975.1). Taxonomy (NCBI): domain Eukaryota; kingdom Viridiplantae; phylum Streptophyta; class Magnoliopsida; order Cucurbitales; family Begoniaceae; genus Begonia; species Begonia masoniana. The sequence continues at coordinate 11,525,026 of CM039502.1, forward strand.
CTCTCGCACTATAGCCTTGAGTAAGGGTCAAGATTTTGCCCAAAGGTAATGAAGCGGGAACATTGACGATTCTGTAAAAGGCGACCTGATGATGCAAAGTTTAGAGGCTTGTCAAACTAGGCCTGGTTTGCAATTTAGCAGATAGTTAGGGTTTTGGTCATTCTTCCGCTCGCACGACAGATTGTCACAAATTGTATTTTTATAACAAGCAAAAGAATCAATTTTCAAATATTAAGTGAGCAATTTGAGCAGCCTTGTTAATTAGGTAATTGCTTCGCTATCAAAGTCTTCTTTAATAATACTTCTCTCTTAGCATATAAAGAAGGTCAACAAGGAGTTATTGCATGGTTTTATTACCACTGTCCAGTTAGAAAACGACGCGTAGACATCTCTTTTAAGGTTTTTATACTTGTCATTTTAAGGTTGCTGACGACCTTCTGAGTAATGCTAGAGCTTCATTGACATCAGTTCCACGCTCTTCTTTGAATGTGAACAACACGCTGCATCACGATTATGCCAGCTGTACAACGGTGGGAATATCTGATCTGTGTTCTCCACGCTCTGTCAGTCAAAAGTGGCGAAACGTGGGTTAACATCTACTCCACAGTGAAGTTCATTTTCTGGGAGAGTAATGGAAGAGAACCTGAGGATAAAGAAGCTAATACATGAAAGAGAACCAAAGCTAGACGACAGCCATAAGCTCTCTCTCTCTCTCTCTCTCTCTCTCTCTCTCTCTCTCTCTTTAAAAGCTGGTTCTCTCTCTCTCTCTTTAGGGTTTCTCAGCTTTCCTAGACTTTCTCTTTGTTTTCACAAATTTAGTTACCATTGGGTACCAACCCAGGAAGGAAGATCAGCTGGTACCCAAGAGAGAAGAACAAGAAATCTAGAAACTCTACACAGAAACATAAAAACCCTTTTTATTTTTTGAAAAAATATAAAGGGAAAGGGAGGTCTGGTTTGGTCAATTTTAGGATATGGGGAGAGGAAGAGTTGAACTGAAGAGGATAGAAAACAAGATAAACAGGCAGGTTACGTTTGCAAAGAGGAGAAATGGGCTTTTTAAGAAAGCCTATGAGCTTTCTGTTCTCTGTGATGCTGAGGTTGCTCTTATCATCTTCTCCAATCGTGGCAAGCTCTATGAATTCTGCAGCAGCTCTAAGTAAATTGCAACATTTTTCTTCTACTTTTTCTCTCTTTAATGCCTTTTTTTTTCGGGTCTGTTTATTTTTGTCTTTTGATCCAGTTGGATGTCGAGTTTGTTCATTATTTGCAGTTTTTCTCTTCCCAAATCAATCCGCTGCCTTTTTTTCTTCTCTCTATATTTTAAACTAGATTTAGGTTTTTCCTACCCGTTCCATGTTTTGTCTCATGAGACCATACCTCAACAGTGCTAGATTTAGGTTTTGTTCCGATTTGAAATGGCTGTTTTTGTAGTATTTCAGAAAGTTCAGACCAGAAATTTCCTCCATCTTCTATTTCTTTTGGGTCCATTATAATCTGAGATCTGAAAAAAAAAAAATTAATTGCCTGTTTTTTTCATGTCGATCAATATGTTTTTATGCATAATTTTGCTACTTTCTGAATAATCATGGATTCATTCTGAAATATTGAGATGAATTTTCTCTGGCATCTCAAATCAAATATCTGGGTGTTTCTCAAAAGTTAGCCTTTGATTTCTTTCCTTGCACGAGGATGGTTTGTTAGCTATTAACCTAATGGTCCTAATCCCCAAGTTTTATCCTTTGACAATTCTCAGCTAGAGAGAGAAAGAGAGGGTTTAGAGAGAGAAAGGATTCTTTTGGCTACAGGATAGGAAATTAGCAATATAATTCTCTTTGTTTTTAACAAATATCCCACGCTCTCATAGTTCCAAAGCTTCTTTAGCAGCAATTTTTTTTTTTCTGAAATCCGTATAACCAGTATATCTACTGGAAATTTCGATGTCACCTCAATCAAACGTTTCTATTCTTGCTTGCATGTCCCATCGAAGTGTGGTTTTCAGTCTACATGCATTTACTCCAACCAAAGCTGCTAAAATGGTTGTAAATGTAAGAAGATAGATTTCCATTTAGATCTATATTCATAACAAGGTTGTAGGATGTGCCACTAGGACTTTGAACTCATCAAGCTTAGGAAAATTAGGTTGAACTAAGATTTGGGTTCTTTAATTCGTGATCAGACCCACACAGCCATATAAATTTTGTGTAATTTGTGATAGTATATATTGCTTACTGTGCGTTAATGATCTTGATTATGATTGATCATAATGAAGTAGTGCTTTTTTCTCTCTCTCGTATAATGATCTTTTGGGTGCATATCTACTCTTTAAAACTCTTTTCTATGGTTTTCTATCCTCGTTTAAATTGGAGTAGTAGATTTAAGTTAATTATTTTATAGATTTAGTCAAATTTTATAGTTTAGATTCAGCTCAAGAATGAAATCAACTTGACTGAATTTGCACCAATAGCTTAAAATCAAGAACCTAATTTTGGATCTTAAGAACGGGAAAGAGTCAGCTTTAATAACATACGATGAACTGATGAAGACGTAGGCTACAACCCATAATTTAAGGTAGAAGTTAGTCACAAAGATTGTTCTCTTCATGTCTTCAATTTCCCCACCCAGAGTTCTTCTCTTATAATTATATTTTGGATGATGCTTTGAAGTTTTTAGCTTTGTTTTTGTCAATAATTGAGAAAAATGGTAAGAAAAGGCCATTTATCTTTGCAGTTTAAGCAAAATCGTGATAAGTATTTAATGTTATTTTTTATCAAACCTACATCGATATTTTTCTCGAAAAACCAATCTGACTATTGAATTTATGCATGCCCTTTTGAGTAGCATGCTTAAAACCCTGGAAAGGTACCAAAAATGTAGCTATGGTGCTGTGGAAGTGAACAGGCCATGCAAGGAACTTGAGGTATCTTCGTCTTCCTATCCATGCTTAACCCTTGCTTCTGTTCTTGTTCATTTTACATCATCTGCTCATATTTAACATATTTTTATTGATTTTTCGTTCATTGCCATTACCTTCTGTCTTAATTTTTCATTTATGAGTACATTAATTAAAGCCTTGTTCGAAATATAAAATGAAATATACTTTGATACCAATTTAATGGAATGAAAAAAAGAGATTTCATGGAGGAAAGATAGACAACAAAGAAAATCGCAAAATCCATTAACTTGAATTTTACTTTGTTGTACTTTGATACACATTTGAGAGATTTTTTCAACAAAAGACAACTTCCTAAAACATGACATACATAATTTATAAGACTATGAGGTACATGTATAATACAATACATGAACCTAAATATATGAACTTCTTAAATATATAACTCTCAAATACATGAAACACTTCACTCTAGATGAATCTTCACTGATACATTAACTTATTTAAAAGGCACATTAACTAGAAGACACATTCTTTGGATTAAGTTGATTTTTAGTGACGAAATAAAAGAAGCTTTGATGAATACCATCATTGAGAAAAATGCATGAAAATGTAGCCTTATTTGTTGATTAAACTAAAATTATAGCGTCTACAAGATTTTCGAAAATTTTGTTTTTTAAAGATCTTTCCTTGGTGAAACTTGTTCTCCTGGATATATCTTTTGTTTTAATCATTGTTTATTAGCCAGTTAATGAATTTATGACTGTAGCAGAGCAGCTACAGAGAGTATTTGAAGTTAAAATCCAGATTTGAGTCCCTACAAAGAACTCAACGGTAACTATGCCAAACCGTGAAATCCACATATATATATATATATATATACACACACACACACACAGAGCTGAAATGTTTGTTTTGGGGAAACTGTAGAAATCTGCTTGGAGAAGAATTGGGTCCATTGAACTCGAAAGAGCTTGAACAGCTTGAGCATCAGCTGGAGGCATCCATAACGCAAGTCAGATCCACCAAGGTGATCAGAGTTCTGGGTTTTTAAATTAACATAATAGAATGCAAGTTCATTGAGAAATCATTTGAATAATCCACAGAAACCCTAGATGAAAAATGGATGATGAACTTACTTCACATCAAGAAATGTTCCTTGTTATCCCTTATTAAATTTGGAATCTTTGACATAGATTGAGTGACAAGTATAGGAGGATGTGACAACGTAGTTGGATTGATTAGATAGTTTGATGCTTCTTATTTTATAATTTTCATATTAAATAAATAAAGATGATTTGAGCTTAAATAATATTATTATTAGACTGAGATTCTTTTAGCAGTAAATCTGACCCCTCTCTCTCTCTCTCTCCCATGCTCCATTTCCAGACCCAGTACATGCTTGATCAGCTCTCTGATCTTCAAACCAAGGTATGGCTTTCCGTACATAAAATTGTTGTCAAACTGAACAAAAATAAATAAAAGACATTCGCTTGACTTTACAGGAACAAATGCTGATTGAAGCTAACAGAGCTTTGTCTATAAAGGTTGGAAAAATCTCTTGAATCAATCTTCACACTGACTGAGGAAGATCTTTCCATAATTAAGAAGCTTTTTGCTTGATTTTTCATTTTTCTGCTGTTTTTTGTAATAATTTGTTGAGATTTCTGTTGTTTACTGTCATCAGCTCGATGAAATCAGCTCGAGAAATCACCTCAGGCAAGCTTGGGAAGCTGGGGAGCAAAACATGTCATATGGCCAGCAGAATGCTCAAACTCAAGGATTTTTCCAGCCTCTGGACTGCAATCCCACTTTGCAGATTGGGTAACATTTGAATATTCATCTGCATATTTATTTTTTAATTATTTTCAACGTTGATTTTCGAGAAATTTTTCAACCGTAGTAAAAGCTTTAAATTCATGGTTCTATTGTTTATGCAGATACAGCGGAGCTGATGAGATGGCTGCAACTGGATCAGCTCACGGCCAGCAAGTCACTGGATTCATACCTGGATGGATGCTTTGAAGATTTTCCTTCGAAGCTGGAAAAAGATTATACACTTTATCTCTAAAACTTTTATCTTTTGTTTTCTGATTTGGAAATTGTGTTTGGCGAGCGAGAAAATCAGCAAATGACTGATGCTATGATCTTGTTATGGAGCTTCTGAAACCTTGCATGGCGGCCATGCATGAACCATGCAATATTTGTTAATATAACTATCAGCTTTAATGATTTCTATCTGAAGATAGATTTTTTTTTAGGTAGAAAAATTTAAATCTTAATTATTTACACAATAAATATTAAACGATTTTTTCTAACAAATCTAACCTCAACCTTTTAGATATTAGCAATTTAGACATTGTTCGTCACTTTATCTTTCAGATTCAACACATATATACAATGTTTTATATTCAATCAAGAGATTTATAACCTTTAAGACGACTTCTAACCCAATTTCGAACTTTATTGATCTCTACATGAACTTTGAAATCGTTGCAGAGAAGATCGATAGAATTCGAAATTATATTAGAAATCGCTCTAAAAATTAAAACGTAAGTTAAAACATGTGATCAATTGAAAAATGTGATATATGCACACACTAAATTTAACGAACAAATTAACGAGAAGAGTATAAATTGTAAATATTTGAAAAATTGATATTTAATTCGTCAAAAAAAGAGTTTAACATGTAATTTATATATAGTGCTCATAAAATAATGAAAGAAAAAGAAAAGCGTGTTGAAGGTAGCTAATAACAAATGACTCATTGACTATTTTTCAAAGAGCACAATCATATGTAAACACAAGACGTACAACAAATGCACAAAAAATGACCATATAAACTAAATCAATTACCTAAAATTTTCAAATAGTCTTCGTTCATTGTTTTTATTTTATAAGTAATTGAGAGAAGAGAAGAGAAGAGAATCAGTGGTGATCACCGAGGATCAGTTTGGTATAGTTTAGTTTTTTTAATAAATTTTTAATAATAGCAATTTTAAATGAATAAGGTTACGTTTATTCTACTGTTGTATTTTTTAAAAATATTTACTGACGTGTCAAGTAATTATTTGTGCAATTAATGTAATAAATCAGCTATTTATAATTGATTAGATTAACTGCATCAATTATTGTGTGACACGTCAACGAGTATTTTAAGAGAATAAAATAAGAGAGTAAACGTAACATTAATCATTTTAAATTTGGTTGTCAAATATTTTAGAACAATTAAAATTATAAAATAAATAAGTTTAGAACTTCATAATCAATGCCTAAAAAATAAGAAGATTCGCTATATAAAAGGGAATGGAAAAAGTCAACTCGTTCTTCCTTTTCCTTAAAAGTCATCATGGGTTGGGTTGGGTGGGTGGCGACTAAGAAACTGAAGAACGTGGTTGGGTCCATATAAAAATGTCCGCCATGTTTCAAATCCAACTGCCTTCGCGTTTCCATTGTTCGCGCAATCTCATTTCCTCGCTTTCAGGTTCTCTCTTCTTCAACTTCTGTATTTTCTTTGTGGACTTTCTGGATTTTGCTGAAATTATCTTACACCCATCACTCTTTATGCTGTGATTACCTGTTTTATGTTCTTAATTTTGCTGAAATTACTTTGCGGGAGCAACCCAGTTCTGTTTTCCTTGATTATTCGCAGTTTTGATAAATTTTAGAGTAGAACTGTCGATTATAATGAGGATCTTTTGTAAAGAAAGGTGGGTTTGGAGCGTTTTTTTCGCTGACCTTCTTGCAAATATTTCTATCTTCATACAAATTTTTGGCTACTGATTGGATAAAAGGTCAATATGTTTCGACTTTGGTTCGATGTGTTGATGAGAACTCGTTGATAATGATGCATTGATTCGTTGAAATAAATGAATTATTTGGACTCTTCTTCTACCTAACAGCTGAAGTGCTGAATCTGAACAATTTTGATTAAAATCTGGTTGATTTTTTTAGCTCAGAAAGTTTGCAGCTATACAGGAATTATGGCTCAGCCTGCTGCTTCTAACTCTGGGAAAAAGGTTATTCAAATCGATATAAGCTCAGATACTGTCTGTCCATGGTGTTTTGTTGGCAAAAGAAATTTAGACAAAGCCATAGCTGCATCCAAGGATCAGTACGAATTTGAGGTACTTCTTCCTATCCCACCTTACTAATTGGTATTACAAATTTTCAGTCGTTTGGCATTTTCCCAAATCTTACATGTAGTAGCAGATCCGTTACACATTTATATCAACTGACTTTCTCATCATGTTTAATTATCAGTTTAAAAAGTAGTGATTTAGTTTTATTGTAAGGATCATAGTTAAAAGGTTAAACTGCAATTTAGCCCAGTCATGGACAATTGGTACTATCATAAACTTATGGTGATGTATTTTGGGTAGTTTGCAAAACAGTCAATATGTTGATAAAATTTGTCAATTGTTTCACTTTTTGCTTGTTATAGTCATTTTAGTTCATGCTAGTTTTATTGAATCACTCGACTTCGAACACAAACCTTGGATAACTACCTTTTAGTCTTTGAAATCGATTGTGATATCAAGTTGTGTGAGAAATTGAGTGAGTCAAGATAATCAAGGTAGTTTGAAATGATCTTTATAAGTGAAAAACGTAAGACATTTGACGATTTTTATCAAAGCATGAGCCGTTTTGCTTACATCGCAAAGTACGAGGACAATTTTGATTAAAAACCGATCCCTCAGTTTAGGGGCTTAATTGTATTCTACTCTGTTTAAAAAAGTTTGTCCACATGAAGACTTGAGTGTTTAAACATTACAGAGAGCTGGTTTTCAAAATCTGTAGTTTTAGCAAAACCAGAACGTAAACGAATTCATTATAAGCTTTAATATTTGCATTTCAATCAAACCCAAGTTGAAATTATACATTTGAGTTGTTGGACTTCCCACATTTATGTATTGAGTTTGTAAATTTGCAGATAAAATGGCATCCCTTTCAACTAGAACCATCTGCTCCAAAAGAAGGCGTAAATAAGCGGGAGTTTTACAAGAAAAAGTTTGGATCTCGAGCCGACGGAATGGAAGCTCATATGGCTCAGGTATTTCGGTCTATCTTTAATCAAATGTCTTCTCCTTTTTCATTGTCTATCATCATATATGTTAGTAATAAGTTTGATGCCAATTTTTCAGACCTTCGGGACTGTCGGACTGCAATATAACATGAACGGCCTAACGTAAACGACCCCAGCTTTTCATTTAGCCGATATATAATTCCAAATTGTCACGAGGGAGGTTTCATGAAGTTGAGATAACTAGCAGTTTTATACTTGTTTTCCAGGGGAAATACTCTTGAAAGCCACAGACTTGTACATTTTGCTGGCAAGCAGGGTTCTGATAAACAGCACAGGCTTGTGGAGGAGCTGTTCATTGGATACTTCACCCAGGAAAAATACATTGGTGATAGGTGAGTTTTGATTAACTCTTATTTTCCGAAACATATCGGCCAGAAAAACGAGTCTTTGATTCGATGGCAAATTGCGATTTGCAGGAAGTTTCTTCTCGAATCTGCTAACAAAGTCGGGGTGGAAGGAGCAGCTGAGTTTCTCGAAGAACCCGACAATGGTGTTAAGGAGGTTCATTTTTCGATCGTCTTGTCGTGCTACTAGTGAAGGAAAAGGAAATTAGAATGATAATATTATTTGAATTTTGTGTTTGGAAGGTTAAGGAAGAACTCGAGAAATTCTCGTCATACATTTCGGGAGTCCCTTACTACACAGTAAGCAATAATCTTTCGTTACATCAAATTTAAATTCGTTGCCGCGTGAATTATGTTAGTAATGTGTTTAATGACAGATAAATGGGAAGCAAAAGTTGAGTGGAGCACAACCTTCTGAGGCCTTCATAAGAGCTTTTCATGCTTCTGCAAAATGATCTTCCATTAATCATACTTGAGGATTGAATTCCTGTACCTGCCACCATTGATGGCCACTCTGCAACTTTTCTTTTGCTTTATATTTACTCATCTTCATGTGTACTTCATATTAATGTAATTCAAAAATATATGTTTGGATTTATATAAGAACTACAAATCAAGAATCCGAAACCTATTTATCTGTCATTAAACACCACAATAACACGTTAACGTGTAAAGTACGATTTAACTACTGATACTCTAAACTATTTATCTGTGATTTTAATCGAGCGTCAAACTAATTATAAGGATGAAATCGAGTAAGTCGAGGGAACTGGTGCGAATTAAATGATGTTAAAAGCAAAAAAATGCGGACATTTAATAAATTTTATCTTGGAACTGTTCTTTCCCTTAATCAATTCAGTGATGTTTCATCCTCAGATATGAGCAGAGATCAAAAAACGATTTGTCAAATGTACACGCGACATAACATTGTACTGTCAGAAATTCGGATGACAGGTAGAGCTCACAAAACTGGTTGATATTTATTTCAACAACACAACAATGGCAGAAATAAAGGAACAAACGAGGAATCTATAAACAACTCTTTCCCACATATTCTGCGAATGGAAACTGTACCCAAATCCAGTCAAGTTACGGAGAAAATGCACTTGTAATCAATCTTAACAATATTAGTTTTCATTTACATAATATATGTTTGTAAATTTGTATACACCATAACCAGGAATTTGTTTGCTTCTCCTCCCATTGGCTTCATCCACGACAAAGTATCAAGTTGTTTCATCGAACACCATAGCCTATAAAATGGTCAATATAGGATTGTCGACCGATAATGAGTTTCCCATGCAAAAGCAATGACAAAATAAAGAAAACCCATCAACAAATATCATACTTAAATATGAGTAAGACTCAGTTTACCTTCTAATTCTACACTATAATCTTATCTCGTGATGTGACAATCATTAATTAGTATTATTCTTAAAATACTGATAATAAAATAAAACTATTGAAACAACTTAGTAGACTAATAAACTAAATTAATAAAACTATAAAGTCAATATTTTAGCCTATAAACACGAGGAATAGTTGAGGATACCTTGCCACAGACAGGACAACTGTCACTTCTCTCCATCCACTCGTAGATGCACCCGAGGTGGAAATGATGTGCACATTTGGTTGTTATCTTCGGATTCTCTCGTGTATAATCTGTGCAAATTGATAAACACATTCAAAATTTATCATCCATATTGTGTGCTTATAATTTCAGGATTGGCTTCAAGATTTTCTTGTAAATCCCACGTTTGATACAACATTACATGGACAAACTCCTCAAATCAAGGCAATGAATTTTCTCTACAGCAACTACTACAATTTATCTGCATATATGATGCATCTAGGTGTCTGATTATGCTTCATTAGAATCCTTTTTCCTTGTTCTGGTCTATTTTGGTTAAACGTAGACAGATTAACTATGGACAAACTAGTTTTCTTTTTTTTCTTTTTACATAATCTAGACTCGTATTTTAAAATCAACGTTCTAAATTTAACAAATGATAGCCAATAACAAGGGCAATATTTGAGTTTCCTTTAATTATATATTCTAATCTTACCTTCCTACGTGACGCTTATGTGCTACTTTTTACTTGTTGGAATAGTTAAGATAAATATAAATAGTTATATGACATTAATTATATTAGTTAATGAGCAACACATTATGAAATAAGATTAGAATGTAAAATTGAAGGGTAAAACTAATATTACTCAAAAAATAATATGATAATCCTTGTCAAACTTTATTATGTGGTTGAGTAGTTCCTGAGTGAATGTACAAATGACCGAAAAAGAAAACAAGTACATGGTGAAAAATGGAAAAACAAATCAAAAGTGTACCTTCCAGGCATGTTGGACAAACATCCTCATCTTCAGATGGCATATAAACATTTTCAGCTCCAATTGTAGCTTTTACTGAAGAGATCTTCAGAGAGGATTTATAAATGTGCTCTTTAGATTCATCTTCAGAATCCAATTTGTCCACTCCACTTAACGATTCTTCGGCCCTATCAACATCACTTCTCAGAGGTTCTGATTCTTCATGAAGGTGACTTGAGCCCTTATCACGCCTTGAAACTAGTCCATCTCTCTGTAAGCGGATATATCTAGGGTCAGCATCATACGGCAACGGCCTTGGAGGAGAATGATACATATCGGGCATAGAGTTGTCATATGATGCTGCAGAAGCCATAGATGCTGCCCCTTGAACTGATGAAGAAATAGCATGCATTTCTCCTCTTCGAAATAATGATGTATACTAGAGCAAGCAAGCAGGAAAAATACAAAATGATAAATTGGAACATCTTTTGTAAACTTAATTTACAGCTCTTAAAAGCTGTTTATATTCACATAAGGAAGTTTTTCAAGATCCATATATATGCTAAATCATGCAAACTCTTTCATTAACAATGCAGTTCTTTCATTTTAACTTTTTTTTTTTCGTGTATGAGAAAAAGAAAAAGAAAAAAGTGGCAATCTTGAACTTCTTTCAAAATAGGCAACATCTGAATTCTTAAAAACATACACGAATCACAAAAGAAAAATGAGAATTATTGAACGCCCGAATTTACAAAGAAATATCCAAACACAAAAACATAAATAAATAAATAAAAACCACATGCAAAAGAAAGAATTCATTATGAAAATCAAAATAAAAAATAAATTTTGCAACTCAAATATAATTTATTTATACACCTAGATAAAATGGATTCACTGAACTCTATCATAAATAAAATCGGTCAATAAGTTGGAGTGTATATTATATGAAAAAATGACATGCTGACTGTACCAAAAGGGAAGTTCTACGAATGTCATGTTGCAATCATTTTACACAAGAAATTGATATTTTGATTCATGATCTGAATTATTTATTAACAGTATAAAGAAATTTAATTCACTAATATCAATATTGGACACACCTGTGGCTTAAACCCATAAACTCGTGATCTTTTAATCTTTGCGATTGTTTTAATATTTTATCTTATCTATTATTTTCATATTTGATCTTATTCGTTTTAACTTCTCACAGAGACTTTACCTTTTTAAAAATTTTCTTATAAATTTATTTATCTTATTAAATATTTTAAATCATAATCCGAACTCAATTTAAAAGAGTTGTGGTGAATATTAGAAATGAGATTTTTTTGACAATAAATAAAATTATCCCTAGTTTAATAGTTATTTCTCTATTGTTATTTTATTTTTCCGTTTCCATTTCAATTACGAAACAAGCACTAAATACTTACCACATTTAAAAAGTTTTGGAAGAAGCAACCAAGACATGCGCAATTCCTATGAACAGATCCATTTGAGTTCACAAAATTTTCAATTTCGTCAGCATTCATACAGCAGCAAACTGAACCCATGATGTTGGCTTATATCTCTTTTGCAGTTAACACCCTCGAACAACTTCTCAATCTTAATCTCATCAAGAGAAGCAATTTAGCCACAATAGGTTGGAAGTGAAAGGGACGGAAAGCTCAAGAAGTAGTTCACTCCCTCTTCCAAATTAATATGCAGAAAGCTTCTCGACTGCTGAATATAAATTACTGTCATACAGAAATAAGAAACAATGAGATCTCAAGGAGTAACCAGTCAATTACAAAGTCAACGTAAACATATTTAGTAAAATCCATACATTGAAGATCTTGCTTGTAAGTTGAACTCTAAGATATCTAATGACTGTACTAACTATTAAGTGAATGGAAAAACAATGAGTTTACAGTAATAATTCGAAGATGCAATGATATCGTAATCAAACAGGAATTTGCTGAATCATAGGGAAAAAAATAAGAAGGGTGCTAAAATCATTGCAACTTATGAGACAAGTTGAGTTCCATTGATAGATACTCTCTTCTTGACGATGGCTTTTCATCAAATCAGAGTTATTTCCTTTAGTTGTGGGGGAGCAAATGCATAATTGAATAACGAAATACGCAGAAAACCTAACGATTCAAGACTAAATTTTGCTCAAACAGTCGAGCCAACAAAAAGAAAATTCAAAAGAATAAATAATTTGGAAATTAAGACTTAGAATCGTCTAAATCGAATATGAAAAGAGCACATCCATCAATTTGCGAAATAAAAATAGACCCATTTGCAATCATCAGGGTTTACAACAATCAAAATACTCCGATTACAACTAGAATAGAAAAATCGCCCAGAATTCAGCACAAAGAGAAAGCTAGAAACCGAGAGAGGGATATACCACTTGGGAGCTCAAGCTGGGAAGTGGCGAGAAGAGAGAATGACTGTGATTTCGATGGTTATTGAGTGGGTGGGGGCAGACAGAAAGACGGAAACAAGAAATTTGGTCAATTTTTTTTATCTGCGATTCAGACCCATCTCACAGATTCCCAAGGTGCGCGTGTTAGTGTGGCACTTCAGGATTTTCGGCGACAAAAGCGATGAACACACACACTCTCTCTCTATGGTGGGTGAAGGAATCTAATCCGACATTTTCAATTAAAGAGATAGAATAATCTGAGATTACACACTTCATCGTCTCTTCAACGTAGTAACCTACTTCCAGTAGTAATATATATAGCCAGTAATTGTTGGCTCTGGGACGAAAGGCTTCACCTAAATTCAGCTCTATTCCATATTACACAGTTCCATTATTCTATTTTCATTAATATTTTTATTTATTTTATTTTCTATTTCATGATTGTTTTTATTTTGATTTTATATTTAATTATAGAATAATTTTCTAAAATTAATTCCAAATAGTAAGAACAAATATATTATGATGAAATCAATCAATAAATATTTTGAGAATTTTAATAGAAATAATATGAAATTATTTTTATAATTTTATCATGGATTTTCTCACTAAAATAATTCTAATTTTATATTATAAGATTACCCTCTTTCATTTAATAATTTTATTTACATTTTTATAATTACCAGTGCAATACACATAGGTGCCTTCGTAGGATATAATGCAAGTCTTCGTTAGATACCTAAACGCATTGTCATGTAATGCGCGATGTGTGAAACAATTTTTTAACAAGTCCCATAGAAAAATCTTAGTGCAAATATTAATACACAGAGTAAGTTCGAAAAATTTACAAATTTTTGGTATTCAGTCAAACAAATGAAGAGCGTTGTAAATAAGATGAACGGATACAAGATCAAGAGTGACGACTGTTGCCCCAACAAAATTAATTGTCCCAATCAACCCGTTAATATAAATTATAAACGATAATTACATAATCATTTAAGAAATAAAAATGAAATAGTAAAATTTCACTTGATTAATAATAAATAATTATAGTTTAAAATCATGATTGATTTGTAATTTTATATGAATCATAAAAGAAATATAAAGTTTTATTCATCGTATATCTAACTGTGTATTAATGTTTCCACTAAATATTTTTTACGTGACTTATTTGTTGAAAAATTATTTCCCATGCATTACATGATAATTTGCGTATGTATAGTATGATTGTAGGATCGTTATTATCTAAGGGGGAGATGAATTAGATTTTTCTCGCTTAATCTCTTTTACTTAGTGTGATATAAATTTCTCAAGTGATTGCTTACTGAATCAAATAAACAGAGAGAGAGAGGGAAAAAAAAACGACACCGTAATTTTTTCGTGGTTCGGCTAACCTTGCATACGTCCACGCTTCAAGGATATTCCCCTTGAAGTTTCACTACTTCTCTTCCATGAGAAAACTTGATTTGACTTTACGGGCGCCAATCAACTATCTTTTACACTTCTGGATTGAACTTCGCGGGCATCAATCCACTGCCTTATAGTTTTAACAGGATGAAGGTTTAAGCACAAAGATTACACTCTCTCAAGATAAGATCTCAAGTTCTAGGGTAGAGAGATGTAAAAACAATCGAAGAGGATTACAGATTCCTTTTTGTTCGTGAGAGTTGATTGTAAGAATTGACAAAAGTTTTTGTCTCGAGCTACAGTTCTTTTATTTATATCCACGTCTGTAATCTGTTTCGCGTCTATAATCTGCGTTAAAAAATATGACCGTTGGAGAACATCCGTATGCATAAAAACTAGTCGTTGAGTTTCTGGAGTCGCTATCGCTCGCGGTCTTCAAAAGTTTGGGGTTGAGACTTTGGATGAGTGCGTCGGACTACTAACTCAGAACGACAACGTTTTTCTTTTAACTGTTGACGACAACATTTTTCTTTAAACTGCGAACGTCTGCGTCTTTCTTTTAAGTGTGGACAACAGCGTCTATCTTTTGAGCGTGGACGTCTGCATCTTTCTTTTGAACGTGGACGACTGCGTCTTTCTTTTGAACGTGGACGACTGCATCTTTCTTTTGAGCGTGGACGACTGCGTCTTTCCAGACTGTCTCTCAATAGTACTTTGGACGAGTAAGTCTGGACTAATAACATTTAACCAAAAAATCATCAGAAAATATAATACCCTTTTTAAAGGGCATTTCCATATAAATGCAATAACCATAATAAATCAGTTTATATTCAGTTTATACATTAAGCATAATCATCAAAAACAAATTTAGGCTTTAAACTTAATTTAAGTCAACAATCTCCCTTTTTTTTTATGATGACAAACAAATAAACTGTTTCAAGCATACTTATCTGTATTTCAGTTAAATTTTACATACTCCCCCATACTCTATGTCGTATTGCTTATCAATGATACATTCAGTGGATTTTGTAACCTTCTCCCCCTTTGACATTATAAAAAAGAACAACGCAGAAGGAATGACATTCAGCACAGCACAGGAGAGATAACACGAAAGGATAATGAATAATAAAAAATATCTGATGTAAGTTGTAAGGTCTTAGACGAAACTACCTAAGACAGAGAAGGGAGGACGGGAAAGATACAATGGAAGAAAAACATAAACATCCCTAGAAACGGCCATAATAGAAAACCTTTGCAAATTGGAACAAATTCTCCTCGTCATCCTCATCAGCCGTGTCCACTGTTGAAACAAGAGTAATAGGAGAAACAGGAGGAATGTGATTGCTATCGTGGGAATCCCCTGCATCCCCTGTATCCGCTGCATCCTCAGCATCCAACGCCACCACGGCAACCACTTCAGTCTCTGGCATTGGGACACCAGCAGGAGGCTCTGGAGCAGTGACAAGCTCAAACATGACAAGATCAGTAGAGCCAATAGCAGCATCATCAGCTGGCGCATTGACAGGCTCAAACATAACAAGATCAGCAGAGCCAATAGTAGCATCATCAGCTGGCGCATCGACAAGCTCAAACATGACAAGATCAGCAGAGACAGCAATAGCAGCTGGAACTAAAGCAATATCTGGACGAGGAGGAGCTGGCTGATCAACAAATAGTGCAGGCACTGGTTCGTCCTCACACAGAGCAACCTCTGCAGCAGCATCAGCCTCAACAACTGGATCAGCATCCAAATGCTCAGCACGGGAAGGAATAGCTGAAGTAGCTGGAGGAGCTAGTTCAGGTGTCTCTCCACCGCCTTCCAAGTCCTCATCCCCATGAATGGACACACCATCACTCTTAATCAGAAGGTTACGAAGATCACTAAACTGAGTGATGACGCAGACAGATTCGCGTTGCAATTGTGTTGTGACAAGATTGGAGTGGAATCTAACCGAAGAGATGACATCATCAATGACTTGACTATGCGCAAGTTCAGCTTGATCAACGCGATTGTTCACAGCAACAAAAACGGAACTTTGATGTGATTCCAGTAGATCAAGATGTTTGAGTAGTCCTTGATTGGCAGCCGCGAGTTGTTCAAGTTGAGAAAGGACAAGAGCTGCAAATTGACCATGATGGGAGAGATATAAGGATTGAAAAGATTCAAGACCTGTCCCAAGACTGGCAATGCTTGCTCTTAGCTCATTCTGCAAATCCTCAGAAATAGGATCCCTCACTCGAGAAGAGGAAGGACCTTTGGAGCGAGGAGGAATACAGATAGATGATGAAGGGATCTGAGGTGGAAGAGGAGCAGGAGTTGGACTGGGTGGACGTGGAAGAGGAGAAACAGCCGGGACAGTATGAGGTTCAGGATCACTCACAGGCTCTGGAATGTGAGTTTGCTCATAACTGACCTCCTCTGAAGCATGAAGAAGAAGAACTGGAGGTGGAAGATGGTCAAGGGCAGGAAGGAGAGTGTCATCAGGACCACTTTCTTCCTCTTCTTCTTCAGCAATAAGCAGGCGCCTGGAAACACCTTTACGACCAACTTTGTCCACCAGCTCACCTTGATCATTGCATGTTATTCCCATTCTGAACAAAGTGGAGGATGAAAAGAAGTCGGACTTCTTCAAGGATAACAGCTTGTCAGAATCAGGAATGCAAATACCAAACCGGTGAAAGATCTTCATAAGGAGAAGATTGTAAGGCAGAGATTTGGAGGCATTGCACACCACTTGAAGCATCCGGTTTAAGATAATGTATCCAACATTAAAGGGTTCGCCTATGAAAAATTGACCAAGCAGGAAAAGATCCATGCCACTGACATGGTCCCAATGACCCTCTACAGGCATGATGTTGTAATGGATCATGTGGTGGAAGACACGAGTCCTGAAGTTCAAATCCTTGCTCTTTAACTTTAGGGGAGCATTGTTGGGATCCTTGGCAATTAAGTGAAGTAAATCCTTCCCAGCTGGTTTCTCAAGAAAAGATGGAATCTTGTCTGCCTCAAAAAATCTTCTTGAACGATTCAGAGACTCACAATCAAGGATTTCATGGAGAGCTTCCTGGGTGAGTTCTATATGTCGTCCATAGACATAACTCCTAATAACCAGAGGGCGAAGAGAGTGTTCTAGATTCGCATAGAACATTTTAATTGGGGTTTCACTATAAAGAGACACTGAATTTAACAATAAGCCCATCAGCTGTATAGGTTGTTCGAGGTTCAGACCATACAAGTCGTGAAAGACTACACCACGAGAGCGAATAATAGGTTTAAATTTGAAATCTTCGTAATACCTCTTGAAAGTAGCATGATTTAAGAACTCGTAATTTGGCCATACCAGAGGCGGAGGAACAGAGGCAGACTGAGCATCCTCGTTATGAGAAATCTTTTGCTTTTTCCTGAAGAAGACTTGTGGAGCGCGAGAGGAAGATGTCATTGAAGAAGGTAAAGATTTCTGAGCACAAATGGAGTTGAGAGAAGTGTAGGATCGGTGCCGACTAGCAGTGGAGAAATCGCTGGACGAGTCGAGAGGATTTTGGAGGGAATTTTGAATCTTAGGGTTTCTGTTACCTGTCGAGAGATTTTATAGACAATTTGGTGAACGTCCATGGTCAACGTCCATTGTGACAACGTCTATAGAAAGTCCATTGTAAAAGACGGTTTTGAAAGTCTGTTGTTAAATACCATTGACAATGTCCATTGTCAACGTCCACGGTCAACGTCCATTGTGACCACGTTTTCTCAGAGAAGGAAATTTAAAAGATTGTCCATTTTACTAATTATCCAACAGAAAAAAATGAAGCTTAATTTTTCTCAACCCTAATGAGACATAACCTTATTCGTATATTATTGAATGTTTTTTCATCCAAAAGCTTGGTAAAGATATCTGCTAATTGATCAGCAGAATTGACAAATTCTAAAGTAATATCACCTCTTTGAACATGATCTCTGATGAAGTGATATCTAACCTCGATGTGTTTTGTTCTAGAATATTGGATAGGGTTCTTTGAAATGTTAATGGCACTGGTGTTGTCACACCGAATGAGAATCCTATCATAGAAAATGTTATAATCTTCTAGAGTTTGCTTCATCCAAAGCATTTGAGCACAGCAACTACCAGCAGCAATATATTCACTCTCGGCAGTTGAAAGAGCTACAGAATTCTGTTTCTTAGAATACCAGGACACAAGAGATTCACCTAGGAATTGACATGTTCCACTAATACTTTTTCTATCAACCAGACTTCCTGCATAGTCTGAGCCTGAATATCCAATTAAATCAAATGAAGTTCCCTTCGGATACCACAAACCTAAATCAGAAGTCCCAATTAAGTATTTGAAAATTCTCTTGACAGCACTTAGATGAGATTCCTTAGGCGAAACTTGAAATCTAGCACACAAATACACACTAAATAGGATATCTGGCCTGCTAGCTGTTAAGTATAATAGAGAACCAATCATACCTCTATACTTCTTAATATCCACACTTATCTCATTTTCATCTTTGTCCAATTTTGTAGTTGTGCTCATGAAAGTTCTAGAGGACTAGAGATGTTAAACGAGCGAGCTGCTCGCCAGCTGGCTCGCTCGACTCGTTACTGTAGCGGGCCGAGCTTGGCTCTGCTCGCTACAGTAACGAGCAAGTTTGGCTCGAGTCACACAGGCGAGTCGAGCCGAGCTTGGACTGTAACGCCCGGGAATTTTTAAAAGGAAAAATTGGAGAGAAAGTAAAAGAATAATAAAATAATTGTTTTAAGTAATTTAAAATAAAAGTGAATAATTTTGGTTAACCTAATTGGTTAATTTATTTAGATTCGGGCACTTCCGGTGAAATTAAGCCGTGGGCTATAAATTAATAATGAGATTTAATGAAATTCGAAATGGTCGGAAATGAGAGAGTAAAACGGTAATTAACTAGTTTAAATTAAAGAAATAGTTTTAGTTTTATAATTATTATTATTATTTTTATTAGTTTTATAAAAATAAAACTAAACGACAGAATGGCCGAAGCCATTCTGTCGTTCGACGTTAAGCAGCGCGAGCGAAGAACAGGGGCGACGATCGACGAGCGCGGCCCTCCCTTTTCCAGCCTCGACGTTTTCCGGCCAGACAACGTCGGTGGCTCCTGGGCTGCCGTTTCCGGCCGTCTTCGCGCGCAACCCGACCGGTATGCTCGTTTTCCTCCTCTGTTTTGGTTCGGTTGGTGGCTGTGCGTGGTGAGCTCGATTGAGCTCCGATCACCGGCCGAAATGGGCTGCTTCCAGCGTGGGTTTGTCAACCCTAGGGCCGGCTATTGTCGATTGGCTGTGGAGCGCTCAATTTGAGCAAAAATCAGTGAAGCCCGATTTAGGGCACTCGGGTTTTGCTTAATGGAACTTCGATTTTAGGTTAGTTTGTGTTAATTGGATGTTAAGAGGATAGATTAGTGAGAAATTGAGAGAGTTTTGATGAAAAATCGAAAAAGAGAAATTTTGGGTAAAGGGGCAGTTTCGGGTTTTTGATAAATTGACCTAGCTCCGGTCGTTTGTTTTAAAATTCCTTTTGGCAGATTAAAATAGGTTATTAGAGGAGTACGTGGCCGCTGGAATCGTTCGATTCCGATAACTGACGCGAAAGTTACGCGCGTTCGAAGTTTTAGGTCGGTTTTTACCGAACCCAAACTAGTGGCCGTTTAATTAGGTTTTAGTTAGAAATCGATGGTATTATGCTTTTTATTATGCTTTTTAGGCTTATTAATGATTACACTTGTCGTTATTTAGGTAGATTAAGTGATTCGATGATTATTGGTGGATTTAGGTTAAAGTTTGGATATTATAGATTTTTGGAAAACCATTAATGGAGGTTAAGTAAATTGTGAGCACCACGTGCTCGATGGAATGCCCGAATGGAGGAAATGAAAGTTTTAGGAGAAATTGCTTTAGCTAGGAGCTTAGTTTAAGTTTGAGATTCGTTTATTTAGGATCGATTGTAATGTCTTTTATTTATGAAATGCTTTAGGTGGAGACGACCTTTGGACGGTGCTCGGCCTACTACGGACGCCACGTAAGTGGATGTTAGGCTTCCGGCCCTTAAGGCCCTACATCGTGTCAACGTTAGGTTTTTCTGCTTTGATGATGATTTTCTGATTGTGGGGATTAATGAGTCGGGTAGCTTAGAATGTTAGTTGTTTGTGAAGTTCGTTAAGAATAGTATATGTCCATGTACGTAGTGAATTGTTTGATGATATGTTTTGATGATATGTCGTACATAGATTTCTCATGCATCATGTTTTAGAAAAAGTACGAAAATGTTTTAGCATATGATTTCATGATTTAAACGTAGAAACGACAACGATGTAAAACGAAAATATAAAGTGTCTGAGGGAAGTGGTTCACCCCTCAGATGTAAATTGTGGAACGTCCAGAAAACGTATGATATCTGAGGGAAGTGGTTCACCCTTCAGGTAAAGATTTATATGTGGAACGTCTAGAGATGGAGAAACTAATCCGCCCTCCATTGGTAGAGGATTACATGTATGTACGATGGAAATGAAATGAATACGTATGATGAAACGAAATGAAATGAATATGTATGACGAAACGAAACGAAATGAATATGAATGATGAAACGAAACGAAATGATTATGTACGATGAAACTGTAGAAACTACATATGTTAAGTAAAATGTTTTAAATTCATATAGTGCATCCCCTTACTAAGCATTAGGCTTACTGTTTATGTTGCATGATGTAGGTGACAGGTGTGAACTCGATGACAAAGAATAGGTGGTCGACGGATGGTGCTCGTGGCGACGGGGTGTGTTTTGGTTTTGCTAGATGATCCGATGGTGTGCCCCGAACTGTTTTGGTGGCGAATGGATGTGAGTTAGTTTTGTTGGTTAGAAAGGTGATGGATTTTAGGGTGTATATTTAAGTTTAATATTCAGGAAATTTTATAGTGGATATAGGTTTGAAGTAGTACTATTTTGAATGATTTGTTAATGTATGTCCTTGGTGATGTTTTAGGGAATTTAGTGCTTATGCTCGATGTATGTTTTGAGGATTTGATTCGGTTTTGTTTGTGAAAGCATCAAAGTGTTTAAGTATGTAGATTGAATGTTTTGATAGAAAGATGTATGAATAGTCGAGTTTTGATGTATATGTAGTGGTAGTAGATTGTTTAGAATGTAGAGTCTTAATTTTAGAAATATACTGGAACTGCTTGGGTTATTTTTAACAGGTAAGGATAAGCTCGATTTTTAGAGCGATCCATGCAGTTCGTTTTCTTGAATTTGTCTGAAATTGTAGGTTATATTAGTGTCATGTTTTGATGATCGAGGAATGAGTGATTTTAAGGGATTTCAACAATCCGAGACTTCAATTTAATGGTTTAGAAGTCGAAACGTTATAAGTGATATAAAAAGAAAAATTCACGTGGTTACGAGAGCTTAAAGTTAAGGTTACGTTAGGGTTAGTTTGTTTAAGGGTTTTGGGTTATGTTTAAAGTAAAAATGAAAAAGTTTAAAAGAAAAATACGAGGGCTTAGGTAATGATTATGTCACGGCAAGTCCGTGGCGGCCCTACGGGGTTGGGGTCGTCACATGGACATCCCGGCTCGCGAGCCCATGAATGACCGGGCTCGACGAGCCTGCTCGTGAGTTCGCGAGCTAGCTCGCGAGCTGGCTCGTCAACGGAAGCCCAGCTCGGGTCCTGCGGCGAGCGCTGAGCCCTCTCCGACGCGGCGATGCCTGACCATCGATAATCTCTCACTCTTTGATATCTCGATCAATCACTCAATCCCAATCCGATGCCCAGGTCGAGGCACTCTCCGGCGACTCTCCGACGCTCGACAGAAGATACGAATGCGATAAATCGAAAGATTGATCATTGATCGGCTCTGCCTCTGGCCGTATGTTAAAATTTTGGGGAAGAAAACTGAAAAGAAATGTGAATCACAATTCACAGCAATCGGCTATCCTGCAAAATTGCAAATTGCAATTGTAATGAAAATATGAAATAAATATACTTGATTAATTTACTGTTGATTATATATTTATATTTTATATTTATTGTGATGACGTGATATCAGATAATATTATAATAACAAATTAACAATTAACAATACAGTCAACAATTAACAATAACAATTAACCATAAATGATAAACAGAAACATAGCCGATTGATAGGCTATTTATGAGCGCTCAATCGGCCATTTCTCGTTCAAAGCAAGTGTCGACCACTAATGTAACTGGTCGACACATAAAAAATCATTTTATTCCGAGGGTCGACCAAAAACCCTAACTCTCGACCCTTCTCTCTCGAATCTCGCCTCTCGACTGTCATCGGCTATTTTCGACCATTCTGCGCCATTTTCTTCTGATATTCATCTCTTCTCTTCATTTTAATTTTTACACCTCTAATGGCTTCTTCATCTCGCACCAAACTCACCGTTCACAAAAGGAGATCAAAGAATGCTACTCCAGCAGCTGAAATTGACCAACAACCTACATGGCCCTCTCTTTTATTCAAGAATTCTGATTCATTGAAACGGTATGATGATGATTTCCAGTTCAAACCCCTGATTTTAAGTAGAAGAGTAGAATTTTATGATTTATATAGCTTAAATTTGGAACAGCCGTTAAAGGCTCTGGGGTTGTATGAGTTATTTGATTTTGATGGACCTTACGTTGAAACTGCAGTGAGAATGTTCTACTCAAATTTAGAACATTCTTTGAGGCCTCTCAAAATTATTAGTTATGTGTATGGAAAACACATAGAGATATCCCCAAATTCAATAAATACAATTTTAGAATGTGAGTTCAACAACGATGCTGAATGTTATTATGAGGCAGCCAAGGATCCTGATTTTGTGGGCACTAGTGAAGGAACTGAATTTTTGAGAATGATTGTTAAGGATCCAAATCAATTCCTTCCGTTGAAACCAAAGGCTAAGGATTTAAATATACGTGCACGACTCATCCACCACATGATTACGTACAATCTTTTACCAAGAGATGGACATAGAGATCATATTAGTGGGATGGATCTCTATGTTTTGTATAAAATCTTTCGAGGAGAATCATTTAACGTTGGGTACGTAATTTTGAAACGGATGCTGCAAGTATTCTCCAACCCGGCCAAGTCTTTACGCTTTAATCTTCTTCTAATGAAGATTTTTGAGGTCAATAGTGTCCAAATTCCTAGGTAAGCAACTCGATTACCTTTGAAGAAAACTGACATCTACACCACTTCCTCTCTAGCAAGAATGGGGATAGTACTCAATGCGACTAGGGAGTGGATTTTCAAAGGAGAACAAGCTGGAGCTGGTGCATCTGGGGCTGGGGCTGAAGGTGAACCCTCATATATGGAAATTGGGAGCAAAGACAAACTACTGAACCTCCATCCAATGCATCTAGATCTAGAGGAAGTTTCTCTCACCTTGAGGAAAGGGTCAACACTTTGGAGGCTAGTATAGCTAGCATTGGCACATCATTTGACTTCTTTCAGAACGTGATTCTCGATCGCTTTGGTCAGATGGAAGCTCGGATGGACGCTCAGATGGACGAGATGGCAGATGAACTCCATGAAGAATTCAATGATGTTCACGGGCATCTTTATTATCTTCAAGATTATTGGAATGGCAGAATATACCCTCCAGTCGATCCTCCAGCTCCAGTCGATCCTCCAGTCGATCGTTTTGATCCTTTTGACGATCCATGTTACTCTCCATCTCAGTGACATTTTGTCTTTGTTTGTGTTTGTCTTTGTTTGTGTGCTTTTCATAGTTTATGAAAATTATAGTGACTACTGACTAGTGAGTATATAAATTGTAATTATTGAAAATTTGAATGATTGAAAAATGAAAACTGAGTTACTTATTTTTGTACTTATCTATATGACTATATCTCTTTAACTGTTTTGGAGTCAATTTTGCAACGTTTAAAATGAAATGTCAAGGAATACAATTGTTTTTTTTTTTAATGTCAAAAAGAGTGTCGACCAAAACTCACTAGGGTCGACCATTAAATGTGACAAATGAAAATAAAAGTTACAGAAGCAATTCAAGTGTCGACCATAACTCACTAGGGTCGATCATTAAATGTGACAAATGGAAGCATAAATTACAGAAGCAATTCAAGTGTCGACCATAACTCACTAAGGTCGACCCATAAAGTGTCACAAATGAAAACAGAAATTACAGAACTGAGAAACAATTCAAGTGTCGACCATAACTCACTGGGGTCGACCGGTTTTAATTGGTAAAACAGAGCCAATTCACTAGGGTCGACCAGTTTTAATTTGTAAAAACTAAAAACTAAAACATAGCTAATTCCAACGGTAACATTAACAATGCAACGGTAACAAGAACGCTGAGTCGCTGAGATTCTGTGACCGTTGCTCTCTCCGTTCACTTCACTAGTTTACTCCATTTTTTCTATAAAATTCTAATCCTGCGTTCATTTATTTTCACCTCAATCTCTCAATCTCTCTCAATTCACTTCAATTCAATTACTTATTTTACTACTCCTGTACTCTGCTATCTGCCTCTCTGTGATTTAAACCTTCAATAAGGTAAAATTTTGTTTATTCTTTTTATATTTACAAAATTTTTAATTATATTTAATAGTTATACAATTTTAGTATTTTACTAACATACATTAATTTATTTTCGTAGGTTTCGTATACTGTATAAGTGATCAATTCACACCATCCCATACAAGACATAAAATATCTTGTTGGAATTTGGTTCTGGTATCATTTATTTGAAAGTATTTTTAATTATGGATCCACGTGATTATAACATTGATTTTGACGATGATATTGAAGAAAATAGGGAAAATGCATTTCAATAGGACAATCATCTGCACAAGCATCCACTTCCACTTCATCACCTCAAAAAAAAAAAAGAAACAAAACTTCTGAGGTATGGAAACATTTTGTAATGAAAGATATTAAAATAGGTGGAAAAATAGAATCCAGAGCTCAATGTAAATATTGTATTAAAAATTATGCATATGTTTCTAGTAGTTCAACTACCTCACTAAATAGGCATTATCAAAAGTGTCATTTAAACGATCAAGTTAGAGATCCTACGCAGAGATTATTAAATGCTAGTGGTAGTGGCACTTTTATGTATTCACAGAATAAAATGAGAGAAGAAATAGCAAAACTTGTAACACAATGTGAATTACCCCTAGCGTTTACTGATAGTATTGAATTTGAAAATTTTATGAAAGAATATACTACTCCTAACTTTAAACGTGTTCCTAGAATTACTACTAGAAATGATATCATTAAAATGTTTAATGATATGAAAAATGAACTAATTGTATTTTTTTCAAATGCTCCTTCAATGTCTATTTGTATCACGTCTGATTTATGAAGTGCACGTAATTCTATAGGATATGTAGTTGTAACTTCTCATTTCATAGATGAATCTTGGCAATTAAATAAAAGAATTTTAGGATTTCGGAATTGTGAATATCCGCACACTGGTATTACAATTTATAAATATATTGTTGCAATATTGCAAGAATATTCTATTTCTATTAAAGATAGAATATTTAGCATAACACTTGATAATGCTAGTGCTAATGATTCTGCTATTTCTCATTTTAAAAATTATTTCCAATTACATGCTACTCACAATTCTATGTTTCATATGAGATGTGTTTGTCATATTTTAAATTTAGTTGTTAAAGATGGTATGACATTTATTTCACCTCATATTGAATCAATTAGATCCGCAATTTCTTATATAATTGGATCTAATTCTAGGCAACAAGAATATAGAGATTTTTGTAAAGCTGCTCAACTTAAACCACGAAAATTAAAAATAGACGTAGATAATAGGTGGAATTCTACTTATTTAATGTTGGAAAATGCTAGGCCATATTGGCAAGTTATCTGTACTTTTATTAGTGAGAAAACTCAAAGTATTAATCTTGATAAATCTAGTTGCGATGTAGCTAATATATTTCTTGATTTTTTAAAACCATTTTATGAAGCTACAAATGAATGCTCGGGAATTTATTATCCCACTTCTCATCTTGTTCTTCCCATTTTTATAAACTTAACTGGCAATTTTGCTCAATATCGACGTGTAGATGAATTTAGAGATATTCTTAATAAAATGGAAACAAAATTTAAAAAGTATTGGCTTGACATCCCTCCTATTTTTTGTTATGCATGTATAATGGACCATAGATATAAGTTAAGAGGAATATCTCTTATTGTTAATAAAATTTCTAATAATTTACAAACTCCTTCTTTGTTTTCTATAGATCAAATAACTCATGGAATTACTAGTTTATATTCTTCTTATGAATCTAAATATTCAAATCTTAGTCGTCGTGTTTCTTCACATGATGCTACTTCAAGTAGTAGTGGTGGAATTGGAAATATTATAGGTTCACAATTTAGTATTCATGATATTTGGAATGAATTAGATACAGATGCATATTCTAGTTCTATGAGAAATGAACTTGAAATTTATTTTGACACTAGATATCAATTTTCTCGAGAAGAAAATTTGATATTTTAAATTGGTGGAAAATGTTTTCTATCACATATCATATTCTGTCTGTGATGGCACGAGATCTACTAACACCTCCGGTCTCAACTGTAGCATCGGAATCTGCTTTCAGTGCAGGTGGACGTGTGTATGATGATCGATGAGGACGGCTTGCACCTGATCTTGTAGAGGCGCTTATTTGCATGAAGGATTGGAACGATGCGGTTACTAGAAACCAACAGAGAAAGGACGAAATACTTGAAGAATTTCAAAATTTGGAAGTTCAAGAAGATTAGTTTTGTAATTTTTTCATTTTGTAATTCAAGTAGTTTTGTAATTTTTTCATTTTGTAATTCATGATTGACAATTTAGATTGATGCCAACTGGATTTGTTTTAATTTGTATAAGTTTAATTTATACAAGTTTAAGTTTATAATGAAGATTATATTTTGTTTAGCTATCTATCTGTATTTGAACTTTGAAGTTTAAACTTTAAACTTTAAATATATGTACAATCAGAGCGATTGATAGGCTCTTGTTTTTACAGATTGAGAGCAGAGCCGTCGCCCCACTTGGGGCGATTGATAGACTCTTGTTTTAAAAAAATATAGGTTGAGAGCCGAGCAGTCGTCCCAAGTGTGGCGCTTGATCGGCTGTCATTTAAAAAAAAACAGAACGAGAGCCCATCAGTCGCCCCAAGTGGGGTGATTGCTCGACTATCGTTAAAAAAAAAACAGAACCAGAGTCCATCAGTCGCCCCGAGTAGGGCGACTCATCGGCTGTTGTTTAAAAAAATTTAAACAAGGGACGATGAGTCGCCCCAAGTAGGGCGCCTCATCGGCTCTTGTTTAAATTTTTTTAAACAAGGGCCGAGGAGTCGCCCCAAGGAGGGCGACCGGCGACGCAGCGGCTCCTGTTTTAAAAAAATTTAAACAAGGGCCGATGAGTCGCCCTAACTCTGGGCGACTCATCAGCTTTGGTTGTTAAATTTAAATAGAAATATAGAATTGAATCATTTTAATTTTTACGTATCAGATTCCCAATTTCCCAAATCGGCAAATCCAGACTATCCAGTATCCTATCCCTAACCTAATCCCATTCCCACTTCCCGTTCCGGCGTTCCCAGACTCCCAGTTCCCTGAGACGGCGAGACCCCGACCCCGATTCCCCGTTCCGATCAAATTGGCCGCCCGCCAGTAACCCCTTCGACAACGCCGAAAACTCCAAATCTCCCTTCGCAGCGCCTCCCCTCCCCGACGGCCCGACCCCGATTCCCGTCTCGATCAAATTGCCCGACAGCCACTAACCCCTTCGACAACGCCGAAAACTCCAAATCTCCCTTTCGCAGTGCCTTCCCTCCTGTCAATCGGAGTATCGCAATTCGCACAACTTCGACCTCGGCGAATCCAGCTCAGTAAGTCTCACCATCTGATCCGACTAGTTATATTTCATAATTTAACTGAATATTATTCGATTAATTCGTATTAGTTTGGGGAATTTGGGTTGATTTTGAATTTGATTGCTGAGGT
Source organism: Begonia masoniana (assembly GCA_022432975.1). Classification (NCBI taxonomy): domain Eukaryota; kingdom Viridiplantae; phylum Streptophyta; class Magnoliopsida; order Cucurbitales; family Begoniaceae; genus Begonia; species Begonia masoniana. The sequence goes on from CM039502.1 coordinate 11,553,509, forward strand.
TGGTTTGAGATACGAAAGTAATTGTGAATCCAGTTTTATAATTGTGCACACCACTTGTTCGACGAAATGTCTATGTGAGAATTCTAAGTTTAAAATATTGATAATTCTGTTGGAAGTTGTTGTTTATTTGGGTGTGTGGACTGTGGTGTTTTAGTATTTGTATTTGTGTGAGAATTCTTAAGTTTAAAATATTGATAATTTTGTTGGAACTTGGAAGTTATCTGTAGCCTGTAGGTTGTTTATTTGGGTCATGGGTCACTGGTGTGTCATGTGTGGTGTGTTTAGTATTTGTAATTGTATTTGTGTTGTCACAGGTTAACAAAATATGCCGCCAAAATGTTTAAAAGCTTTTTCAAGCTCAAGCTCTCAAATCGATCACTCCTTCGTTAACTCTGAGGCAAGGAGATATTTCATGGATTTCATGGCGAAAAATAAAGCTATTATATGCGAAATCCAATTTTCACCCGATAGGAATGATGGAGATATTTTAGACATGCTTAATCAACGAAAATGGGAGAATCTTGCTGCATTAGGTGGTGATGCGAATGTAAGTATCGTTCGTGAATTCTACGCAAATTTGAAGGTATCCAATTCAGATAGTACAGTTGAAGTTCGTAAGAAGATCATCGACTTCTCTCCTGAGATCATTAATACTAAGTTTGGTTTAGAGAACTTATATGAAGATGATTATCATACCATGATGGAAGAGGGACCAGATTATGACATGATCATACAAGAGATGGGACATTGAGGTTCACAGTGGGTTTATTCAATCGTCAACCGAGCTCAACCATTACACTTGATACTAAGTTGTCTCAACTGCTATGCTCAAGCTTGGTGCAGGTTTATCAGGGGAAATTTAATGCCTACATCCCAGAGTTCAGAACTTACCAAAGACCGGGCGGTACTCCTCTACTGCATTCTCACTGGTCGCTCCATAAATGTTGGGCGAATTATCCATAATAATATCAGTGCATATCGCAAGGGTTCGACCACTGCTGGCCATATCCATCCCATCCTCATCACGCAACTATGCGCAGCAGAGAATGTCCCTATGAGCTCAACTGACGAGTCTTGGATTCAGCCACAGCTTTATGTCTCCTCAAATATTTCAAGAATACCTAAGTGGCCATACGGGGAAGCTAGAAGAAATGGATTGGTATTCATTGAGCATGATACTAATATTGAAATTCCTCCTCCACTGATGCCCTTGCCTCGTATCCGGCGCAAAGATGGTTCACAATGGGACATAGCGGAGGCAAAAAGAGAGCGCGCCGAAACTCGTCGAAAACAGCGATATGAAAATCAATCAACTATGCCTCCCGATCAAGGCGCCTCTTCATCATCTGTCGTGCCACCTCGCTCTTACTCAAATAAAGACTTGGGACAGATGTTAGAAAATCTTACACTCCAACAAGACCAAATTTTTGGCAACATGGCTGCTCAACATACCAGCTTTCAACAAGACATAAGACAAAGGCTAGAAAATATTTTCTATCAACATAGCACCTTTGAACAGGATGTAAGACAAAGGTTGGAAAATATTTCCAATCAACATACCAGCTTTGAACAGGATGCAAGACAAAGGCTGGAAAATATTTCCGATCAGCAAAGATGCATCGAACATTGGTTGATGCATATGCAAAATCATTCGGTAGAGCTGACAAACTTCTGTGCACGATATGTGAGATCATTAGATGCTCATTATGACAATTTGAATGGAGTGAACCCAAATTTACCTATCTTTCCGGAGCACCTATTGAGACCATATCACCCTCACAATAGGGTGGTGAGAACGATGAGCCCGACGGCGACCAGTCATGAGCTAGAGTTATGTTATTTTTAACCTACATTTTTAGTTTATTTTATGCATTGAATTTGTGGACATATTTATTTTAAATTTAGGTAATTATAGTATATTTTATGATATATTTTAGACTTTAGTTATACAATCAGAAATTTTTATTTATATAATTGTAAGCTCAGCTCGTTACGCTCGGCTCGTTAAGCTCGTTGGGCCGGCTCGGCTCGGCTCGTTAGGCCCGTGGCTCGTGAGCCAGCTCGAGTTAGAAATTTTTTTGATCAGCTCGTTAGGCTCGGCTCGTTAGGCTCGGCAGGCTCGTTAGGCTCGGCTCGTTTGGCTCGGCAGGCTCGGTGAGCCGGGACTTTCCCGACTCGGCTCGGCTCGACTCGCTCGTTTAACATCTCTATAGAGGACTTAGAGGAATCTAATCCAAATCTCTTTAGCAGATCTTTGATGTATTTTTCTTGATAGAAGAAAATACCATCAGATTTTTGACTAATTTGAAATCCCAAGAAGAATTTTAACTCCTCCATCATGGGATGAGAAATTATGTTCAATTCCATATTTGAGACACAAGAGTTCAAATTTCTGATTTTCAAATTCTCCACCATGATCACTACGAATAGCTACAATGGTGAGCTCCTTTTCATTTTGAACTCTTTTCTTAAAACTAGAGAATGTATCAAAAGTCTCATCCTTAGACTTCAGGAAGAATACCCAAGTGAATCTAGAGAAGTCATCTACAATGACAAAGACATAGAATTTTCCTCCCAGACTGGCTACATTAGAAAGACCGAAGAGGTCCATGTGAAGAAGTTGTAGGAGCTTGGAGGTAGAGATTGCATTTTTTGATGCAAAGGAACTTTTGATCTGCTTGCCCATTTGGCAAGCTTCACAGACTTTATTCTTCTCAAATGATATTTTTGGAAGCCCTCTAACTAAATTATCCTTAGTAATCTTAGCTAAGGTATCCATGCCTACGTGACCTAGTCTTCTATGTCAAGTCCAACTATCAGATAACAAATTCACAGCAAGACATTTTTCATCAATATTTTCAAAGTGAACTAAATCAATAATATAGACATTCTCTTTTCTATATCCTTTGAACAAAATTTTGTTATTAGAAACATCTTTAATTACACATGCATTTGACTTGAAAACTACTTTATAACCTTTATCACATAATTGACTGATGCTTAGCAGGTTGTGTTTTAACCCTTCAACTAACAAAACATTTTCTATAATAGGGTTGACAGGATTACCTATATTGTCGATGCCAATAATTTTTTTTTTTTGATTTCCACCAAAGGTGACATTCCCTTTCTTCTTGTTGACAAAGGCAAACTTTGTTAAGTCTCCCGTCATGTGCCTCAACCATTATCGAAGTACCGTTGATTTTTCCCGAGAGAACAATTAACCTGCAAAACAGTAATCAAGTGGTCTTCTTAGGTACCCAAATCTTTTGGGTCCTAGTGTTAGGTCTAGTTCCCTTAGGAACCTATTGAAGTTTACTACTTGATTTCTTGCTAAATTTCAAAGGACTTTCATATGATTTATGTCCTATTTCATTACATGCATGGCAGGTGGACGATTTAACAAAGAAGTTTTTATAAACTTTTTTTTATTGGATCTTTCATAGCCCAATCCTGCTTTGTCAAAAGTTACTTTTTGACTACCTAACAGCATATTCAAATTTTTGCTACCGTTAGTGAATTTCAGTACAATATTATTCAAATTCATATTTCTACTTCTAAGATCATTAGTTTTCATTTCATGTAAACTGATCTCTTTAGCATGCTTCTCAATTAAGTCACAATTTTCCTTTTTCAACAGTTTGTATTTTGACTTAAGCATGCCAAATTGCTTAACTAAATCATTAAAGGCATCAATCAGATCATCATCATCATCAGCTTCACTGTCACTAGAGGAAATACTAACCTCATTATCATGTGCCATGAAGCACAGGTTGGCGACTTCCTCATCCTCTGAAGAAGTGTCGCTTTCACTATAATCCCATGTAGCTTTCATGGCCCTCTTCTTGAATCGCTTGAGACCCTTCTTAGCTTGTGGACACTCGGCCTTGATGTGTACAGGCTTCCCGCATTCAAAACAAGTTATCTTCTTTTCCTTTTGCAACTTGTCTCCCTTTGAGAATTTTTTACCTTGCATCCTCTTTCTCTGGAGAAATCTGCTGAATCTTCTTGTAATGAGGGCTATATCTTCATCTTCATCTTCTCCCTCAGATTCTTCTTGTCTATTTGAGGAAACTTTGAGTGCAATATCCTTCTTTTTGCTGATCTCTTTCTCTTTGAGATCCTCTTTGTCATTGGCTCTCGTGGTTATCTCATGAGTCATTAGAGAGCCAATGAGTTCTTCAAGCTTGAGAACCTTGAGATCCCGAGCTTCTTGTAAAGCAGTCACTTTCAGTTGCCAGGCTCTTGGTAGACACCGAAGGATCTTCCTCACAAGTTCTTCACCTGAATAGGTCTTTCCAAGAATTTTTAAGTCATTAGTAATATTTGTAAATCGAGTAAACATGGAGGAAATAGTCTTATCTTTCTCCATCGAAAAAAGCTCATACTCATGTACCAGCATACTCAATTTACTCTTTTTAACCTGATTTGTTCCCTCATGTGTAACCTCTAGTAAGTGCCATATTTCTTGAGCACTATCACATCATTGTACTCTATTAAATTCATCTCTATTTAGAGCACAGTACAAGGTGTTTATTGCCTTAGTATTCATGCTCAAATTCTTTTTATCTAAATCAGTTAGTTCATGTGATGCTTTAGGAGTACTGACACATTCTCAATTTTTACAGCTATGTATAGACCATTTTCTATAATATTCTACACTTCATAATCCATAGCCTGAACAAAAATTTTCATCATAGACTTCCAATATACATAATCATTCCCATCAAAAAATAAGGGTTTAGAGATGGACTGTCCTTCTACATGTACTGTGCTAGTGTTGAAAGCCATTTTAGATATATCAGTGTATTTCTAATTCCCAAATATGACAATATTTAACCTTTCTCTGATACCAATTGTAGGACCGTTATTGTCTAAGAGGGGGAGTGAATTAGATTTTTCTCGCTTAATCTCTTTTACTTAGTGTGATATAAATTTCTCAAGTGATTGCTTACTGAATCGAATAAACAGAGAGAGAGAAAAAAAAAAACGACACCGTGATTTTTACGTGGTTCGGCTAACCTTGCCTATATCCACGCTTCAAGGATATTCCCCTTAAAGTTTCACTACTTCTCTTCCACGAGAAAACTTGATTGGACTTCACGGACGCCAATCAACTGCCTTTCACACTTCTGGATTGAACTTCGCGGGCTTCAATCCACTGCCTTACAGTTTTAACAGGATGAAGGTTTAAGCACAAAAATTACACTCTCTCAAGATAAGATCTCAAGTTCTAGGGCAGAGAGATGTAAAAACAATCGAAGAGGATTACAAATTCCTTTTTGCTCGTGAGAGTTGATTGTAAGAATTGGCAAAAGTTTTTGTCTCGAGCTACAGTTCTTCTATTTATATCTGCGTCTGTAATCTGCTTCACGTCTGTAATCTGCGTTAAAAAATATGACCATTGGAGAACATCGGTACGCATAAAAACTAGTCGTTGAGTTTTTGGAGTCGCTATCGCTCGCGGTCTTCAAAAGTCTGGGGTTGAGACTTTGGATGAGTGCGTCAGACTACTAACTCGGAACGACATCGTTTTTCTTTTAACTGTTGACGACAACATATTTCTTTAAACTGTGTCTTTCTTTTAAGTGTGGACAATAGCGTCTATCTTTTGAGCATGGACGTCTGCGTCTTTCTTTTGAACGTGAACGACTGAGTCTTTCTTTTGAACGTGGACGTCTGCGTCTTTCTTTTGAGCTTGGACGACTGCGTCTTTCTTTTGAGCTTGGACGACTGCGTCTTTCCAGACTGCCTCTCAATTGTACTTTAGACGAGTAAGTTTGGACTAATAACACTTAACCAAAAAACTATCAGAAAACATAATACTCTTTTTAAAGGGCATTTCCAGATAAATGCAATAACCATAATAAACCAGTTTATATTCAGTTTATACATTAAGCATAATCATCAAAAACAAATTTAGACTTTAAACTTAATTTAAGTCAACAATGATGACTTGTTCGTATAATGTATGACAATACGCAAGTGTGTATAGGCATGTTTATGCACTAGTATATTTATGACTATTAAGTATATTTATTTTAATTTTGCAGGAATATTATTTGTGTTGTTTAATTTTATAATAAATGTTAATTATAAATGATAAAATATAAAATAATAAATTACAATTTTTTATTTTGAATCTTAATCGGAATTGAATACAGAATCAGTCGAAAACCGGCTCTGTATAAAATTCAATTTCATTTTCCGTCTTTTTGTCTGTCACTGCTCTTCTTCTTCTTCTTCTTCATTCCTCGTCTTCTTTCATCTTCCTCCATTTTCAGAGATCTCGTTCTGTCAGTGCCGTTTGCTGCTTTTGGGTTACAGACGTTCTCGAATTTTTTGTTCTCTGGTTTTGATTTGGTAAGATTTGTGAGGTACTCTGTGCGGCTGGCCTGAACCCTAGTAATTCGTACATTGCCGGAGTTTGTCCGGCCTCGTTCCCTGCTAGTATCTCTGTTCTCGCTTTTTCGGAATTATGGCTTTAGTTGTAGCCTACACTCTCGATTTCTGTTCACTTGGTAACAAATAGAGATTTTGGTTCCCCATGGGGGTTTAGTCCCCAATGTATCAGTTCTTGAGCCCTTGAAATTTCTGAATTGCGCGCTACTTCGGGGTCTATGGCGCAACCAGAGGCTATTCTAGAATGGCTGCAGAAGGAAATGGGGTACCGACCCTTAGGCCCATATAGTTCCTCAAGCAAATCGCAGCTGCCCTCCATTGATGCACTTCGCAAGGTTTGCCGCGGAAACATGATACCCGTTTGGAATTTCTTGATAACACGCGTGAAATCAGAGAAGACAGTGGAAAATATTCGGAGGAACATATTAGTTCATGGTGAAGGTGGTGGTACGGATGAGATTACCCTTGGATCGGGGAATATAGGGAAGGAGGACGGCAGGGGTAAAGGAAGGAGGAAAGAAAAGACTTTGGTGGAGACTGCAAGTGTTGGGGAGAGTAAGGAAACAGCCCTGCAAGAGAGGGAATTGGCGTTAAAGGAGGTAGAAAGGTTGAGAAATGCTGTTAGAAGGCAAAGGAAGGACTTGAAGGCTAGAATGTTGGAGATTTCTAGGGAGGAGACAGAACGGAAGAGAATGCTTGACGAACGAGCAAATTTCAGGTACAAGTCATTGATGTAATGTTTAGGTTTATTCTTCTTTTTGTTGATAGATTGATTGAATTGGTGGTTGACATAGTTTTGCTGCTTTAAAAAATTAAGAATATGGAAAACGAAGACCTTAAATAGTGTTTCATCTTGCCTGATTTTGAGAAAGTGAAGAGATTTTCTGGCCAGTTTATCATTGATCGGCAACCTTTCACACAATTCTGTCAAATTCTTGTACTCCTTATACTCCCGATTTCCTTCACAAGGCCAAACTCTATCTGGAGTTCTTAACGCTAAATTTTATTTGGGTTGTTTAAGTTGTTACAAGATGTATAATATTGCCTTTTTATTCATTATCCTTAATCTTGAACTTTATCAGCTGCTGGACAAATTTGTTGTAGAATTCTCCAATTTTCAATACACATGTCATGGATTTGGACATAGTTGTTTGTTTTTCTTTTCAAGACTTAGTTTTCAGATGTGAAGAGACTGGTATAGACAATACCCATGATTTCTTTGCAATGCGATGTATTTTCTTGCAATTTTTTAACTGGCTATGCAGACACAAACAGGTTACGTTGGAGGCTTATGATCAACAGTGTGACGAAGCAGCAAAAATATTTGCCGAGTATCATAGACGTCTTCATTTCTATGTCAATCAAGCTAGAGATGCTCAAAGGTCCAATGTTGACACTTCTTTGGAAGTGAATAACAACTTCAATACCAGTAGTGAGAAGGAGTCTTTTTACTCAACTGTGAAGGGTGGTAAATCTGTAGAAGACGTTATTCTTATTGAAACCACTAGAGAAAGAAATATTCGGAAAGCTTGTGAGTCTCTAGCTTCATGCATGATTGAAAAGATACAGTCTTCTTTTCCGGCTTATGAAGGAACTGGTATTCATCTTAATCCTCAATTAGAAGCTGCAAAATTAGCAATTGATTTTGATGGAGATGTGCCCAACGAAGTCACGACTATTATTTTAAATTGCTTGAAGAATCCACCTCAGTTGCTTCAGGCAATCACAACATGCACATTATGGCTCAAAACTTTGATTTCTAGAGAGATAGAGAAAATTGATGTTAAAGCTGATGCAGAAACCTTAAGGTAAAGATTTCTTATTATTTCTTTTCCAATTGCTTCAAGTTTTTTAAGCTGCCTTTGTTTACTTTGTGCTATATAAGTTGGATATTTTTCTCTACTGCCGGAGAACTCTAGCCCCTTTTATATCTACTACTGGAGAACCCCATCTCGGAGGAGATCCAATTTCCGATTCCTGATAGGAAAAGGGATGTTGAAAAGTTTTTGATTTTGTGGAGACTTGATTTGTAACTTTTCTCCCTTGTCTATGTTGAGAGGTGAATTCATGGGGGTAATTTGGGAAATTGCACTTTGCTGATATAGCCCAATTAGTTATGCAGCAAAAGTGTATGTGCAGGGAGAGAGAGAGAGAGAGAGAGGAGATATAAATGGTTAAATGGGGTAAGGAGAAGGGAACTTTTGATGATCAAATTGATATTGCAATTATGCAGTTTCTGATATACCCCTACAAACATATGTGAGGCGTCGACACCAGCCAAGAAAGTGAATTCGTTAATTAATAATTAGTTTTGGTTATTTTAATTAATAATTAGTTTTGGTTATTTTAATTATTACTATTTAGATAATTTTGTTTAAAGGCCGTTGTTGGGCTGGGTTAGGAAAGCATTAGGGTTAATTAGAGTTCATTATAAATATATCTTGTTGCTACTTTTTGAGGTTATGAAAAAAGAAGTCTTTTTTAGTTTATTCTCTTTTAGTTTATCTCTGGAGAGCGCCGTGCTCTATAATTCACGGTAAAAACATTGTTATCTCTCTTGCGCAATACCCAGGGCATATCAAATTGGTATCAGAGCGCTTTTCTGGGACCAATGGCACAAGGAAAGAAGATTGAGGCGTTAGAGGAGCAATATGGATCCTTAGGAGCAAGTATGACCGAAATTAAGGCAACAGTAGAGGGAATAGAGACACGTTGGGATAATCGATTCACAAAAATAGAAGAAATTCTACGTACGCTTGTCGAGCAACGGCCCCCAGTCGCGCCGCCCACTCTGGAACACAGGAACGGCGACGAATCATCTTCAGGAGGTGGCGCGAACAGTTCTGCGCAGCACACACAGATCCTAACTGCGGCGTCGGAGCTTCCACTCGCCGGAACAGGATCCCTTCCGGTGCTGACGGGCCCAGCGGGACTGACGCCGCAATACCCAGGGCTGGTTTGGCCTTTGGTTTCGATGACCGGGCAGAGTTACATCAACCCTTCGGTAGAGGGCGAAGGAGCAGGAGGTCTGTCCAGTGCTGGCTTCTACTGGAATCACCCTCACGCACCGCAAGGCTGGCCGTCTTCCGGGCAGCAACCTCATCCTGGCCTTCAACCGTGGTCAGCGAGTGGGGGACTGGGTCAACCATGGATGGCCAACAGTGCTCAGGGCCCAGGGATATCCACGATGAGGGGACAATTTTTTAATCACAATACTCAACCACACAATGGGCCCAACGTGGGCCAAACATGGGCTGGTCACACCTGGGTAGGCCCTCAGCAGGGAGGAGAACAGCGTCACCTGGGTCAAGATACAGGGCAGATGACCGGGGGTAGAGAACCCCGACCTTGGGGATTTCGTGGTGCGGCTGGGTTTGATAACCGCATTCGCAAACTGAAGATGCCGATTTGCGATGGAACCGAGGCGCACGATTGGGTGTTTCGAGCTGAACGTTATTTTGCAGTCAACGACCTTACTGAGGCCGAACAATTGATGGCGGCAGGGCTGTGCATGGAGGGGAGAGCCCTCACTTGGTTTCGATGGCGTGAAGAACGCCAACCACTAAGATCATGGGGGGAGTTCAAAGCCGGTTTGTTAGAACGCTTCCGACCAGTCCAAGATGGCAACCCGAGCGAACAGTTTTTTGGCATCACTCAAACAGGCTCTGTAATGGACTACCGAGATCGCTTCGAGTTGCTATCCAGCCAAATGCAAGGGTTTTCAGACGCTGACCTCACTGCAAATTTTTTAAAGGGGTTGAAACCGGATTTGAAAGCAGCGGTACGAACATTAGCCCCACGGACTCTAGCTAGTGCCATGACTATGGCGCAACTGATCGAGGACCAACGTCGTATCGAACGTTTGGGACGAGGGGGAACCTGGAACCAGGGAGTAAGACCTGTAATTCCGGCTCGATCGCCGGGAACACTGAACAATGGGCGAACGGAACAAAGACCACAAGGCCCAACCCCTACGGGTCCGTTAGCTGAAGGGAGAAAACTGACACCGACAGAACAGCAAGAGAGACGCTCCAAAGGTCTCTGTTTTAAGTGTGATGATCGGTTCTTTCCGGGACATAGGTGCAAGGGAGCCTCCTTGCAAGTTCTATTGTTGAGCGAAGATCCAGAACCCACCGATGATACAGAAAGAATAGACGAGGACGACGACCACCCTCACCTTGATGTGGCCGAGGTGACCTTGAACTCAGTTGTGGGATTCACACAGACTAAAACGATGAAGCTACACGGGGATATTGGTGGTCTAACCGTAGTGGTCCTTATTGATAGTGGCGCAACGCACAATTTCATCTCCTCTCGGATCGTCGACGTACTTGGCCTACCGGTTTTTGACAAAGGAGCATTTGGGGTCACTATGGGCAACGGGGCGGTCGAACAGGGAGGTGGCATTTGTCGAAACATGGCTTTGGACCTCCAGGCAACCCTTGTCCGTGCTGATTTTTTGGTTCTTCCTCTAGGTTGCACGGATGTGATTCTCGGTATGGCTTGGTTACGTACGTTGGGACCTACAACCACTGATTGGAAGCAGCTTACCATGACATATGTGGTGGACGGCCAGACAGTGCAGTTACAGGGAGATCACAGCCTGTGTCGCTCTCAAGTATCGTTGAAGGCAATGCAGCGTTTGTTATCCAAACCAGTCTCCACAGTTTGGGTGGAAGTGCGCCAGCTAGAGGCCAGCCCACTCCATTCGACGTCGTCTGAGGAAGAGGATTCTGATCAGCCACCCGCCTTATCGGCACTCTTGGAGGAATTTGACGATGTTTTTCACATGCCCCTGGGGCTACCACCCCCACGTGATCATGTACACAAGATAGTACTCCGTGAGGGTATCACACCCATTAGTGTACGGCCTTACCGATACCCCCAGATTCAAAAAGACGAGATTGAGCGGTTAGTGCGGGAGATGTTAGCGGCAGGGATCATTCAACCGAGTACGAGCCCCTTCTCTAGTCCGATCCTCCTTGTGAAGAAAAAAGATGGCAGTTGGCGTTTTTGTATCGACTATCGGGCTCTCAATAAGGAAACGGTCCCAGATAAATTTCCTATTCCGATAATTGATGAATTATTGGACGAGCTTCACGGGGCAACCGTTTTTACCAAGATTGATTTGAAATCCGGTTATCATCAGATTCAAATGCAGGCCGAGGATGTGCCAAAAACTGCGTTTCGAACCCACGAAGGGCATTACGAGTTCTTGGTAATGCCTTTTGGTCTCACGAATGCACCTGCCACATTCCAATCCTTGATGAATAAGGTGTTTCGATCCTTTTTACGTCAATGTGTTTTAGTTTTCTTTGACGACATTCTGGTTTATAGCAAGTCATTGCAGGATCATCTCGTTCATTTGCGGCTGGTATTAGAAACCTTGCGCGAGCACAAACTATATGCAAATTTGAAGAAGTGTTCATTTGCGCTCTCACGAGTCGAGTATTTGGGGCATATTGTGTCCGCAGAAGGGGTGTCCGCCGACCCTACGAAAATAACAGCAATGTTGAATTGGCCGACACCTCGTTCTTTGAAAGCTTTGCGGGGATTTTTAGGGCTGACTGGCTATTATCGGCGATTCGTACGGGGGTACAGCTCTATTGCCTCGGCTCTAACAGACCAGCTTAAAAAAGACAACTTTCATTGGGGAGAGGATGCTCAGCAAGCCTTTGAGCAGTTGAAGCTCGCCATGACTACCGTTCCGGTTTTAGCACTGCCTAACTTTCAACAACCGTTTGTGGTCGAGACGGATGCCTCAGGGTATGGACTTGGCGCGGTATTGATGCAAAACCAACAACCGATAGCTTATTTCAGCCAGATCCTATCACCTCGAGCTCGCTTGCGATCGGTTTATGAACGCGAGTTAATGGCAATTGTTTTCGCCATCCAAAAATGGCGGCCGTACTTGTTGGGGCGCCGATTTGTGGTACAAACAGATCAACGGAGTCTGAAATTTTTACTTGACCAACGTTTAGTTGCCGAGACTCATCAGAAGTGGCTGTCCAAGCTCTTGGGGTATACTTTCGAGATTGAGTTCCGTCCAGGAGTGGGGAATCGCGCGGCTGACGCGCTGTCACGCAAGGATGAACCGGGGTTGTCTACCCTTTCCGCACCCGTGGTGTTGGACCGCAACTTATTGCTGCGTGAGAATTATGAATCCAATGAATTAAAAGAGGTTCGGGCAGCTGTTGAACGACAAGACCCTAGATTTGCTAAATATTCTATTATGGACACCCACTTACTATTTAACGGTCGATTGGTATTGCCTCGGACTTCTCCATTTATTCCGCGATTACTTCAAGAATTTCATAGCAGTGCCATAGGAGGACACGCAGGTGTACTACGAACCTACAAACGTATCGCCACTGAGTTGTACTGGGTGGGTTTGAAGCGGGATGTTGAGGAATTTATACGACGGTGTGATATATGTCAGCGCAACAAATATTTGGCGATGGCTCCAAGTGGGCTGTTACAGCCGTTGCAATTGCCCAAGCAAGTTTGGTCAGAAATTTCTATGGATTTCATTGAAGGTCTTCCAAAATCAGAGGGGAATTCTGTCATTTTTGTGGTGGTTGATCGATTAAGCAAATATGCTCATTTTATTCCTTTGCGTCATCCGTTCACGTCTGTATCAGTAGCGGGGATTTTCATACGCGAAGTGGTGCGCTTACATGGGGTACCAGAATCTATCGTTTCGGACAGGGACAAGGTATTCCTCAGTCATTTTTGGAAGGAGCTATTTCGTATGCAAGGCACGTCACTTCGGCGGAGCACGGCATTTCACCCGCAAACAGATGGGCAAACTGAAGTGGTAAACCGGACAGTAGAGACATATCTCCGTTGTTTTGCATCGGAAAATCCGCGTACGTGGGCGACTTGGTTAGTGTGGGCGGAGTATTCTTATAATACCTCTTATCACTCAGCGGGCCACGTCACACCTTTCAAGATCCTCTATGGGCGTGACCCACCACCCATCATCCATTATGGCCATAAAGTGACCCCTGTGTCTCAAGTGGAAGAATATTTGGTGGAGCGGGACGAGCGTTTGAAGGAATTAAAGCGTCATCTCGAACGTGCACAACAAGTAATGAAACGCCAGGCGGACACCCACCGTCGCAATATTGAATTTCAAGTAGGTGACCGAGTGTATTTGAAGTTGCGACCATATAGGCAGCGCAGTGTTTCGACCCGCGAGAATGCGAAATTGGCACCAAGATATTATGGCCCATTTGTGATTTTAGAAAAGATCGGTGCTGTGGCTTATAAACTACAATTACCTCCATCTGCAGCCATTCATCCGGTTTTTCATGTCTCTCAATTGCAGGAAGCTATCGGGGACAACGACAGCTCTCCTACTCTGCCGGTTTCGTTGACCGCGGATCTCAATATCCAGCTGACACCATCCGAATTGGAGGACGTCCGCATTGGGCCTGATGGGCGCAAAGAAGTTCGCGTGACATGGACTGGTCTGCCAGGGTACGAAGCTACGTGGGAGTCCTATGATCTGCTACGCCAACAGTTTCCAGATTTCAACCTTGAGGACAAGGTTGTTCGTTGGGGGGGGAGTAATGACATACCCCTACAAACATATGTGAGGCGTCGACACCAGCCAAGAAAGAGAATTCGTTAATTAATAATTAGTTTTGGTTATTTTAATTAATAATTAGTTTTGGTTATTTTAATTATTACTATTTAGATAATTTTGTTTAAAGGCCGTTGTTGGGCTGGGTTAGGAAAGCATTAGGGTTAATTAGAGTTCATTATAAATATATCTTGTTGCTACTTTTTGAGGTTATGAAAAAAGAAGTCTTTTTTAGTTTATTCTCTTTTAGTTTATCTCTGGAGAGCGCCGTGCTCTATAATTCACGGTAAAAACATTGTTATCTCTCTTGCGCAATACCCAGGGCATATCAGTTTCTTCCGAGTCTGTAACTAGACTTGTAGTATTTTCCTTCTTTTATTTCCGAGTCTGCAGTTTTTCGTTAGATTTGTGGTTGTTCTTACTGTTGTTTTTAGTTACTATATACTTTTCTCTTCACCACGCAACAATATTGTATTATAGCCAATAGCTAGCTTCGAGTTTCTCAACCACCTTACACTACAACTTAAGGCAGAGTTAAGTTTCTTACGAAAATTGAACAAGAGGTCCTCTGAAATACCAACCAGTTGACCATCGAATGCAGAAAAACGCCACATGGAGGAAGGTCGACACCCTCGTTTCGAGTGGCTGAGCAAGTTCAGATGATCAACTCTTTCGAGAGAAGACCATCAGTTTTGTACTTGCCGGGAAGGGATGGTCGCTGCCAAACTCTGTTTCTTCAGAAATTGAACAGTGGTCGGTCGATCTTGGGAAAGTGAGCCAACTTCCATGGGGCTAAGCTTGCTGCAAGAGGGATGGCGGCTGAGAGATATTTTTTTTTCAGTTAGGGTTGCACTTCCTCAATCCTTCTCAAAGGATTTGGTGGGCCAAACTAGAACAGGTTGGGCTCAGACTATGGTTAAAGAAGGGGTTCAGTCAAAGATGAAAAGTAATTTTCAAATGGACAGTATTCATCTATTGGGTTGCACTTGGGATTTTGTTGAATGAACTATTGATGAAGAGCCCCATGGGCAATTTGATGAAGTTAAGCTGTCGACGAATCAAATGTTTGGGTCCGATGCATTGAAATTTTCCCAGGAGAAAGATGTAGCCCTTGGAAATGGTGGACTAGGGAGGCTTGTTTCTTGCGTTGTGGACTCAATGACAACATTAAATTTACCTGCGTGGGGCCATGGTTTGAGGTATATATATGAGCTCTTTAAGCAGCAATTCTTTCTTTGCGTGCATCACTTCAAGACATTATTTTTCGATTTAAAGAGAGGAAATGAGGTTCAGGGCCGTGGTCTGAGTTCCCAAAAAAGTCTTAGTGCAGCTGCATGTTTCTCATCCTACTCTTGCAATTCTTGAGCTAATGAGATTACTGATGGATGATGAAGGTCTTGGATGGGACAAAGAATAAGATGTCATGACGAGGACAATTGCATCTGCTAATTGCATAGTTTTGTCTGAAACACTTAAGAAATGATCACACTCTGTTATGTGGAAGCTTCTTCCGTGCCATATGGAAATCATAGAGGAAATTGACAAGAGGTTCTCTGCCATGATATGGGCCACACGAATAGCAATTAAGGAAATTCAAGAGGTAGAAGTAGATGCATACACAATTGGCAGTGACACCAATAGCCAGTTGCATGGGGATGTTCAGATTCAACACAAGCAATTGTTGCATCAAGAGAGTGATAGGGATGACTCTAACACAAAGCTAATTTCAGGAAGTGTAGCAACACATCAAGAGATTGTTGCTATATTTGAAGAGAGGAATGATTGGGTTTGGACATTTACTTTGGGCAAGTTATTTTATTTGGTTTGGGAGCGACAGAAATAAGGAGACATGCTATGATGGAGTGAAGATCCGATTCTTACTCCTGACGTTGAGAATGAGGTTGATTTCAAAGGAGGGAGTAATATTGAGAGGTGAATTCATGAGGGTAATTTGGGAGATTGTACTTTGCTGATATGGTCCAATTATTTATGCAGCAAAGTTGTGTGTGCAGGGAGAAAGAGAGGAGCCGTAAATGGTAAAGGGTGGTAAGGAGAAGGGAATTTTTTTTGGATCAAATTGAAATTGCAGTTATGCAGTCTCTTCCTAATCTGTAACTAGACTTTTGTGGTATTACCTTCTTTTATTTCCGAGCCTAGAGTTTTTGCTCTAGATTTGTGGTATTCTTACTGTTGTTTTTCAGTTTCTATATAGTGTTCTCTTCACCACGCAACAGTGTACCATCTTTCCAGAGCTGATAATTCATGTAGTCTCCATATTTTCCAGTAGCTTTTATTGGGTTTTGCTCTTCGTATTATTATTTATTTCTTTTGATAATGTAGTATTGATCTGATGTTCTATAGTGTAACTTCTTGTTGTATTTCCAATTTAAAATATTTTCAGGTACAAGTATGAAAATAATAGAGTCATGGATACTTCCTCCCCTGATGTCAGCTCACCACTACATTATGAACTATATGGTAATGGTAAGATAGGAGTTGATGTACCATCTAGAGGAACTCAAAATCAACTTCTTGAAAGACAGGTTCTCTTTCTTCCTGTGTTTGTAACTTTTTTTTGTTGTTAAAAAAATATTAATGGTTGATAGCTAATAAATTTTATTGTCCACAGAAGGCACATGTGCAACAATTTTTGGCTACTGAAGATACATTGAACAAAGCTGCTGAAGCCAGGGACGCATGTCAAAAACTTATTAAACGTTTGCACGGAAGTGGAGATGTAATATCTTTGCAACCACTTGGCGGTGCAGTGACATCACAGTCTGTAGGAAATTTAAGGCAATCTGAGGTAATTGTTCGAATGGATTTAGTTCCTTGGTGCTTGATTGTTTACTACTTTTTCTTGCATCAAAATTCTGCCACTGTTATACTCGTAAGTGAAAAAAATGTATCTGAATTTGAAGTTCCCCTTCATACAGCATTAACGAACTGCTTAACAACCCAGGAGAATCGGTTATGCCAACTGACATTTAAAACAATGTATATAATTGAGACATCCTACGGCCCATTATAGCAACTTGATTTTTGGATTTCTGCTTGATGCTTTATTCAGTATTGTCAAATTCTTTTAGACACTCACCATTGTAAATTTTCTCCACGTGTAGTTTCTGTTAAGTTAGGGAATTGTAGCTGTTTATTTGATTTGCATAATTTTGTATATCAACACTGCAGGGGTTATCGATCAATAGAAAAGACAACATTGAATTAGCAATTTTACTAAAATTAAAATAAATTAAAATAATTGTTCGTATTGACTGGTTACATTTTGTTCAGTGTGAGGTTTGGGCTAAAGAAAGAGAAGCTGCAGGCTTGAGGGCAAGCTTGAATACTCTGATGTCCGAAATACAACGGCTAAATAAACTGTGTGCAGAGAGGAAAGAAGCAGAAGATTCTCTGAAAAAGAAGTGGAAGAAGATTGAAGAATTTGATTCTCGCAGATCCGAACTTGAAATTATATATAATTCTCTTCTTAAGGCTAATAGGGTAAGCGGTCATGTATACTATTGTATGAAATAATATATCCTGCTATAATGTGACATTGACAAGGGCATTTTATTTCCATTTCAAGGAACTTTCTTTTTACATATATTATTAAGGGCAAGAAATTATTCCCCACACACCGCATAAAAACATTCCTCCTAGAGTAGCTGTTAATACGAATAGCAGAAACTCTGTTATAGCCATTTCTGTACATTCAATGTACTCTACGGATAGAGGAATACATAGAGTTGAACATAGTAAAATAAGAAATTGAAAGATTTCGTTGAAATTGTTCGTTTAGAAATTTCCCGAAAAGCTAATCATAGGTTTTTCTCTCCATCGGAACAATAGGGCTATTATGCTCATTACTAAACTTGTTGAAGAGATGAAATATAACAAAGGTATATCTTTTTGATCAGAGGTTGAATCGATCATCAGAAGAAGAATTAGGCCAAAAATTAGGATACATTATGGGAAAATAAAACTTCCATCGAAGAGAAGCAAATGAAAGGCTTTCATAAAAATTCTCGTAGAAATGAGAATGAAGTTTTCATTCTGTACAGGGCATGGTTGGTCATTTTACAGAATATATTGTAACTTCTTGCTGTTCTATTGTGGGTAGTTTTCTAGTCTTCCTCGAGATTTCAGTCCTTAGCTCATGTTTAGTTGTGTCGATTAATTATAAATGCATGTTAATTTATTGCCCTCCAATGCTAGAAGTTCTTTGATGGTTCCATTGATCTGTAGGATGCTGTGGTATTCTGGAATCATCAGCCATTAGCTGCAAGGGAATATGCTTCAAGCACCATCATTCCAGCATCCATGTTTGTTGCTGACATTTCGAACAATGCAAAAGATTTTATAGATAAAGAAGTTTCAGCTTTTTATCGAAGTCCTGATAACAGCATATACATGCTTCCATCAACTCCACAGGTTTGCAATGTTGTTAAGAAAAATTTACTGAGACTCAATTTTTATTGTTTATCGGTTCAAAATGAGATAAATATCTGGGAGGAAAGTTTTATATCACAATTTGTATTTGAACAATTTTACCAAATTTGTTGGAAGACTACTGGGAAAAGGTGCAAAATTTATTGAAATTTATCGAACCTACATTTAAAGTTTCACGCTCTGTTCTACCGATCAGAGACAAAGTTTCATGCTTGTTTAGTAAGTATTGGAATCTGATGTGGCTGGGAAACTGCAGTTGTCGGGTTAAGGGTGAATATTCTCTCCCTACCTGACATTTAGTATCAAAGAAATGAATGATTGGCTAGCAGTAATCCGTATCAAGCATGGTTCTACTTGTTTGATACTACTTTTTAAGTAGATAATTCTGACTCAGTGGGTTTTTTTTTGGTGTAAATGTATTTTATATTGGAATACGTGGAAAATTCTGATAAGTATACGCAATCCATAAAGCATGCTAGATGTTTGATGCAATTTAACATGAGCACTCTAGGCAACATCCATATCTTTACTACATTCATCTATTTGTTTTTTCATCTTAGGCACTTTTAGAGTCCATGGGCACAAGTGGATCTGCTGGACCTGAAGCTGTTGCTTCAGCCGAGAAGAATGCTGCAATCATGACTGCAAAAGCTGGTGCCCGTGACCCATCAGCAATACCATCCATATGTCGTGTTTCCGCTGCCCTCCAGTATCCTTCTGGTAAGAGCGCATCAAGCATCTTCATCACCTTAGTCACTATATCCTAATCCATTGAGAAACGTGTCTGTTTCTTCTAGTCATACGGTGACTATAGATAACCTTTGTATTACATATTAGGATAATAGCACATGCAGTCAGAGATGCTATCATTATCTGATGTCAACATCTGGTATGACTTGGAAGTATTTGGAGATGCTAATTTTTGGAAGTCGTATATGAAATTGTTTTTGTTACTATCTGTGTATGCCTTACATTTGACTGAACTACATGTTAGTGCAAATGCGTCCTCTCACAACATTTTAGCATTATTGCATCACAAACACACCAAAGATAAAAATATCATTCAATTGTTATTACTCCATTCATACTCTTTTTTGTTTCTTTTTCTTCGTGGAATTTAGGTTTGGAGGGTTTGGATGCTAGTTTAGCGTCAGTTTTAGAGTCCTTGGAATTCTGTTTGAAACATCGAAGTTCTGAAGCCACTGTGTTGGAAGACTTGGTGAAGGCAATCAATTTAGTCTGCATACGGCAAGATCTCGTTGATAGTGGTCATTCACTGCTGAAACATGCATACCGAGCGCAACAAGAATATGAAAGGTAATTGAATATAAATATGTTCTCTGCCTTGCATCTTGAATCTTTTTCTTTTGAAAGAATGCACATGTTGGTAGGCGTAAGACTTCACATATTTTTTTTTTCATGCATCACTGTGCAACTGTGTGAGTCTTTTTTTATGCTAAAGATAAGGTTATTGGAATCCAAATAAACATAAGGTTTAAATGGATGCTTCTTTCTTCCTCAAGGTTTCTATCTTTGTGCATTACGGTTGTAAATCAAACTGATCGCATCACATTAAAGATTTATTTTGACACTTTTTCTGTTCATTCAACCGTTTAGGCATATTATGTAGTTTCCCTTATTTATTTATGTATGTTATTTTATTTTATTTGTATGCATGGTTTAACATTCCGTCTGCTTAACAGGACAACTAGATATTGTTTGAATTTGGCTGCTGAGCAAGACAGAATTGTAATGGAAAAATGGTTGCCTGATATGAGAGGTGCAGTTTATGGTGCTCAAAAGTGCTTGGAAGACTGCAAATACGTTAAGGGATTGGTAAGTAAATACTATACCACAATTACTTTGTTGAATAGTGTTAAGTAATCTACAAAAAAATATATAAATGTAGGATGCAACTTTCTGACGACAAAAATAATCATAACATATGTGGAGTGTTGCTTCTTATCAACAATATACCTAAAATTGTAACTTTCTGATAAATAAAAATAATGTAGAAGGTACCATCCTGATCTTGGTAATTAATGAGTTCTGGCATCCTAGATTGTGATTGGAGTTCCTCCGAAGGAATTTTTCTTTTCTTTGGTTATTGGTTGTCTTTTGATGCATGCAAGTCTATTTTATTATGAAAGTCACAACTGTAGTTCCGGGATCATCTGCTGGGAACTAATCAATGAGATTTGGTGCGCTTCAAAACTATTGTTTCTATCGGCTGCAGTTGGGTATTCACATTAGTTGCCATATTTTTCCAATGTGGTTCTATAAACGGGCCTGTGTTTCATGATCTAACAGAGTTGAATTCCTTAAGTAGTAGCTTTTTATTGCTGCATTTTTTGAAATAGCCTTGTATAGATGCATGTTGTCTATTTTATTATATTTTTTTCTTGCATTTTTCAATCTTTTTCTTCTACGCCAGTGGATATACTAATTGTAATTATGGTACTATGCAGCTTCACGAATGGTGGGAGCAGCCAGCATCGACTGTTGTTGACTGGATCACAGTGGACGGGAAGAATGTGGCTGCTTGGCATAACCATGTAAAGCAACTACTTGCTTTTTATGACCAGGAGCTCTTGTGATGCTTAGGTTGGTCAACTTCTGTGGCACTGCAAGTAATTTGATCTCTTTTTTGCCCTGTCGATGTGAATAGAAACCACTACAAGTTTTGAAGCGATCGTTTGGAAATGACCTCGACTCGATTTACGACTAACCTCTTGTTAGAACACGCCTTCCTTCTCGGATTTATATGCACTACTCATAACTTTAAATTATGAAAGCTTTGTATCATGAATATTTCATTATTTTCCCTGGTCAAGCGTGATACTTTGGGGTGTGATTGGTACATATAGGTCATTGAACTGTGTGAGATATGCTTTTCAATCTTAGAGCTGGTGGATATAAAGCATATCCTGTATTGATGATTTTTTTTTTTGGAAAGGCACTGTTATCACAATCACAGAAATGCATTCATCTTCATTTTAAGTTAAAGTTGGACATACAGGACGAAAATAGAGTTTCGAATAAAATTGTACTGGGTTTGTACATTGATTTTTGTGAAGAAATTGGCTTTTCCCGATTGAAATTGTTGCCTGTATGGATTTTGCTTATTTTTTGCAGAAGCACAAAAAGACATGGAGAGCTGTCATAAAATCCAACCAAACCCGTGAAGATAACATGTTTTGTTGTATTGTTGCTACCCGTGAACACAGAAAAGCTGCATTTGGAATTGAAATTATTGCATATCATCTCTTCCAGTCTTTTTTCTAACTCTCTTACATGTGTTATTCTACCTGTCCAAACTTGGATTTGTGAAGACCCAACAGAAGATAAAGACAAGGGCGAGAAATTTTGAAGACAACACCTCAATTCCAATGGATTGCATTAATAATATATATACACATATATGTTACTGTATACGTGTGGGAGCTTTAGAAGAAACTTGGAATTGTGTACTTCCTCTATCCTATCAATGTGAACACTATTTATACTGACCCGAACACATCCTAAAAGCCAACAAGGTTTGTGTTCTATACTTGTCTCGTGAACCAACAGGGACCCACATTCTAATTGGTTCATATCCTATTGCCAATACTCTAATTCCAGGAATAAACAGTTCTTAATTTACCTATATTTCAACTAATCTCGCGCCACTCTCGACTAAACAAAATCCACAAAAGCTGCAGGGATCTTCACTAAGCTCTTCATCCTTCAAGTCGCCTATTTTTGGAGCTGTTTTGAAATATCAGAAATGGGCTTTCTATTTCTTGCTTTTAGTTTACAGTTGCTAGTTTTTTCATGAAGAAGCTCACGACGAGAGTGATGGTTCTGGCTATTAAAGCTGGCTAAGCACAGGAAGACAAATAAGTAGAATTCAGTAGGGCCTAGTCTATCTGTTTTATAGCTGAGCAGTTTATATAAAAGGGAAATCATTGAAGTCTTTTTCTTACCAGATCAATAGAATTCTCCAAAGGCTTTTTCAAGAACTAGAAGATTCAGCCATGCCTTGGTTTCTTTTCGTGCTCTTTCTCTGCCTGCCATTTAGTAGCCTTTCTGAGGGAAGACTAGAGAAGAAGCTTCCATCTGCCACTATCGTTGGTGCAGTCTACTGCGACACTTGCTACCAACAGGATTCGTCCAAGAACAGCCACTATATTTCAGGTTCATCTTCTACTCTTTTTTAGCCGGCTTGACTAATCTCACGAGACTTCAATTTTGACGACCTTCTGGTGTTCTTGAAATGTTTAAACCTGAAAATTCATTAACAAGGCATGATTTCAGCATTTTAAACACTTTCTTCATCCGGGTTTGTTTAAAGCTATGATTTTGTCTATGTTCAGGGGCAACTATTGCTGTAGAATGTAAATCAGATGGTAATTCAGAGCCCAGTTTCAGAGAAGAAGTGAAAACAGATGAAAGGGGAGAATTTAAAGTTCACCTGCCTTTGTCTATAAGCAAACATGTGAAGAGGATTAAGGCCTGCACTGTTCATTTGATAAGCAGCAACCAGCCTTACTGCTCAGTAGCCTCAACAGAAAATTCATCTTCACTCCAGCTGCAATCAAGAAAGCAGGGAGAACACATATTCTCAGCTGGGTTTTTCTCTTTCAAACCACAAAATCAGCCAAATCTTTGCAACCAAAAGCGAATCACTCAACAGTTTAAACAACTCAATTCAGTAAAAACCTTTCTTCTTCCATCAAATAAGCTACCATTGCCACAAGTCAATCAAGGTCTATCAACAGTTTCACTATCCAGAGTACAGAGCAAAGGGAAGATATTCACTGACTCCGCAAATAAAGTTCATCAATCAAATAGAAATGAACCTGTTACAGAGCAATCCTTTCCAGCAAACCCGCTTCAGCCTACTCTGCCCGTACCAAATCCATTACAGCCTACTCTGCCTGTTCCAAATCCGTTACAGCCAACTCTTCCCTTTCCAAATCCGTTACTGCCGCCACCTCTCCTCCCGAATCCATTGCAGCCTCCACCTCTCATCCCAAATCCACTTCAGCCTCCATCAACTCCATTAATCCCTCTACCACCATTACCAGGTTTAACTCCGCCACCCCCACCGTTCTTGCCATTTCCTTACCCTCAATTTCCACTACCACCCATTCCTCGTTTTCCTGGAGTACCCCCAGCTCGTCCTGCAAATGAAAATTTACCTTGAACTATACAGCATGTAAAGCCTGCCTTTTTTTCTTCTCTTCATTTACATTTGAGTGTGATGTTGATCTTCCCAAAAGAGCTAAAAGTTATATCTACTGCAGTTTCTCGTAGTATGAAAGACTGGGGAGGGATTCAAAGTTGAAGTTTGTTATGTGCTTTGTAAGATAACATATATAAGTTAATAGTTAGGTCCATAGGACTATAGGATTACATCTTTTACTATGTATCCAGAGCAGTTTAATGAAAGACAGGTTCCACTTTTAATTTTTTTTAGTATTTTCCACTTGATCATCTTTTCATCAAAACAAACAGGGATTACTTTATGCAGTGCAATCTTCAACCAGATTCAAAAACTATCGAGGAGGCGAGATGGTTTTAGTACAAAAACAAGTAGCCATTGACTGTAGTGGTAGATCTAGAACCTATTGCACAAAAGATGATCTGGAAATAAGAGAGGCTTCCATTAAAGTTTTTCTTTCATTCACAAGTTCATATCTTCATAACAAGCGAAATCTTAATTATTCTAGTTGAGATCTTTCAGCAGAAGAAGTACAAACATTCATTTTTAGAACAATATTAAAAAGCATCCATCTGCACATTGTGATTACAATTTCAGTATGAAAATCTATATATTGTGTAAAAATAAACACAAAAGAAAATGGTCTAAACTAAAAATACAGCTTAAAAACAACATATATGAATTATCCCGTGAATCCCTGCATAATGCTAGACAGAAAAATTGATAGCGAAAGAAAGAGACAACAACAAAATTGAAGAGAAGATACTTTCACTCAGTATGGAGAGGTAGTGATTCAAGCATTTGCAACCAGAAAAGAACAAAGGCACCAACATCACCTTGTACTTTGGGTCAATTATTTTTCTTAGCAGTTCATAGCATCATAGTCGTCCAACTTGTCATTGTATTCTAACACCTTCCTCTTAATCTTTGATGAATCTACCCATGTAACAAAGTCCTCCATGTTCCTTGTAACTAGAAATGCAGGGTCAGTTACAGTCTCTGGACCTACTCTAATGTGTCCCTGCTCAATATATGTAACGGCTTCCTTCAACCGTTCAGCAAACTTCAAGCGCACCAACACAGTAGCTAGGCGACGTCTGAAAAAAAATATAAGTAACTATTTATTTGATAGATAAAGTTATAATGAACTTTGTATACCGCACTGTATGGATTGCATTCTAACAATTAACCATATAATATTCACTAGTAACAGCTTGAGTGATAAAAGAGTGCAGCCATATTTTTGCAAAACTAATGCAACTTTCGCTTCTACCTGCAAAAAGATGATACTGATAACTTCACACAAAGTTTCAAGCTCTGACGGGTAGGTATAACACCAATGTTGTAACTGCAATTAAGAAGAAAATGAGTAACAAGAAAACTTGTGATGAGCGATAATGGATAACACAAAATTCAAATAAATTCATAATGATAGCTTAAAACACTCAAATTCACAGATAGAACAGACTGATAGAACAAGAGTCATTTTGCTTTAATACACCACAGGTGAGCAAGTAAGCTTACTGCAACTCCACCAATCCAACATGCCATGTGACTTTGCCATAAAATAGCTATAAGTTTGCATGTGCTACGAAGACAAGCCTCAACACCCAGAAGAATTCAATGGAACTAAATAAGGTTTCTAGAATTACTTCCATTTTGTTCGCGCTATCTAATTTAAACTGGAGAAACAGAGAACAAACTAAACTCACAGCTTTTCCAAGAGTTTATCAGTCATTTCTATCCGAAAAGGATCTTTCTCGTCCATCTTCTCCAACATATTCACCAGCTTCTGTACTCCCCGGCAGAGACTTGAGTATCTATTGGAATTTCATTTCCCAAAATCACAATCAAAAAATATTTTAAGCTTTTTACAAAAACAAGAGAATGACTCAAAGAAGTCGATAAATAAAGAAAAAAACATTTTACTTTTTATAATCATCGCGGCCCGTGACTCGGTACCGGTTCATCACAAATGCTTCTCTGTGACCTCGTTCTCTCTTCCATTCCAGAAAATTGACCTTCTTCAAAAGCTTCTGCTCGTGAAACTTCAGCTTCCTCATCCTTCCGCGCGTTTAAGACGTCGTAGCAGAGTGACATTCAACAACGGAGCGCTATATGAAATCCAGAAACACCCAAAACCCTAGCTAACTCGTCGGAACCCATGCCGATCAAGGCCCAATTAAAAGTATGGTTCAAATTCTGGACCAGGCAAACTCGTTATTGGCCCATTGCAAATAGACTTTATAGTATTTTTTTATGCTTTTTTTAAAAAAATAATCAAATCATAGATAAACTTAATCATAGTGAAATATTTATCTTCACAAGTCGATAATTGTATGGCTTCGAATCTAACGTGGTCCCCTCACGACGTATTGCATATGACTCAACTAAATTAGAACTAAGTTTTGGATTTGAGGATGGAATCGTCCGACCCAAAATTCTGGTAAGCCCGTCTCTAGGTCATCTTTCCATATTGAAAAATATCATTTTTCAATATGAGTAATTTAAGAGTAATGATATGTACATCATTTTAATTTACACTCTAATTTTTACTTTACACTTACTAATTTGTGTAATGACTAAGATTAATTATAAATAGTTTAAATAAAAAATAAACTGCACCAATTGATGAACACTGCATGAGGAGATAAACACACGAAATGTAAAATAAAAAAAGTAAACTTAACATCACTCAATTTATATCGATATCACTGCTCTTGTTAATTCAATTATGCAAATGTTTAAGCGCGACAATTATCACGTTCATTAGAGAGAGCAAATTACCCAGTCTTGTTAACAAATATGTTGGTATGATCTTTAGAAATTAATCAACATCTAACTCGTTTTTTCACATATATTGAATTTTTGATAAGTTCAATTTAAGTCAATTTAATCTAATTGTTTCAAGAGAGACAATAGAGCGAGACAAAGTTAATGATTGATTTCATTACTGGACTCGGTTTGTGTCAAATACGGTCTATCGTTGGTCACTTTGAGCGAGCATCCTTCGTTTTATACCAGATAATGTTATCTTTCTCTCTCTTCTGTCTCTATTTCTCTCACTAAAGAGTTGAAAACTTAAAAAGTAAGCTCTGCTTAGATCATCCCTTATCCAAATGGGAAAAAAAGAAAAAGAGATGAGCAAGCAAGACGGACCCACGAAGCCTGGAAATGGTAAACATAGCTGAAAAGACAGATGAGAGAGACTGCATCGTTTTCTCCTACTCTCCACTCTCTGTTCCGCAAAGCTCGAAGCTTTTCAATCCATGTCGACAAATCATTCGAGGGAATGGTTGGGAATCGCTTGGTTCTTTCTGGGTTTCGTTTTCCTAATTTGTTTATCTTCTTTCCCATATTCTTCAAACCCCACTTCATCGCCTCTGCATGTGTTTTTGTTCTGTCTTCTTGACTTTTCCTTCAGACAAACATTATCTTTATTCTCTCTCCGCCATTTCTTTCTGTTTTTCATCTCTGTTCATCGTCCTAGAGAGAGAGTTTTTAGGGTTTGATCGTGAGAAAAGCAAGAAAAGTTCAGAAAACAAACCAGAACTTCATCAGAAACAGAAAAGAGAAGCAATCTTTGCTGTTTGACTTTTTAAAGTTGTAATCTGCTACCTCAACCGATGAACTAATGGAGATCGAATGAAAATCAAAATCCCATCTCTCTGTCGCAAATGTTTTCTAAGATATTTCAAATGGAAGTGGAAATTAAGATAAGTTAGAGAGAGAAAAAGTTTAACTGTAAAGAAGAGTTATGTCAGTTTGCCCTACAAGAACACGTGTCATTGCTTTATAGGATCTGTACTTTGAGATTTATCATATACGCAGCTCATCACCCTCCTCAGCCCCCTAAATCCATTCTCCCAACGGACAAAATTTAAGTGTGTTTCACACGTGTACAATCTCTTCCCACGCCGGGAAATACTCCAATTTCCGATCTTCGTTTTCAACTCTGCTCTCCCTCTTCCGAACCCTACCTTCGAAGATTTCCATCCGCGCATCTGATTTTTTCTTTCTTTTTACAAAGAGAGCTACTAATTGCTCAGATTTTCTGTTGAACTAAGACTTGGATAAAAAGTTTGAGCTTTCTCTTTACTTTTAGAAATTTGGGTATGGGGGCGGTGGCCTCTTCTATGGCGGCGAAGTTTGCGTTTTTCCCGCCAAATCCACCGTCTTACGGAATAGAGGAGGTGGAGGAAGGTAGCGGAAAGCTGAAATTTACGGGCTTGTCGACGAGGGGAAACGTCGACGTTCTGAAGCTCTGTACGAAAAGAGGAACTGAAGTAGTAGCCATGTATATAAAGAATCCATCTGCTTCCCTGACTCTGTTGTATTCACACGGTAACGCGGCTGATCTGGGTCAGATGTACGAGTTATTCAGTGAGCTCAGTAGTTATCTTAGAGTTAACTTGATGGGGTCAGTTGGTTTTTATCTATTTACATCTTCTGAAAATCGTTTGGTTTTGTTGGTCAAACATTTGGTCGCGAGATTAAGAACACTGAATTGTGTATTTTGACATTTTGTAGGTACGATTATTCTGGGTATGGGCTGTCTACTGGAAAGGTTTGAGATCTGCTCTCTGCACTTTCGAATGATGAAAATTTTCCTTTTTCTGATTGAAAAGAATAGATAAAGTTTAGATTTTTCTGCTTGTGCGTATTGATCTCCTATCTGAAATGTGAAATTGGAATAAGAATCTTACTAAATTTCTTGGGTAAATTTGAGTTATGAGTCTTGCTCGAATGAATTGAAGTAATATTCAGATGTTTTGTTGCTACAATTTGACCATATTTCTTGTTCATCAGCCTAGTGAACAGAACACTTACGCCGATATAGAAGCCGTATATCGATGTCTATTGGAGAAGTATAATACGAAGGAGGAAGATGTTATTTTATACGGGCAATCTGTTGGCAGCGGACCGACTCTAGATTTGGCCTCCAGATTATCGAGATTGAGGGCTGTTGTTCTTCATAGTCCTATATTGTCTGGCCTCAGAGTTATGTACCCAGTAAAGCGATCTTACTGGTTTGACATTTATAAGGTTTCCACTTTCTAACTGCTTGAATCTTGTTCCGTTTTTATCGATATTTGACATTAGTGAAATATACTTGCTTGCTAACTTTGCCATTTCCCTCGCTGGTTCAGAATATCAACAAGATTCCCTTGGTTAACTGTCCGGTTCTAGTCATCCATGTGAGTTTTCTTAAACTTCTTATAATGATCTTCCATGATCACTAGAATTTATCGTCCATCATTGAAGATGGTTTTATCGTATGGTGACAAGTCGTTATGCAGGAATGAGGTGAATCGTCACACATTGCTTGTGACAAGTGGAAATTGGAAGGATTGGGGAAGGGAGGGGATTATGATTGATGAATGAATTACTCCAGCTGAGTTTATTAGGTTTTTCTCAGTCAAACTCGATTGGTTTTTGGTTAGTCTTGTGGGTAGATTTAGGCTTCTTACTTCTTGATCGATTAATATTTCGTTTTATTTTCTGTGATGGATTTCTATGCACATCATCTTCATCAGTTGGGAAACCCGCAAATGGGCATCCACATTACTTTGTGTTAAGTTATAACATATCTCAAATCTTAGACCGTAGAGTCTAGGTTAGTTTAATAATTTGTATCATTACTTAACTTCCCCGACCTAATTTTCGATGTTCTTATGTGTAAGACAAGAATTTGAGCTCGAGATTTACTACTAGATTACCTTAATGTACTCGTAGTCGTAGGAGTTCCATATAAAGAATGATATTGTACGATAAATGGCGGACTATAATTTGTTTATCTCCCTCTCGGCTGCCAGGGAACTGCTGACGAAGTTGTCGATTGGTCTCATGGAAAGCAGCTTTGGGATCTTTGTAAAGAGAAATATGAACCATTGTGGATCAAAGGCGGGAACCATTGTGATTTGGAGGTTTACCCACAATACATAAAACATTTAAAGAAGTTTATAATAGCAATTGAGAGATCACAAGAAATGTTGAGTGGGTCTGGGAGGAAAACGGATGAGCTCGAAAAGCCTCGGAGCAGCACAGATTTCAGAGAAAAATCTCGGCCCAGCGTCGATCAGAGAGACACACCTGGAGCAATTACAAATCTTCGAGAAAAACCTTGGGTAATAGCTGTTAATCGAGACAAGCCAAGAGCCAGCACAGATAAAAGAGAGAAACCGAGAAAAATTATGGATTATCCTGAGAAAACTAGCGTAGCTTTGGCAGATCAGCCGGAGAAAGGGCGAAACAGCATTGATCGGTCAGCTTTCTCTCTGCACTTTTCAATCATTATATTTTTCTCCGTAATACTGTGTTTACACTCTAATTCTGCACTCTAATCTTATATTTTACATAACGCTTACGGGTCATTCTTTCGTTGTAAAATAATAGATTATATGAATACATGACGTGTAAGCGACAAATCAAAATATGAGATCAGTGTGCATAAATATAATATAAACGCAACATTACTCATCTATTTTTTATAACTCAGTATATTATTGAAATTGTGGTGGCTGCAGGTTGGGAGAAATGGTAAGATCAGTTGGGTTGTGCAATATTGGTTGCTTCAAAGCCACCGCCACAGGATTATAAAATAGTGGGAAAAAGCCTTCTCAAAAGTTGAGATTGAATTCCACTTCAGGTGTTATTTATTTGATTTCTCAATTGGGTTTTATGAGACTGGGAAGATGTGACATTTGTATTCTAATTACGAGATTAACGTTACAACATTTCTTCATTTATTCAAGTTCCAAGGATCTGAATGAAAAACTAAGTTCACTTTCTAGAGAGAGAGAGATGAGAGAGAGAATATAAAAGGCAACCAGCAAGTAAAAGATTTTCTTCCAGAAGAATCTATTGATAATCAAACCACTGTTCAACAAAAAGAACGTGCATTTCCTCTTGACACTGATTTCCTCAGCTGGATTCTAAACGATACAACCAACTTGATTTACACTTTTTACCTCAAAATCCACGAAAATGCAGGTTGAGCTTTGTAAAATTACAGGATGATTGCCAATCCTCTTTGTTTAATAATCTGGAAAGCTAGTACCCATATCTCTCGTTTAGTGACGTTCGTCCATCGCCAGATTGTCCTGCTTGCAATGAAAATATTCTCCATGAACAGGAAATGGAAAAGTTTCAAAAACAATTGAATTGATAACATAAAACTGATCAAAATTACCTTCAGGAGGAACCCATGATTCATAATCTGTATTTATAAAAGAAGGTTTCTCGGGCCCAAGCACTCTTTTGGACTTTTTCTCAGCTTTCTTTGATGGGTTTTGTTTCTTGCTTAATACAGGTAAGTTTTCAGCAAGTCTTTCCTCCTCTTCTGTCCCGTACAACCCTCTTTCATGTTTTAACAACAAGGCCACTGCATCCTCTGCCTTCAGCTCAGCGACTGTTGAGGACGATGTTGACAGTTGAGAGCTATCCACTCGACTATCTTCAGATTTGTCAGATTGCTTTCGCTTTCTCAAAATCAGGCCAGGGCCTGCACTTTCAATTTCAGAATTGACCTTCACTGGCGCATCATTAACAACGTCCACAATCTTATCCCTGTCTTTATAGTCCACAAAATTCGTCAGGTTCTTGTACATTTGAGGCCCTCTCTTGTTTCTCTCCCTCCTCTGTAGCATTTCCTTCGATTGCTCCAAGCCACAATGGTTTTACAACAGAGAATCTGGAGACATTGGTCACTTTCGTGACACTAACATTCTTAACTCCATTTGGGTCCTCATTTGATTCAATAACTAAGACTTTCAGTCACTACTTCTGGTGTGGCGCCTACTATTGGTTTTTCTAGCTTCGTCTTAGGTGTGGGTTCAATACGCCTCTGCTTGTTGACAACTGGGTTGGTTTTATCATTAGGCTTTGGCTCTTGTAAATTTGACTCCCTTTTCTTCGCAGCTTCTCCTGTTGGGTCAGCAATCTTCAGCAAGTATAAAATCCTATCCAGTTCACTCTGGAGGGTTGTTAATTCACTCTGAAGTTGTACTGTTTTATCAATCACTGCAAAAATAATGTTGTTAGCAGTTGAAATCGTGAGAAATGCCCACAAATTCAACGAATCACTATCAATGAGAACAATAATAATTGGCTAATACTCGAACAACAGGCTCCAGGTTTGACACGTCTATTTTTTTGAAACTAGCATTTCTTCTGTGTTGCTAACAGATATTTAGGACATAATACAATTTAAATATCTGAATAGATTGAGATTAAATTAGAAAATCCTACAAGGTAAGAATTTGGAGAACCAACCTAGCTTAGTTGACAGCCCAGACATGTATGCGTCAAGGCTGTCTCCAGCTTCAGGTTCTACTACATTATCTGCTTCTGCTTTGTTCTTCTCCACCATAAGCACCTCTCGTTTGCCTTCCATTTCTTTAAGGATGGCATCTCTCTTATGAAGAAGAGAATCAGCTGTTTCAATTGATTGGCTGTCGCCAGCCTTTTTATTGGAAGACTTCTTTTTGGTCCGGTCATAGAATTCATCATCATCACTGCACATGAAAAAATAAGTAACTAGGTCAGTTAGTTGACTAAAATGTCAGTGTCTTTAGTTACCAACCCGATATAATTGCTTCCGTTACATTGCTAGAATTCTGTTAGTATCGTGTAAAAGTGGCTTTTTTTTTTTTCAGCAAGAGAACCAAAGCTGTCAAAATATGCATTGAAATGGCACCAAAAGAAGAAATTCAATGTTCACAAACCTCCAAAAGTCTTCATCATCTTCCGTGGCTCCTTGTTTCTTGCCACGGAAAATCTTCCCCTGAACGAGCACCAAGACTTTCTTGAATACTCTCATTCAGTGTTTCTTCCAAGTTATCAAGTTCCTCCATGATCTATTAATAATTAAGACAGAAATAAGTCAATAACATGCCAAAACATCACAATTTAGGAAAAAAATGAAAAGTGAATGTCCTACATGACTAGGAAATGAATAAGGAAATGAGCAGCAAATATTTTATGCGAGTAGAATTTCCACCTGTGTAATTCTTTGTTCATTCCTGGCAATCTGAGTTTGCTGTCCTTGGGTCAATCCACCTTGAGCAATGTCTTTAGCACGAATTGCATCTATTTCTTTCTTCATATGAGCAATCTAGAGCCAACATAAAATTAATGTCTGAGACATAATTTTTTCACCAAATACATTACTACTGAACAATTATCCACATAAAATGCTAAAAACATTATTATGAAACGCCCTCACACAACCTGAGAAAAACATTTTTAAGAGACTACACCAACGAAAACAAGTAAACGAGCAAGTTAAACAGATAAAACAACCATAAACTGATGTAATTTGGAAGGCAATATTGCAAAAGAATCATCATACTACGAGGCAGAAAGTAATTACATGCCAACGATTCGTAAGATTATAACTTCAAAATATTAATAATATAAAAAAGATACCATGATAATAAAGGCAGGGCCAACCAGGATGTCCGTTTGAAGAAAATAAGAAATGCATCAACTAATAACATACCTTCTCAGTTCTTTTCAAAACCTTTTCTCGGGTTTTTTCCTTGCTTCTCTGTGAGCTGTCCTTTATATGTTTGCCATGTTACTTCGTCATCTTCATCCTATATGATTATGGATTAAGAAAGAATTGTCCCTTAGTGATCAAAAGCGCATAAGATTTACAAATACTTCCGTTTCATCACAATGAATTTAAATGAAGTATGCCATACACAAGAACAGAGCAAGAACCTTGATCTGATAGATATCCAAAACAAAGAATATATACTTTAACACACCTCAACTTCT
Source organism: Begonia masoniana (assembly GCA_022432975.1). Lineage (NCBI taxonomy): Eukaryota > Viridiplantae > Streptophyta > Magnoliopsida > Cucurbitales > Begoniaceae > Begonia > Begonia masoniana. Next base: position 11,586,934 of record CM039502.1, read on the forward strand.
TCAGCATCTTCTCCCATACCCCATGATATGCCATCAGCAAGAGATGCCTCATGTCTAGCTCGACGAAGGGAAGCATCTCGATCAAGCACCTCTTCTCGGATCTTGGAATTCCTGATTTTTTTCAAGTCGGCTTCCTAGCAGCCATACAATTTTCCATGTATTAACAAAAACTTTTCATACAAATCCAAGTAAAAACTTCATTGAGAACATATAACTAAAGAAATGAGCAGAATCAACATATTCTACAAAGGAAGCCAGCAGCTTATTGGAACAAGAAGAATACATTTGCATCACCAACTGTTAAGAAACTAAAAATGTTGATGGTCTTCAAGCATAGACGTGTATTATCAACTATCTACCTTTCCACATATAAAGTAAACACATATTTTAACCAAAAAGAGTTATAGTAGTCTCATACAGCTTTTTTTTTTTTTTTTTTTTGGCATGAGACTTTGGACTTTATCTGTTTTATTCATCGATGCTGCTTCCAAGGTTACATTATAATCATCACCTCATAATTCTAGACAGGAGGCACTAGTTTATTTTTTCCTTCTTCTTTTTGTGAGTTTGGAGAGGCTACCGTGAAGGAATATAGCGAAGTGTGAGGCAAGTGGAGAAAAAGGAAATGTAATTTGTGTTTGTCAAATGGATATCTCCCATTGAGAATGAAACCAGAAAAAAGCTTACCAGTGGCATCAAATCAGTTGGTCCTTGAAAGATGTATAAGCGAGATGATCTGTCAAATAAAAAAAAAAATGAAGGAATCAATTATGAAATTATAATTGATAAATAAAAAATGTTGAACATTATCAAGTTACTCACTGGCCAAATCGAATGACATCGCCAACCCGCAAGTCTACATATATCTTTTTCTGTACCTGGAGTAAATCCAAATACAATTTGTTTTAAGAAAAGAACATTAAATACAAAGATATAACTAAAGAAAATTGCAGGTATATACTATCGTACCTGATTCTTATTAATGAAAGAGCCATGAGTACTTCCAAGATCATACAGGTAGGCCTCTCCACTAGTTTTAAACTGAATAACTACGACAGGGAAACAAGATTCAAACTTACATCATTTATAATACTATAAAATGACAAAATATTTGTTACATCTGTAAGATGATGGTTGTCTATAATTTCAGAGAAACATTTTTTTATATGTACACGGAACAAACTATTCACAAACAAAAAGCCCAAATACGCGGAAAATATGAAGCTCTCATAATAATTGGCTTAGAACGAAACTGAACATCCACAATGTACTAACATGGCTCTAGAATCCCATTTAAATCAGATAATTAATTGAGACTAGAAACTCGAACAGGAATCATTTCCTATAATATAAACAGATAAAGATAGGAGTCTGAAATAAAAAAGGTAGATCGTGCCCAAAAAACTAGTTTATCAGAAGAGATTACAACCCCACCCAGAAAACCCTAAGTATCATCTCCAATCACTCTGCCAACCGTAACTTGAGAATGCTTAGCTCAAATAATATGTTCACTTCAATTTTTATTTTAGTCATAGACATCATGTTTCCCCCATTCATATCAAGTCAAATAATGCTAAGGAATGAGAACAAAATGCAAAGCTCAAAAAACGGGCTCAGGTCTCATCTCATGGCTATTTTTTGCATCCATGATAAATTCTTGATTCAGGGCTATTATTTGCATCCATGATGAGATCTTGATTTAGAAACTTTAGAAGATAATCTCACACTCACTATCCCTGAGAGAAATCCCAATTATCCAAAACGCTTACATCAAATACTAGATTAACTTCATGTTTGTCTGATATCATTGATTTGAATAATACTGAAGGCTGGAGAATGATGATATAACTACCAGGTATTTATCATGGACACATAACATAGCCATTATATGAGACCTTGACCCATCTTCTTCGCAGTGATGACATTTTAGATTATAGTCTCCTATAACTTTTACAAGTATTCCGACTGACATAAATGTAATATCATTGAATCTAATGGCAATGAGCATAAATAAACATACCAGCATGAAACCGAGAAATAGTAGGATGCTCTAGGAGAAAATCACAAAGATCGACTCGTCCAAACATGTAAGCCCCTTTTTTATACCTGGTTCGAAAAAAAAAGGCAAAAAAATTAATACATATGTCATAAACATCTTAACCAGAAGTAGCTTACATTAGTAATAGAGACGACCATAATTAAGCATCGTAACTAAACAAATTGCAATGATATTACTTCAAAATATGGAATCATATAGATTTTACCTCAAAAAAAAAAAAAAAAAAAATCTATCAATTGACGACAGACTTACACGTTAAGTTGATCAATGATAGACCCATCCTTCAGAACTTCCAGATAGAAATTGTGGCCAGGAGAACCACTCCAAGAAGGAATCGAGTACGGAATCGCCACGTCCTGAGATAGCTGCGGGCTCTGCTTCCCAGTTTGCTGAGATTCGGAGCCATCGGAAGGCTGTACAACATGTTCTGCGACATTAAAACTGGTGTTATCAGAACAGGATACTTCTTCTTGAGAATCGTGCGGGGTTTGAAGCGAATCAACTTTAGAGGGAGGAGGCCCCATAAGCGCTTTCATTCCGTTGGAAAAAGAGCTCCCGGTTTCCTCCTCCACGCTAATGGTTTGAGAGTCCATGGTAGAGTCGGAGGTAGAAATTCTTGGAGGTGGGGATCTCGTGGCGGTCGTAATTTCGGCATCCATTGCCTCGCCGTTCTCACAATCTCTCCACCGCTCCGATAGACGAGAGGGGGTGGTGGGGTTAGGATGGGCTACAACGGATCGGGCCATAGAAGCCCATATGTAAGGTATCCAAGTTAAGTCATTTTTCGGACTGTCGTTACTGACACAATCCAAAGTCTGGAACTACATGCATTTCCACGTCTACCAAAATAGGATTATCATTTCATTTATTTGAAAATAATACAACGTTTACTCTGTAATAAAATTATTATTTTGTTTATTTTAAAATAATATTAAGTTTATTTTGTAATCATCCACTCTAACGTGACAAAATATTGATTAATAAAATTAATTATTTATAATTTATTAAATTAATTGCATCAATCTAACGTTTGTCGCCTCATAGTGTAAAATTAGAAAATACAAGCATCATTATTTTTTATTTTATACCTCTTAATTTACCAAAAAATAAATATAATGGTCTAAATATTTTCAATGACAGAATGACAGCTACCACTAATGTGATAAAATAATAGATAAAAAATTAATCAGAGTTAGTAGGAGTCTGCAGTTGAATTGTATAAATACAAGGAGATGAGATCAGAAATGACTATCTAGTACTTGGTGAGGGAAAATTAAAAAGATTCTATGGTTTCAAATGTGTGCGCGAGTTAGTGTCCTAGTTGTAGAGAGGATGATTGGTATATTTTTGTAGATTTCTTGAAAAAAAAAGTGAAGTTCCTGTCACAATGCAATAACTCAATGACAACAATCTTCTAGTAGTGATGACTTCGTTTTGATTCGAGTCGAACCCAAAAAAGACGAAAAATAATCATTTCATTGCCGGAAATAATCATAATCTGGAACTCAAATTACTGACTGCGCACCTCGACTAATCTACACAAGTGACAACCGAAAGAGACTTTCTTGCAATCCGTCGAAATAGATCAGCTTTTGGCTAAATCGAACTCTCCATACTTTGAAGAGGAATCATTTCATTGTTTAAACAGAGCCCATGTTCAAAACAAATCAAAATACTATGCACAACAAATACTTTACAAAAATGCATAAAAGTTGATCTACTTCAAACACTTGGTGGATTCTGGTAAAAGGATTGAACTTTTGACTCCAACAAAGAAACATGCCTATCAAGAAGAGAAACCACAGCTTCAAATTCAGTCACCTGCTGCTCTATGACCTCGATCTGGTGAATGTACTCATCAAAGCTTCCACTTTTAGACTTCAACTGCTCCACAAACACCCTTAGCCCAGCTGCCACATCTCCATAGCCTGTGTACTCTTCAGCCACTTTCATATTCATCTTCTCCAAAAGTTCTAGCTGATTGCTCGACCCCTGTGGAAGAAGAAAACAAAATCACAGCTTTGAATCCAACGGTGAAATGATAGATGACCTCCTGTTAGATTCACCTATAGGAGAAGGAAAGGAGAAAGTGATGTTTAAGGAGATGTTAAGTAAGTGAAATGTAGTTACTGGGAAGGAGTTTACCATATGAAGGAAAAATAGAGAAGTTGTAAGTAGGAAAGTTTTGGGAGTAAAAAGGGTATGTAACCAGAGTTGCCCAGTTTCTCGAATACCTGGTGGAGAACTGTATTTTTTTAATTCAATTCGACAAGAGAAATTCAAGTTTCTCAGGTCAAATTGTTCATTTTCTTAGATAGAATCAATCTGATTCTATCACAGTTATGGGGAGTTGTATTGAGAAAGAAAGCCAGTTCAGATCAACTTATAATTTCTTGCTTATAACTTTAATTTATAGTTTGATTAAAGTTTAGTTGCAATCTTCAAGTTAAAAATTGTACTGAAATTAAGTTCATTTCTATAAGCTGAAAAAGCTTTGAATCTTAACTTGTAGCTTATTCTCATTTTCCTCTTATTTAAGCAAATAAGTTTATTTAAAAAGTCGGGACATATAAGCTTCAAAGTTTGTAATAGTTAAGGTATAAGGTTAAGCTAAACAGGTCTAGAAAATGCACTAGAAATGTGAGATTAAGCTTGGAAATCAGGTGAATTTCATACAGTTGAATCTTCTAACCAGTTGAAAAGGAATTTTAATAAAGGTGAAGAGGAGAAGATACTCAGAACATCACGAACGAAAGTTCTAAAATCTAAGTTTCTTCAAGGAAAACATACAATCGAATCCAAAGGCATTTCATAGAGAATGCGCGATCAATTACTGTAAATACACATTAGCACCGAAGAGAATATCAATCCGCAGTTATTAATTATAAATCATCAAACGTAACACCAAAAAAGAAAACGGAAATTGAATTGCACCAGCAGACGACCTAAATCAATCCATCGAAAATTAAGGGGGATAGAGAAAGAGTACAAGGAGTTCAGATTTGATCATTGTGGCGACACTGATGAAGAGATCGTTAAAGGCATCCGCGAGCTCGTCCCGCTTGGGCGGAAAGTCCACTTTCTCGGCCATAAAAACGCAGCACAATGAGACCTAAAATCACCTAGAAAGATCCATGGGAGAATTTCCAATCTCGTGCGTCGGGATGAAGGAACATCTCATCTGAATGCAAGCCCCAAGGTTATGCATACTCGCGACAAAATCTCCCAGAATCTCTCTGTGTGCATTGGTTTTTCAATGGAAGGGTAAAACTGTAAAAGTCCAAATAAATTAAAGCCCATATCGCAATTGTGTTTTCCACTTTCTTCCATTGCTGGCAAAAGCACCACGTAACATGCAGTCAATTCGCCCACGTTACCTCTGGTCAAAATCGCTGTAAACTTCCTGTTTCTTCCTTCCCTTTCATTTCCATTTTCAATCTTCTTCAACCTCCGAAACTACCAGCAAGTTTCTTACGAGCTATTTATTAATACTCTTCATTTTTTGTCTTTTGGGTGTTTTTCTCTGAAGTTTCCCGAGAAAATGACAGAAAGTTAGGTGGGGATTGTAACATTTTTTATTTCGGGGATTTTCAATTTGCTCGGATGTTTTACCGAGAAAGTGAGGTGGGTACATTTTTTTATTTCTGGGATTTTCATGAACTTTACCAATTGTGTCATCAAATATCAAGTGAGTCATCTGGCGTTTATGTTCTTCGAAACGTTTGAACTTCTCGAATGGACTCATTTTTCGATTCATTTCGAAAACTGTGATTTTGGCGCTTCAAATGCTCCATAAGCTTGTTGCGAGAATCGGGACCGTATGTAGAAATTCTGAAATTGGGTTGATCTTTTTCCTATTTTGTTGGATTTGAAGAATGTATTTTTGAAGATTGAAGGGGAGCTTTTTCTTGTTACTATGTGTACAATATAGCTCTCATTCTTTCGGAGTTTTCTAAACGTCATGATTGCTCCAGAGATTAAAGTGATATTGGACTGTAAATTGGATTGGCACTTTTTTTTTCTGTAGCTTCTAATTGATGGTGATTGTTTGAATAGGAAAAATAGTTTGAATCTTTTAAATTTTAGTATAATTTTCAAGGAAGATCTTCTTATCCTTGAATTTACTGGAAAATTTCAAGTCTAACCTCAGATTGAAACGAATAAATTCAGCTATCAAACTAAATTTCCCATTTCTCCCTCTCTATACTTGAAATCCAGGTTAAAGAGGCAGCAGCAGAGGACCTGAGCGATTAAAATGAGTTCTGGTGGCTTTAATGAAGCCGGCTTTTCAGTGGAGGACGATGATATTGGAGAAATGGAAGCCAATTCCAACAGATTTGGTAGACTTGAAGAAAGATTCTCCTCCAATGGAGAGACAAGCCAAGAACCAGTAAATTCTGGAGAGTATCTGACAAGACTAGAATTCGATTTGGCATGCTGTTTAGAGAAATTACCAAACATAAATGTTCTTATGATGCATGTGGCTACCATGGAAAGTGAATATGAAACCTCCGAAAAAGATTGCTCCTCGGCCGATTTTGCTCAGGAGACAGTAGAATTCGATCTCTTATCTGGAATTTTAGATTCAGAGGTGAGGGAAATGGATAACTTTATGATTCTAATTCGAAACGAGATTAACAATATCCGTAAAGATATATATTCGAGGAGACCCTCCGAAGAAATCTCCACAGAAATGCAAGATAAGTTGCTTGATTGTGAAAAATCCTTGAAGCAATCACAAGATCATCTCTCTGAAATTCGAAAGCAGTCGGCGACATTTCCAACAACCTTGTCTCGCTTTTACGACGAGGACTGTAAGATCCAGAGCTCTTTACCTTTGCTCTTCTATTTAGGCCATTTCACTGTCATTTTATGAATTTCTATCATAATGTATAACTAGAGAGTAAACCTAACATTACTCTGATATGATAGTATATTAGAAGTTAATGGGAGTTAGAGGGAGTTAGTAGAAGTTAAGGGAAGTTACTAAAATAGATGTATAAATAGAATATGTCAGGGATACAGAGGTTATCAAAATAATAGTTGTGAGAAGTTTAGGAAGAGGTTGGGTCTCTCGAATAACCCTAGTTTGTAGATTTTGTTTCGTTGATTAGAATAAAGATACCGGGACGTATCAATTTGGTATCAGAGCACGTTCGTTCCTGGGAACAATGGGCGATTGGCAGAAGGAATTATCGGAGGTGAAAGAGGAGATACAGAAATTGGGAAGGCTTTCGGCAATGGAGAAGACGTTGTTGTTAATGCAGGAACAATTATCAAAGCTGATTGCGAGAACAGAGGAAAGGAGTAGTCCAAGGCAGGAAAACTCTACGGAATCAACTGAAGAGCAATGTCCTACGAACAATGGGAGTGATGTAACGATTACGAATAGAGATTACATACCAAGGAAACTAGAGCTGCCAATTTTTGTTGGAGAGGAAGTAGAAGGATGGATGTTTAAAGCTGAACGTTACTTTTCAATCAATCTGCTGGCAGAGGAAAAAAAATCGAAGCAGCAACTATTTGTTTCAAAGGTCCGGCGCTGTCATGGTTTCAGTGGGAAAATAGAGCTCGGCCGGTTCAGACTTGGCCGAAGCTGAAACAGCTATTGACGGAGAATTTTCATATGCAGCAAGAGGAAACTCCAGAATGGGCAGAAGAAAAAACAAGACCGGGAAGTGTTCTTGAGAAGCGATCGTCGCCGATAGAGGAAGAAAATATCCTTAGGAAAAGGATTCCAGAAATCTTAATGCAAGAAAACTTCCAGGTAGTAGCAGCGACGGTAAGGAAGCCGATGACAGAAAAATGTTCAACAATTCGAACGGAAGAGGAAAGAAAAAAAAATGCAGTCATAGCGGAAAGGAAGGAGGTGACTGCAATTCTACTTGAGGAAGCAAAAAAAGTTGTTCCGAAAGTAGGGCAGATGAAGATCACAACTGAGGATTCCTGCTTGGTCGACGGACCATTGCGAATGGGCGAAGGTCGAAGAAAAAGAAGCAGCGGTGTTTCCGGCGAAAGAAGAAGAAATATTTGTTAAAAAAATGGTGCAGAGGAATTTAGGAGATGGGGATCTCAAGAAAGTCTTGTCGAGCCAGTTAAAGAAATTTGTAAAATCCGAGAGGCTCCTGAAGGTCAAGAACTCCCTCAAGCTGTCTGCGACAGAGAAGCTCAAATCGGTAAAAAGAGACCATAAGAAACTAGACGGCCTCTCATTCCGACAAGGATCCGGCCCGAAAAAGAGAGGTAGCAAAGTTAACGTCAAACAGAGGAGTGAAAACAAAAAGGCTGATAAAGGTAAAGACTTCGTAGCTTATGAAAATGGCTGTCAAAGGAAGAGGAGTGAAGAAAAAACCCATGACAGTGGGCGAGAGGATGAAGAAGCAAAGCCAGATCACAGCTACAGATAATCTTAGGTTGGACGAAGACTGTTGCGGGTGGAAAAAGGAGCAACTGGGAACGAAGTTGGTGGTTAGGGCTGGAAATTGGATAGTTGTTGTGATTGATGAGCTTTCTGGGTTTATTTCTTGGGCCTTTATTGTTGGGCTTTCTAGTTGTAAAGTCATCTCCAAAATTTGGAGAGGAAGCTGGTGGATTTGCAGTGTTGATAAGCTTCAAGGAAGGAATTTATGAAGATCCATACTCAGTGTTTTCCAATTGGAATAGTCTGGATCATGCTAGTCCTTGTGACCGGTCTGGCATTTCTTGTTTTCCAGCTAGAGACCATGTTATAAAGTGTAATTTTCATTTTTTTCCACCTTGAGGACAATGTGTGTTTTAGGGGGAAGTAATGATAGGATAGTATATTAGAAGTTAATGGGAGTTAGAGGAGTTAGTAGAAGTTAAGGGAAGTTACTAAAATAGATGTATAAATAGAATATGTTAGGGATAGAGAGGTTATCAAAATAATAGTTGTAAGAAGTTTAGAGAGAGTTGGGTCTCTCGAATAACCCTAGTTTGTAGATTTTGTTTCGTTGATTAGAATGAAGATACCGGGACGTATCATACTCATTTTTATTTACTAGTCATTACATGTGAATTTTTTTTAATGAAGTCTATTTTGACTGTGTCGAGATTCAAACTTGTGATCTCTGACTCTGATACTATGATAAATTACCTACAATTTCAAAAATTGAACCTTATTGGTTGAGAATAATTTAATTATTAATGCATTTCTTCATAGTAAAAATGTCCTACGGATTAGAGCAAGAAAATCGAGTGATCAAACTTTGGTGCTGCAAGGACCCAACCGATCTCTTCCTATTTTTATATTGCCGAGAGGAGCTCGAGAAGTCTTGTTCTGTCGGATTTTGGAGAAACTGATGAGAAAACATGTTGTCGATTTGTGGAATTCAAATTATCATTCAATTTAGGGCGATAATACGTGCAATTGTTGCTATTTGATCCATGCATTATCTTGTGGTATGATAGATGACCTTATTTTTTAGTTTTTGTTCGACATGTCAGGGAATGTTGAGAAGGGTGCAAAAATTTCGGACGACAGTCCATTGTCGAATGCTAATTTGAAGAAGATAGAGATGCAGACTGCTGAACAGCAGAGGGACATACTCAGAATGCTTGAGAAGACGATGGGGAGGGAGATGGATCTTGAAAATAAACTGGCTGAATCAAAACAAATCGAAGAAGATTTGAATCTAAGGCTGCGGTCTTCAGAGCAAGATTTTTATTCTATGGAGAAAGAAATGGAAGGTTTATGGGAAAGGTGTTTTGAGGCTTATAATTCATCTGAGGTGTTTAGGGGGGTTTCAAAAGAGCTTTTAGGCCAAGTTAAGATTCTCAAGTTTAATTTGAACAGTTTGAATCGGAGAGAGGGCGAGTTAAGATCGAAGCTAGAACAATCCAAAGATAGATTGAAAGAAAAGGAAAACGATTTGATTCGCGTCAAATCCGAGGCTTCGGAGAACTTGATTAGAGATCTAGAGCTGAAGGTTTCAAAAGAGGAAAGTCGGGCCGACAAGGCAGAGGAGAGATGTATCGTATTATCCAAAACTCATGCACAACTGAACGAAGACATTAGCTTTTTACGAGGTAGATTGAATTGCTTGGAGGTATCACTGCAAGAAGCTGAGGAATCGAAAATGGCTACGTCGAAAGCCATTGATTTCCAGACCAAAATCATTGCGGATTTGGTTACGAGACTTGCCGTCGAGAGAGAACGACTTCATAAGCAGGTTTCGAACAGATCGATAAAAGTTTCCCTTCATACTTATGCAGTCGATTTCCGTCTTTTTTCATTTGATATCGTTTATTTAGCAACGCTTTGTTTGCGTAGATTTCATCGCTGGCAATGGAGAACAAACTCTTGGTGGTGAAGCTACAGCATGCCAGTAATCAACCATCCTTGATCAAAGAAAAAGGAAAGAAAGGAACTAAGCCATCTATTACAGATTCAAAGGTAGCACAAGTGTTGTTCTTGAAGTTAGATAGAGGAAAACACCCGATTCAAGCGTAGAAAAAATGGTTTTTTTTTGTAATTATCAGGAAGACGGAATCCAGAAAACCGAATCGCTCTCGAAGACTGAAGTCGAGGCTGCGGATTTTATGTCGAAATTGGAGACAGTGAGGAGAATTGATGCAGGAGTGTTGAACTTCTTAGCGTTGCTCATTTTAGTGCTGTCTGTTGGATTTTACTACTTTGTCCAACAAGACGAGCAATGTTACTAAGAGTATGCACTGCTAGTTTACCTCTTTGCCTTCATCTTCATGGAGTTATACCGAGCCTCTCTGCAGAACTCTGAACAGAAACGACATCCAATTTTGGGTTTTTGGGTTGGATCTGGCTGTTCTTTCTCATTTGAAAATTTGTAATTTTGAAAAACTGTTTTCCACCATAGTTTTGAAAAGCAGCAGTCCCAACAAAGAAAGTAGAAACATTGCTTAAAAGAGAGTGTCATTTGCCGACAAAGGATGTGAATAGAAAATGGGTCAGAACGACCACTTTCTCTCTCTAGAAAATTCCATGGATGTGATGCAGACGTATGCCTCCGAATTCCTTCCTACCATTTCATTTCATTAGTCGAGTGGGACACAAACTTTGTTACTTCAATCATTCTTGTTTTGACAACCATAAAGATCTGTTTTATTCCATATCATGTTTATATTTATTTACATTTATGTTTCAAATAAGTATTTTAATATTAGTTTTTCTTTTTAAAATACTATTTTTCTGTAATGTCTTTAGAAAAATTATTTATTTTGTGATATTGGACTATCATTTTTTGTGCCAAGGTCAAGACTCACCGGAACAGGGTAGATGGCTTGATTTATTGTCAAGGCTGTATGGTTAAGAAAATGGTTCAATGTAATTTAGATCTTAAAGTTCGTGGTAATTTATAATTTAGAATTTAAATTATTTTTCTTGACAAATTGAATCTTAGTATTTCAACTATTAACGATTTAGATATTGCAATCAAACTTTTTGTTAAATTCAATACGCCCATTCTTTCCATTTAAAAAAAAGGGGCAGCTATCAAATCTAACCTCAAAGTATAATGTGATTAACAAACTGAATTTTAAAGTATTTTCATTAACAAAATTGCACTGAAAGTATGATTTTACTAACAAATTTACTCATGACAAGTATCGAAGAAAATACGCCAATTCAAGAAGACATATGGGGAACAAATGTCCGCCCTCAAAGAACGGGGCGCCAGGTCCAGAGAAGCTACTCCGAAAAACATACTAAATGATGTTGGATTTGTTTGAAATTTTTACCGCACAACCGACGTATCATGGAATATAGTCCGCAAAGTTTCATAATTTTTCAACATCTTACGAAAAAAATTATAATAAATCGTATAAATATTGAAAAATCACAAAACTTTGTAAAATATGTTCCATGATATGTCATTTATGTGATAAAAATTTTCAGTTAATTCAATATTGTTTGATAAGTTTTCTGGAGTAGTCAACCATTTGTGCGGCTCACAGGCATCCATTTTAAATGAGCTACCCTAGAAAACATACAAAACGATACGGATTAGCCATAAACTTTTACCACATAACCAACATACCATTAGAACAAAGTTTGCAAAGTTTCGTGATTTTTCAACACTTGTACAATTATTATAATTTATTTCGTAAAATTTTTGTAAAAAACTATAATAAATCGTACAAATAGTTGCAAAATCACGAAAATTTATAAAATATATTATCATGATCTGTTGGTTGCGTGGTAAAAATTTCTAGCTAATATAACCTTGTTTGATATATTTTCCGGGGCAGCCAACCATGTTTATAGTCGATTGGCACCCATTCTATTTATAATATTGGGGAACGGACGCCTGTTTCTTCTAGAGCGGTTGCCCGATCCAGAAGAGATATTTTGGTCCATTTACAAAAATGAGACCAGTTACCTGTTTTTCAAGACTAGTGCCCACCACAGATAAATTTGTTAACAAAACAATATTTTAAAGGCGACTTTATTAACGAAAATATTTTAAGATTCAGTTTGTTAATCACCTCATACTTTGATGGTAAATTTGATAATTACCAAAAAAAATATTTTAACCTTAATTAAGCCCTTCAATAATTTCTAGCTCGATTCAAAGTTTGTTAATTACTCGACAGAGTTTGAAATCATGGGAGAGGACGTTAATAGTATTTGAAATCAGGTTAGAAATTGACAAAAATATTAGAAATTAAGCTTAGACACCTAACAATGAAAAACGCAGTATACCCACTGTAACGCCCCAAGTTTCTAAACTTAGTTCGTTACTCATAGACTCGAACATAACTAGGAAATTTTGGACCAAATTTAAACTTCGCTCGGAAGTCAAATTGGAACGTTTGCTAAAAACATAAAACTTGCAGCGGAAAATATTTGAGCAAAGCAGAGTTAAGCAAAGCTATAAAACAGTGTTCGGATAATCAGTTAAGATATTAAGAATTAATCCGGACAAAAGAGATGAAGGCTTAAGCGTAAAATACTAAAAATTTGTAAAAAGTCAAACACATCTGCCGCTAAACAAGGTCAACGAAAAAGGGGAGAAATAAAACTGAAGGCTTCGTCAGCCGGAGGAATCATTCCTCCAACTTCAGCCGATCGCAAAACGACAAGTTTTGCTACTTGCAACTACCGATGACGTCAGCCGGATGAATCATCCATCCAGTCTCTGCCGATCACAAAATGACAAATACACTTACTCACATCTTCCAATAGATAAAATACTCGATATCATCCGGTTACAAAACGACAAAAGACTTTTACCTTCATCATCCGATGGATAAATTATTCGACATCATCCGGTTACAAAACGACAAAATACTTTTACCTTCATCGTCCGATGGATAAAATACTCGACATCATCCGGTTACAAAACGATAAATTTTCTACTTATATCTTCTGATGGCTTCTACTGAAGACATCATCCGATGACTTTACTGAAAACATCTTCCGATAGACAACAGAACAACAACCCTACATCTGCCGATAGACTTCATCTACCAATAGATCAAAAATACTCAACGAAAACAGCATAGCAACATTTTCACTCTAACAAAGAAAACTCCGACTACCAAAAGAGTTTGAGCATTTTACTAAAAATCGTTCAAACTATTTAAATCCGTGTATTACTCCAAACTTAAGTAAACACCACTAATAAATCCAACAGAGTATCATTATCAGCAAAGTCTCACCAACGTATTCAAAAACAGTAAAACCACTTCTGTTATTAGAAAACTCAACAAAACTTAAAATAAATCATGGTTCACTAAACCTTCATATCTATTGATATCAGTTAATCCGCCTCATCAGAATCACCAATCCGTGGCATTGAAGTGCTCCCTCAACAGCCTAATCCTCAACATATTCAGAGAACACACCTTCTGTTGCCTCTTCACCTACATCACAAAACTCATCTATTAGCCTAATGCTAAGTAAGTAAAGCAATAATGAAATGGAATGCTGAAACATAAATTCCTAATCATGCAGTTTCTACTTTCTTATCTCAGTTGCATATGCATTCGTTCTGATCTGATCCCCCTGTGAAATTGGGAGTTGGATCACTTCTCCCAAAGTCATACATCCTCTCTCTTGATTAAGGGGGCGGATTAGTTCCCTTAACAACTGTTCAGATCCCCCTGTGAAATTGAGGTTTGGATCACTTCCCCCAAAGTCATACATCCTCTCTCTTGGTTAAGGGGCGGATTAGTTCCCTTAACAACTGTTACAGTCTGTTCATTCCTTACCATGTCATTTCATGTAAATTCATTTTTGCATAATTTTCAAAATATGATGCATGGCATACAAACACATTCAAGCATGCACAACCCTACTGTTTTGTGATGTAGGCCCGAAAGCACAAGCATACTCTACTTACTTGGCTCTCCTGGAAATCGCTCAGCTGTAAGCTACTTTAGAAGCTCGCTCACCTAAGTTCATAACAGAACATCGATCAAACCTTCACTAAACTTTACCAAAAATTAACCAGAAGAACAAGGAAACCGGTTTGGAACTCTACTGCTTGCACATTTCCATTTATCCCCAAAAACCCGAACCTACTCTCATCTACAGCATCCTTGAAATCCTCACATTGTACTCCCTCAGTTATCTAACTGCTAAAATGCAAGAGAATGAGGAAAAACGTACCTAAGTTGAAAGAGAGTCGAGCAAGAAAGAAATCGCCTAGAGGTTGCTGCTGGAGAGCTGAAGGCCGAGAAGGAAAATAGGAAATAGTGGCGGCTACAGTGCATTAAACCAAAAACCTCTTTCCTTAAATACGTTATCCACTTTCAAATTTTCAATTACCCTTATGCCCTTGCCTAGACATCCATTAACCATACCTTTATTATTATCATATAAAGTGTGCCATTAATTTAAAAAAAAAAAAGGAATCGGTTTGATAGAACCGGGTGTTACAATCTATCCTCCTTAAAAGAATTTTGTTCTCAAAATTCAGTACCTGAATAATTCTGGATGTTGGTCCATCATGTCTTGCTGGCGCTCCCAAGTTGTCTCCTCTATGTTCTGGTTGTGTCATAAGACTTTTACTAGTGGAACCTCTTTGTTGCGTAACACTTTCACAGCATAGTCTAATATCCTTACTGGTTTCTCCTCATATGCAAGAGTAGGATGAACTTCAATACTCTGTTTGTAACACCCGAAAATTTTCTATTGCGTGCGTGACTTATGATTAGACGTACTAGGAGGGTTTAGTTATTCTAGGGTATTGTTTTGTTTTGAAGCGTATTAGAAGAAGTGAAATGGGAGAGTTTGACAAGTCCAACTTATTGTGATTGGTGGAGAGGTTTGAAAAGTCTAACACTTTATACCAAGTTGACTTAGTAAAATTGGTGGAATTAATGGTGTTTTATGGATGACTTTGGCGTTGAATTTAAAGAGAGTAAGTGAGGGAGAGAGTTTGAAATGTCAAACTCTTTTGATTGGTTGAAAATGGAGTTTGAAGGTCAAACAACCAATGATAATTGTGGGATTAAATGGATGTTAAAGTGGATGAAAAGTGAAGTTTAGTGATTGTGTTTGGCGTTGAAATACAGAGGAAAAGGGGAGGGCTTTAAGGTAATTTACTTGAGCATTTAATGAAAGAGCATTTAATGAAAGAAGAAAAGGTGTATAAAAAATGAAGTTCTTTTCATTCTTCTTCTTCACTCCATCGATCCCTCTCTCCCTTTCCTCCATAGCCGAAGCTTCTCATCCCTCTAGCTTCATTTTCTCAAGCCAATCTAAGGTAATTTTTGTTGGGTTTTAGTTTATGTAAGATTGGATGAAGCTTAGGAGTGTTTTTAGTGTGTTTTGTGAGGTTTTAGAGAGGGTTTGAAAACCCTAGATGAATGAGTCCGAATTTTGGGGTTCCAAATTGGGGTTTTCTTTCTCTTTTGATTAATTAAGCCTTAGATATGTTAGTTTAATTTGCTGGAGTGATTAGATAGTGATTTGGATTTGAAATGCCCAAAACCGATTTTTAGGTAAATAGGGCACCGATTCTGTCTTGGCCATTTTTGGATTGGTCAAGTGTCTTGTTTAATGGATTTAAGCATTTCAATGGATAGTAGACGTGTAGAGGTTTCCGAGTTGGGGTGGCATGTCGAATTCCGTTGAAAAACGAGAAAGTTACGGCCGTTTAAAGTTAGATGTCGGTAATTTGTGCAAAAACCGGGTTTAGATGTTTAGAAGTGGGAATTGCTTAGTTGTTGGTTAGTTAAGTTTAAGGATCTTTTTAGAATTGTATTGGTAACTTATTAAGTGAAGTTTCATTATTTAGGTCGTCGAGCGTTTGAATTGGACGATGAAAGTAAGCCAGTGGAAAACCGAGCATCCAGGTAAGTAGTGGTTGTCATCCTTTTTGCCTTCGGGCCTACACCATAGAACGGTAAGTAATGGTTATTTGTTTTTGCTTAGTGATGTGTTGCTATTTTGTTGAGGGTTGCATTGGTTGGTTGTCGTGTGGTGTTGCATTAGTTGGTTGTCATGTGGTGTTGCATTAGTTGGTTGTCATGTGGTGTTGCATTAGTTGGTTGTCATGTGGTGTTGCATTGGTTGGTTGTCGTGTGGTGTTGCATTGGTTGGTTGTCGTGTGGTGTTGCATTGGTTGGTTGTTTGGTTTCGTGTTGTGTTGCGTTGTTATGTTGTGTTATGTCGTGTGGTGTTGCATTAGTTGGTTGTCATGTGGTGTTGCATTGGTTGGTTGTCGTGTGGTGTTGCATTGGTTGGTTGTTTGGTTTCGTGTTGTGTTGCGTTGTTATGTTGTGTTATGTCGTGTGGTGTTGCATTAGTTGGTTGTCATGTGGTGTTTCATTGGTTGGTTGTCGTGTGGTGTTGTATTGGTTGGATGTCGTGTGGTTTTGCATTAGTTGGTTGTCATGTGGTGTTGCATTGGTTGGTTGTCGTGTGGTGTTGCATTGGTTGGTTGTCGTGTGGTGTTGCATTGGTTGGTTGTCGTGTGGTGTTGCATTAGTTGGTTGTCATGTGGTGTTGCATTGGTTGGTTGTCGTGTGGTGTTGCATTAGTTGGTTGTCATGTGGTGTTGCATTGGTTGGTTGTCGTGTGGTGTTGCATTGGTTGGTTGTCGTGTGGTGTTGCATTGGTTGGTTGTCGTGTGGTGTTGCATTGGTTGGTTGTCGTGTGGTGTTGCATTGGTTGGTTGTCGTGTGGTGTTGCATTGGTTGGTTGTCGTGTGGTGTTGCATTGGTTGGTTGTCGTGTGGTGTTGCATTGGTTGGTTGTCGTGTGGTGTTGCATTGGTTGGTTGTCGTGTGGTGTTGCATTGGTTGGTTGTCGTGTGGTGTTGCATTGGTTGGTTGTCGTGTGGTGTTGCATTGGTTGGTTGTCGTGTGGTGTTGCATTGGTTGGTTGTCGTGTGGTGTTGCATTGGTTGGTTGTCGTGTGGTGTTGCATTGGTTGGTTGTCGTGTGGTGTTGCATTGGTTGGTTGTCGTGTGGTGTTGCATTGGTTGGTTGTCGTGTGGTGTTGCATTGGTTGGTTGTCGTGTGGTGTTGCATTGGTTGGTTGTCGTGTGGTGTTGCATTGGTTGGTTGTCGTGTGGTGTTGCATTGGTTGGTTGTCGTGTGGTGTTGCATTGGTTGGTTGTCGTGTGGTGTTGCATTGGTTGGTTGTCGTGTGGTGTTGCATTGGTTGGTTGTCGTGTGGTGTTGCATTGGTTGGTTGTCGTGTGGTGTTGCATTGGTTGGTTGTCGTGTGGTGTTGCATTAGTTGGTTGTCATGTGGTGTTGCATTGGTTGGTTGTCGTGTGGTGTTGCATTGGTTGGTTGTCGTGTGGTGTTGCATTGGTTGGTTGTCGTGTGGTGTTGCATTGGTTGGTTGTCGTGTGGTGTTGCATTGGTTGGTTGTCGTGTGGTGTTGCATTGGTTGGTTGTCGTGTGGTGTTGCATTGGTTGGTTGTCGTGTGGTGTTGCATTGGTTGGTTGTCGTGTGGTGTTGCATTGGTTGGTTGTCGTGTGGTGTTGCATTAGTTGGTTGTCATGTGGTGTTGCATTGGTTGGTTGTCGTGTGGTGTTGCATTGGTTGGTTGTCGTGTGGTGTTGCATTGGTTGGTTGTCGTGTGGTGTTGCATTGGTTGGTTGTCGTGTGGTGTTGCATTGGTTGGTTGTCGTGTGGTGTTGCATTGGTTGGTTGTCGTGTGGTGTTGCATTGGTTGGTTGTCGTGTGGTGTTGCATTGGTTGGTTGTCGTGTGGTGTTGCATTGGTTGGTTGTCGTGTGGTGTTGCATTGGTTGGTTGTCGTGTGGTGTTGCATTGGTTGGTTGTCGTGTGGTGTTGCATTGGTTGGTTGTCGTGTGGTGTTGCATTGGTTGGTTGTCGTGTGGTGTTGCATTGGTTGGTTGTCGTGTGGTGTTGCATTGGTTGGTTGTCGTGTGGTGTTGCATTGGTTGGTTGTCGTGTGGTGTTGCATTGGTTGGTTGTCGTGTGGTGTTGCATTGGTTGGTTGTCGTGTGGTGTTGCATTGGTTGGTTGTCGTGTGGTGTTGCATTGGTTGGTTGTCGTGTGGTGTTGCATTGGTTGGTTGTCGTGTGGTGTTGCATTGGTTGGTTGTCGTGTGGTGTTGCATTGGTTGGTTGTCGTGTGGTGTTGCATTGGTTGGTTGTCGTGTGGTGTTGCATTGGTTGGTTGTCGTGTGGTGTTGCATTGGTTGGTTGTCGTGTGGTGTTGCATTGGTTGGTTGTCGTGTGGTGTTGCATTGGTTGGTTGTCGTGTGGTGTTGCATTGGTTGGTTGTCGTGTGGTGTTGCATTGGTTGGTTGTCGTGTGGTGTTGCATTGGTTGGTTGTCGTGTGGTGTTGCATTGGTTGGTTGTCGTGTGGTGTTGCATTGGTTGGTTGTCGTGTGGTGTTGCATTGGTTGGTTGTCGTGTGGTGTTGCATTGGTTGGTTGTCGTGTGGTGTTGCATTGGTTGGTTGTCGTGTGGTGTTGCATTGGTTGGTTGTCGCGGGCAGTTGTCGGGGCGCTTCGACCTAGTTCTCGGCAAGGGTTGTGGTATGCATGTTTTGTGATTAGGAGTGGGTTTGTGAATATTTGGTTGTTGATGGTTTGGATAGGTTTTGAGTACTTTGGTTCGGTGTGTATAGCGTTCGGTGTGTGTTTGTGGTGAATTGTGAATGTTATGGTCGGACATGGATTTTAGGTCGTTTGGTTGAATGGGTTGCTGTATATAGTTGGAGTTATCTGGTTATTTGGTGTTTTAAATGTATTTTAACGGCAATGTTTCTCAGGTTTGGATTTGAAAATTAGCCTTATATTGCCGATTTTTGGTTTAAAAATTTGATATGTCGGGTTGCCTTCGCTATTTTTTTGTTAGGCGTTTTTAATTCGTTTTCGAGGTTTTCACGCCGGTTCGGATAGATTTATGCGTCGGGACGATATGGTAAAAATTTCAGAATTTTTGGAGGTGTTGGGATTGTAGAAAAGTGTAGAAATGTGAAGAGAGGCGAAGTGAGGTTAAAATGGGAAGTTTTAGGTGTTTTTAAGTGTTTTTGGGGGGTGAAAAACCCGAGCCGGCCCGATCGGTCGGGCCCGGGGCGCGACCGGTCGCGGTCGGGAAGTTTCTGGGTGAAGAAAACCCGAGAAGGCCCGATCGATCGGGCATTTAGCCACGATCGATTGTGGTAGCCAAGAGCTGGGGCGCGCTGGTGCGCCCCAGCGAGCGCACGCGCGCGCGCGTGCAGCGCGTGTAGCGCGCTCAGCGTGCGAGCAGCGCGCGCGTGCTGCTCACGCAGCGCGCTGCCTGGGCGCCTGGCGCCCAGCTGCGCGCCCAGCAGCCTTCTTAGGCAATTTTTTTGTTTTCTCCCGTTTTCTAAAATGTTTTGACCCGACATTTTTTGAAGTATTTTAAACGTATTGTGGGCCCGTTTTCCAACAAATGTCGAGGGTTCGAAAAACCTGAAAACGAGTCAAAATATTTAAGATAATTATTTTTAAATTACATTTTAAATGCGGGGTTGCTTAGCAACGTAGCGCACTGGGCCCGGGGTGGGTTCGGGGGCGTTACATTGTTGTTCCATAATCTGAGATGGATCCCGTACACACTTTTTCAACATGGAACACATTGTGTATCCCCTCCATAGAAGCCAGTAGCTGCAACTGATAGGCTGCTCTCCCAACTCTCTTCAGAATAGTGAATGGTCCAATAAATCTGGGGTTCAACTTGCCTCTCTTCCCGAATCTCACAACTTCTTTAAATGGTGATACCTTGAGGAAAATTTCATCACCTACTTCAAACTCTAGTTCTCTACGTCTTCTGTCGGCATAACTTTTCTGCCGGTTTTGAGCTGTTAAGATCCTCTGGCAGATGAGGGAAACCTTCTCAACAGTTTGTTGCACAATATCAGGACCAAGCAACTGTGCTTCACCAACTTCATCCCAGTACAAAAGAGATCTGCACTTTTGTCCATACAGTGCTTCATACGGTGTCATACCGATAGTTGCCTGAAAACTGTTATTATAAGAGAATTCTACTAAGGATAGGTACTTGCTCCAGGAACCTTGAAAATTTAATATGCATGTACGAAGCATATCCTATAATATTTGGATGGTTCTTTTGGACTGTCCATCTGTTTGAGGGTGAAAGGCTGTGCTAAAGTTGAGTTGTGTACCCATAGCCTGATGCAAACTCTTCCAAAACTTAGATGTAAATCTAGAATCGCGGTCTGAAACTATGGTATTTGGAACTCCATGTAACCTAACGATTTCTTGCACATACAATTCAGCAAGTTGATCCATCGAGTAAGTCACCTTTATTGGTAGGAAATGAGCTGATTTTGTTAGACGGTCAACTACCACCCAAATTGCATCGTGTCCTTTTGTTGTTCTAGGTAACCCCACAACAAAGTCCATCGTTATTTGTTTCCATTTCCATTCAGGAACTAGTAAAGGTTGCATTGTTCTTGAGGGTCTCTGATACTCGGCTTTAATCTGTTGACAACACAAACACAATCCTACATATTCTGCCACACTTCGTTTCATACCTGGCCACCAATAATGCTGTTTAAGATCCTTGTACATCTTTGTACTCCCAGGGTGAACAGAGAACCTAGAAGAGTGTGCTTCAGAAATAATCTCATCACGTAGTTTTTTAACGGCAGGGACAAACCATCTATTTCTAAACTTAAGGATTCCATCATCAGAATAGTTAAAATCTGTTTTGTCCGTAGAATCCATGCTTAATTTGTACTTGTTACACTCGTCATTACTCGTCTGAGCTTCCTTTATTTTCTCCAAAATAGTAGGCTTTAAAGTTATGGCTGAGAGTATAGCTGATACACTGGATACTGCTTCTAGATTAAACCTTTGAAATTCAGACTCTAAGGCTAATGGTACATCAAGAATCAAGGCTGAGGCTGAAGTTATCACTCTACTCAAGGCATCTGCCACAACATTTGCTTTGCCGGGATGATATTTAATCTCAAAATCATAATCCTTTACAAATTCCAACCATCGACGTTGCCTCATGTTTAATTCCTTCTGTGTGAAGATATATTTCAGACTTTTATGGTCCGAGAATATATCACAAGTTTGTCCATACAGGTAGTGCCTCCAAATCTTAAGTGAAAATACAACTGCAGCTAATTCCAAGTCATGTGTAGGGTAATTCTTCTTATGTGCTTTCAACTGCCTAGAGGCATAAGCTATTACCTTTCCCTCTTGCACACAACACAACTAAGTCCAATCTTGGATGCATCACAGTAAATGCTAAATTTACCATCATCAACGGGAAGGGTCAAAATTGGAGCATTGGTCAGTTTCTGTTTCAAGGTCTGAAAACTATGCTCACAATCCTCAGTCCACACATATTTCATATTTTTCCTAGTTAACCGAGTGAGGGGTGTTGCAATCTTTGAGAATCCTTCAATAAACTTCATGTAATATCCTGCAAGTCCAAGGAAACTCTGAATATCTGCAGCATTCTTCGGTTGGGGCCACTCCTTGACTGCTTGAACTTTAGCTAGGTCGACAGATATTCCATCACCAGAGATCACATGACCAAAGAAGTGAACTCTGTCCAGCCAAAACTCACATTTGGAAAACTTGGCATAGAGTTGGTGCTACCTTAGCACCTCCAATACTAAGTTCAAATGTTCTGCATGTTCTTCACTAGAACGTGAATAGATTAAAATATCATCTATAAACACAACAACAAACTTGTCTAAATACTCGTGAAACACTCTATGCATAAGATCCATGAAGGTTGCCGGTGCATTTGTCAATTCAAAGGACATAACTAGAAACTCATAATGTCCATACCTTGTGCGAAAGACAGTCTTTGGAATATCTTCGATTTTGACTTTTAGTTGGTAGTAACCTGACCTCAAATCAATCTTAGAGAAAACTCGTGCACCACGGAGTTGGTCAAATAGGTCATCAATCCTCGGTAATGGATACTTGTTCTTGACGGTTAACTTATTCAATTCCCTATAATCAATGCACATACGCATCGATCTATCTTTCTTTTTGACAAAAAGAACAGGTGCACTCCACGGTGAAAAGCTAGGGTGTATGAACCCCTTATCCAATAATTCCTCAAACTGATTCTTTAATTCTTTAAGCTCCGTAAGTGCTAATCTATAGGGATTCTTAGACACTGGTTCAGCGTCTGGGTAAACATCCACAACAAATTCAATTTCCCTATCGGGTGGCAAGCTAGGAAGGTCATCTAAGAATACTTCTGGGAAATCTTGGACAACTAATACATTCTGAGGACGTGTTTTTCCTACAAGTTGTGTGTCTAAAACGCTAGCTAAGAAGCACAGGTACTCCCCATATGGGGAAGGTCTAGCATTGATAGAAGTCATCACGGACATTTCCTTACTCTTCCTTGAAGCTTGGAAGGTATGTCTCGAGCTACCAGGGGGTTGGAAACTAACTACTCCTATTCTACAATCAATTGTGGCGTGGTGCTTAAACAACAAGTCCATTCCTAGGATTACATCAAATCCCATTATATCCATAATAATGAGGTTAACAGGTAGGTTCATGTTTTCTACTAATACAGCACTATCAAGCATCACTCGGTTAGAGTGCATACGTTCACCAGAGGGTAATGCGACGTTAAACACGTGCTCAGTAGGGGTAAGCTTTACATCTAACTTATCAGCAAATGTAGATGCTATGAATGAATGTGTTGCACCAGAATCTATCAATGTAAAAACGGGTAAAAAGTTGACCAGTATAGTACCTGACACAACAGCTGGCTGTTCATCATCGCCCGACTCCATCATGGAGAATATCCTCGGTTTAACAGCTGAGCAGTCTCTGCTAATATGGCTGATCTTGTTACAATTGTAGCATCTGGTGATTCTAGGCTTCGGGCACTCTTTGATCGTGTGTCCAACCTCCTCACAATTGAAACACTTCCCAAAGCCTAATTTGCACTCGCCCGGGTGGTACTTCAAGCACTTGGGACACTGGGGGAATTTCCTGACATTCTGTACCTTCCCCCTGCTCCTTGGCTACTCTGGCTTTCACTAAGTCTCTTCATTCCCCTTTGATGGTGTGGCTGGACCAACTTTTGTGGGACCTCTTTTGGTCAAGCACACTTCCTTTCAGCTTCTTCCACTTCCAGAGCAGTAGACACAACTTCACTGAATGACAAGCCTTTAATACCACAAAATTTAACTCCTTGGTAAATTTCTGGCTTCAGTCCATGCACAAATTTGAACACCTTATCTTCATCCCTGTGAGCAAAATGTCCAGCAAACCTGGACAGGGACTCGAACTGCCTACTGTACTCGGCTACAGACCCTGTCTGCTTTAAGTTTAGAAATTCCAACTTCTTTGCAGTTTGGACAGTACTGTTGAAATACTTCTCGTAGAAAATGTCTTTGAATTGTGACCAAGGCATCGCCAAGACATCAGTGGTGGTCTCTATTGTTTCCCACCAGAGTTGAGCATCACCAGCCAAATGAAACGTTGCCAACGTGACCTTGTCTCCTTCCCCAATATTGGCGCACCTAAACATACTCTCAATCTTTCTAAGCCACCCTTCAGCAATAACCGGATCAGATGACTGTCCATCAAACGTAGGTGGTCGTAGCCTCCTGAATCTACCTCCAGAATGTTCATTGCTAGAACTTGAGTTGGCACTTCCTTGTACCTCTCGGTTCAACAGCACTCCTAACTGATCAGACTGCTAACGCACTAGGCCTGTCTGCTAATGCACCTGTCAACTGCCTAATCACGCTAGGATCTTCTTCAGTTCTCAAGTTGGACATCTCTCTTGGTACTCTTGGTCTTCCTGGTTGTCTAGCCATTTTCTATACTCCTGTTCAATGTTAACTACTCTCATAAACATCTAATAACTAAGGTTAACATGAACACTTACAGTTGTTGGAGTATTCAAATGCGACGATCGGCACTGATGAGTAATCTTTTGAACGGTTTAACTGAATGTCTCTGATACCATACTGTAACGCCCCGAGTTTCTAAACTCAGTTCGTTACTCATAGACCCGAACATAACTAGGAAATTTTGGACCAAATTTAAACTTTGCTCGGAAGTCAAATTGGAACGTTTGCTAAAAACATAAAACTTGTGGCGGAAAATCATTGAGCAAAGCAGAGTTAAGCAAAGCTATAAAACAGTGTTCGGATAATCAGTTAAGATATTAAGAATTAATCCGGACAAAAGAGATGAAGGCTTAAGCGTAAAATACTCAAAATTCGTAAAAAGTCAAACACATCTGCCGCTAAACAAGGTCAACGAAAAATGGGAGAAATAAAACTGAAGGCTTCGTCAGCCGGAGGAATCATTCCTCCAACTTCAGCCGATCGCAAAACGACAAGTTTTGCTACTTGCATCTACCGATGACGTCAGCCCGATGAATCATCCATCCAGCCTCTGCCGATCACAAAATGACAAATACACTTACTCACATCTTCCGATAGATAAAATACTCGACATCATCCGGTTACAAAACGCCAAAAGACTTTTACCTTCATCATCCGATGGATAAATTATTCGACATCATCCGGTTACAAAACGACAAAAGACTTTTACCTTCATCGTCCGATGGATAAAATACTCGACATCATCCGGTTACAAAACGATAAATTTTCTACTTATATCTTCCGATGGCTTCTACTGAAGACATTATCCGATGACTTTACTGAAGACATTTTTCGATAGACAACAGAACAACAACCCTACATCTGCCGATAGACTTCATCTACCAATAGATCAAAAATACTCAACGAAAACAGCATAGCAACATTTTCACTCTAACAAAGAAAACTCCGACTACCAAAAGAGTTTAAGCATTTTACTAAAAATCGTTCAAACTATTTAAATCCGTGTATTACTCCAAACTTAAGTAAACACCACTAATAAATCCAATAGAGTATCATTATCAGCAAAGTCTCACCAACGTATTCAAAAACATTAAAACCACTTCTGTTATTAGAAAACTCAACAAAACTTAAAATAAATCATGGTTTACTAAACCTTCACATCTACTGACATCAGTTAATCCGCCTCATCAGAATCACCAATCCGTGGCATTGAAGTGCTCCCTCAACAGCCTAATCCTCAACATATTTAGAGAACACACCTTCTGTTGCCTCTTCACCTACATCACAAAACTCATCTATTAGCCTAATGCTAAGTAAGTAAAGCAATAATGAAATGGAATGCTGAAACATAAATTCCTAATCATGCAGTTTCTACTTTCTCATCTCAGTTGCATATGCATTCGTTCTGATCTGATCCCCCTGTGAAATTGGGAGTTGGATCACTTCTCCCAAAGTCATACATCCTCTCTCTTGATTAAGGGGCGGATTAGTTCCCTTAACAACTGTTCAGATCCCCCTGTGAAATTGGGGTTTGGATCACTTCCCCCAAAGTCATACATCCTCTCTCTGGGTTAAAGGGCGGATTAGTTCCCTTAACAACTGTTACAGTCTGTTCATTCCTTACCATGTCATTTCATGTAAATTCATTTTTGCATAATTTTCAAAATATGATGCATGACATACAAACACATTCAAGCATGCACAACGCTACTGTTTTGTGATGTAGGCCCGAAAGCACAAGCATACTCTACTTACCTAGCTCTCTTGGAAATCGCTCGGCTGTAAGCTACTTTAGAAGCTCGCTCACCTAAGTTCATAATAGAACATCAATCAAAGAAAGAAATCGCCCAGAGGTTCTTGCTGGAGAGCTGAAGGCCGAGAGGGAAAATAGGAAATAGTGGCGGCTACAGTGCATTAAACCCAAAACCTAGGGGTGGGCAGAACCGGACTGGAACCGGCGGACCGGACTGGACCGTCGGTTCGGTTCGATTCTTGGGCGGTTTTGGGGGCTATGGAACCGGTTCCCAGTTCCTATACCCATGGAACCGTGGACCGCGGTTCCGGTCCCGGTTCTGCTGATCACAGAACCGGGAACCGCGGGAAATACCGACTCATGGGTTGGTGACCCATGGGTCGGCAAAATATTACCGTGCCCTGGTTCAGTACTCAGCAGAGGCGCACTCCCGCAAACCTAATCCCTCGAACTTTGAAGTCTGAGGTTCCCGAGTCCGACTCCCGTCTCTCTCTCGATTCTCTCTGGGTTGTCTCGACTCCCGACTCTGAATCCCTTACCGACTCGGCTACACCTGTCTCTCGCCTCTGTTCTGACTTCTAGACACTCTCTACTTCAACTTCAGGAGCCCTAAAATCGGAGTTAGAGTGGTTATTGGTGAGTGCTCTCCGTCGCGGGAAGTCTTAAGCCCTTCCCGACTTGCAGCTCGATTCCATTCTCCTCTGGACAATTGGAGTTGAAGTATTGCAGCTCGATTCTTCTAAGGTATGAATTTCTCGCCTCTGTTCTGTTGAGTTTTGAGTTTCCCTTTGCTGTATTTTAATTTGATAAATCCTGTTCTGTTTGTCCAATAGGTATTTTATTTTAACATTGGAGACTGAAGAGAACAGAAGAGGCCACTTCTTGAAGCCAAAGGTATGAATTTCTCGGCCTCTGTCTTTTGAGTTTTGCCATTTTGTAGAATATGTATTTGTTGAAAAATTTGAACCATCTATTATATATGAAACCTAAAATTCTAGTGACCGAATTTTGTGTTTGTAATATTTTTTATTGATATGTTGGTTTTAATTTCATCCTCTGCTGCTTTTCATTCCTTATTTTAGCAGTGTGTTTTGCCCAACAAGGAATATATATGTGTATGTATACAACAATTTTTCATTGAATTTGTTTCATTGTGGCATGTTTACATTAGATTTGTTTCATTGTGGCATGTTTACATTGGATTGTAAATTTGATTGTTGAACGATGATTGCTGAAAATATGTTGTTGCATTGTGGTAGGATGGATAGTGTTGGTGAAAATTCGCATGCTCAATCGAAAAGAATTAAGTCTAATGTTTGGATTCACTACAAAAGGGTACCAAACACTGATTCAGCAAAGTGTAATTATTGTGGACAACTTTACGCTGCACACCCTACAAAAAATGGGACTTCTAGTTTACTAAAGCATATTAAAGTATGCAAAATGTGTCCACAAAATGTAGACACTAAGCAATCAACTTTGATATTTAGACCTCCTGCGAGCAAGATTTCTGATGATGTACCAATATTTACAGTAATGGTTGCACGAGAAATGCTCGCAAAGATGATTATCTTGGATGAACTACCAATTAAAGTGGTTGAAGGAATTGGTTTTAGAACATTTTGTTTGTGTCTAAATTCTAAATTTATTATGCCATCTAGAAGAACGGTTGCACGAGATATTTGGAAGATTTTTTTGCAAGAAAAAACCAAGTTGAAGAACTATTTTTGTTCAACATCACAAAGGGTATGTTTAACCACCGACACATGGACATCAATTCAGAATTTGAATTACATGGTACTAACATGTCATTATATTGATGAAAATTGGATTGTGCACAAGAAGATATTGAACTTTTGTTTGATTCCGAACCACAAGGGTGAATCTATTGGTAAGTCAGTTGAAAAATGTCTGCTTGATTGAGAGATTGAAAAAGTTACAACTGTAACTGTTGACAATGCGTCTTCCAACGACGTTGCTATTTCTCATCTAACGAAGACGGTTCGAAATTGGAAGGGGTTAATTTTAAATGGTGCTCATATGCATGTGAGGTGTTTTGCACATGTTTTAAATTTGATTGTTTCGGATGGTTTGAAAGAACATGATGAGTCCATATCGAGGGTACGCAAAGTTGTCAAGTATTTAAGGTCTTCTCCCGGAAGATTGCAACATTTCAAAGCTTGTGTTGATGCGGTTAAAATTACTTGTAAAAGTAATTTGTCGCTTGACGTTCCTACACGTTGGAACTCCACATATTTGATGTTGACAAGTGCTGAGAAGTATGAAAAAGCTTTCGAAAAATTAACAGAGAATGATGGTTTCTTGCATGAGATGGGAGGAGAAGGTCCACCCACAACTGAAGATTGGTCATGCATTCGTGAATATATGAAATTTTTAGAGACATTTCACTCTATGACAATTAATGTTTCTGCGTCTCTGCATATTACTGCGAATATGTACATAGGTGAAGTGTGTAATTTGAAGATAGCTATTCAGACACATGCTAATGGCGATAACATGACTCTAAAAAGAATGGCAATTGAGATGCAAAAGAAGTTTGACAAATATTGTGGTTCTTTTGATAAAATAAACATGCTTATATATGTTGCTGCTGTTCTTGATCCAAGCCACAAAACTAGATTTTTACGACATTGTTTAATTATTTTATTTGCAGTGAAAGAGCGGCACAATATTTAAAGTATGTAGAAGATGTACTTGAAAAATTGTATGTTGAATATAAAGGTGATACCAATGAAGATCTGACTCCAAGTAGCAGCAATATTCGACGAAAGTCTCCAAAGTCAACGAGTTCTTCGATGCAAAGTCGTTCAAGTGCAGTGTACTCGACGTTTTATGGGTCTGGAAATTCTTTTGAGAGCATTGATGAAGTTAATATGTCAGAGATTGATCAATATTTGTCTAAAAAATTGGAGAATATTTCAGACAATTCTGACTTATTGTTTTAGTGGAAGAGAAACTCCGTTAAATATCAAATTTTGAGTGAAATTGCAAAACATATATTGGTAATTCCAATTTCTACAGTAGCTTCTGAATCTGCTTTTAGTTGTGGCGGTCGAGTTCTTGATGCCTTTCGCAGTTCTTTATCTCCTCAAAGTGTTGAAGCTCTTATATGCTCTCAAAGTTGGTTAAAAACATTCAACCCTTTCAAAGTTCCTCAAATTATTGATGAAGATTCAGAAGAAAGTACCATAACAACTACAGAAGAAGGTTCGAGAATTCAAATATTTAGTTGTTTTACATCTTTATCTCTAATTATTAACTACTTTTTATAATTTTTTTCATTTTGCAGATTTGGCTATGGATGAAGATTTTGTAGAAGATGACCAGTCATCAAAGACTTGATATGGAACCGGTGGCAATTATATACTTTTTTAATTCGATCAATTATGGTTTGAAATTTATTTTTTGGACCTTGAAATAGAATTGACTCAAGAATTGAATTTCATATTTAGTTTCTTGGATTTTATTTACTGTTTGATAATGTTGAATTTAGTTTCTTACTTTCAATTTGAATGTTAGATAGTTAAATTGAGTTGGATAGTTGGATTTAATTGAATGTTGGATAGTTAAATTGGGTTGGATTGTTGCATTAATCTCCTTCCTTTGAATTTTGATAAAGTAATCGGGATTGAAGTGTTCTTGTTGTTTCTCTTCTCTGCTTCATTAATGCTCATTTTACCGCTCTGTCAAATTGTTTTCATGGAGTACTCTATGTTCTGTTGTGGATTTTAGTGGCCAAGTAAGTGCATTAATCTTTGAGCATAGGTTTACGAAGACAACAGAGAAGGTTTGTTACTTTCTGCCTTGCGTAGTTGTGTATTGTGGCATAACAAAAGAATCTTTTCATTCATGTTGACTACTTTTTAGTTTTTATACTTTCTGTTTCTGTTGTTCTTGCTTTTTTTTTCCATTTAATGCTATTTTTGTTTTCTTGTATGCTATATTTTTTGAAGATAAATAAATGAGTTGTAGGGAGCAGTGAATTCCTATTAAACAGGACAAAATGAGTGAGACATTGCTATACTCTCAATTGCATTTTTAACAAAAATAAAAATATTTAAAAAAAAATAAAAAAATATTCGGTAGGAACCAGTACCGAACCGGGAACCGGACCGAAAATGCGGTCCGGTCCCGGTTCGGTACCGGTTCCTCATGGGACCGGTTCCGGTTCTAGAACCTAAATTCCCGAATTGGCCGGTCCGGTCCGGTTCCACGTGAGAACCGGGACCGGACCGGACCGTGCCCACCCCTACCAAAACCTCTTTCCTTAAATACGTTATCCACTTTCAAATTTCCAATTACCCTTATGCCCTTGTCTAGACATCCATTAACCATACCTTTATTATTATCATATAAAGTGTGCCATTAATTTAAAAAAAAAAAAAATCGGTTTGATAGAACCGGGTGTTACATTCACGTTGAATTTAACAAAAAAATTGCAATCATGGTCCAAATTGCTGAGTTAAAAAAGTTGAGATTTAATTTGTCGAAAAAATAATGTAAGATCTAATTGACAAACAATCACAAACAAACGTTAAGATTTAAATTATATTTTACTCTTAAGAAAAATCATTTTAGAAATCGTTCTTCAAGAAATAGTTATTCAAGCATATTTAACATTATTCAAGACAAAGAAAATGAACAATAACAAGAAGGATTAGATAAAAAGACAAAAATTTATGTTAAATAATTAATTATGAAAAGAGTCGTGATTAAAAAAATAAAGAGAATACGATTGATTGATTAATAAATGGATTAAAGAAACTATTCTTAGTGGATTAAGACCTTAATTACAAGTACCTTCGTACCTAAACCATGCGTGTCACTCTTTCTTACCCACAATTCACAAACCACCAACTCACCCATTATTTAATTTATTTTTTTTATATTAATTGTGAAATTTCTTTTTTATTAAACACGCATATGTTGGACCCCCCCTTTTTAACACCAAGATCAAGATGACCTTTCGTTATCTAGAAGGTCTATTCCACTTCTTTCAAATATTAAACAAAGATTAGAGAAAAAATAAGACTAGATTTACTCTTCAATTATATTCTTAAATCTTACGTTCCAGACGTGACAAATATTGATTAATCTAATATATGATTTATTTTTAATTCATTAAATTAAAAGCACTCGTCAATGTTTGTCACATAAGGGTGTATGATTTGATAATAGAATTAGAGAGTAAACATAATATTACTCGTGAGTAAACCTATCATTACTCGTAAATTTAACTCTATGCGCGACATAATACAATACATTTTGCATGATTTTGAATGAGTTTTTCTTCGTAGTAACATTTCAAATACAAAAATCAAACGATATGCTCTTGTAATATTATTTTTATAAATTAGATAATTGTTTTGAGAAGAAGAGGTTGAAATTAAAGCAATTTTTGTGAAGATAAAGAGAAATAATGATGGTGGTGATCATCAAATCCACCAAATTATTTGAGATATCTATGATGACATCATTAGCCGAAAATAATTAGCAACTACTTAAATTATCGTTGTCGCAAAAAGATCGATATTTATGTTGGACTAATGTCACTCGTGCTATGTTTCTCATTACTTTGAATGAAAATAACATTCACTTAAAAATTTTATATTATTTTTTAAAAATTATTTAGACTTCTGGTCATTATTAATTGGAAATTGAAAGCATTCTTATCTTATGATGGAAGAACCTTAAAAAGCATTTAGGTCTCTCCACTCAGAAAGCTTACAAATAATTTCAATAATAATTATTATTTTTCAAAAAATTATTTAATTTACTTGAATAATTTTATTATTTTAATATTATGATTCTAAGCAAACAAGTAGTGTCTTCAATTGAAATGACATTTGGCCATTCCTCCTATTTAAGTTCAAGTTAAAATCTAACTGTGATCGTTCATAGATTTTAATTTAACAAACTATGGATTAAACTCTAGTGTCTAATGAGTTTAATTATTTACATTTGTCGATATAGTATAAGTAGAGAAAATATTCCAGACAGGTTAATTTATCACACAAGATAATTTTGTAACTAATGTTTGTTATTCTCACGGTTACCTATCTTTGGACGACGAAGTAATAAAAGATTAAATTTTCATAATTTTTTCTCTAACACTATGACCTCGTATGATTGTGTTGTGTGTAACATCTAAGTCATTGTCTAATTTTGAACGAAAGACTGACCTGTAAACTTTATCTGACATGTTGATTAATCAGTGTCACTGATTGAATTAAAAGTTCAATTTTTTTTAGTGACTAAATCGTTGCGCGTAACACTTGAAGTTTTGTTCGTCAAAACGTATATTTGGGTATGTGACGACCATCTTTAAAGTCGTGGTACCAGTTTAAACAGAGGTTGAGGCTAATATGCTCCTGATAACCACAAAGTTAGAAGATTAATTCATATAAAACTAACTTTAATGTTCTATATGATAAAAGGGTATTAGCCCTTCAAAAGGGTCAAATTAGATCTTCAAATGGAAGCAGCAACATGCACTCAAATGTCACAAACATGTATTCGACCACAAAAAACGCACCTCCAAATCTACCACTCTGTCTCTAGAGGGAGAGAGAGCAATCAGAAGACAAGAAAAGAAAGAAGGGTCTGAGTATGTCTAATAACATTGTTGACCAAAACCTTCTCAAGTGTGGGAACCATGCATCCAATTATGTCTAATATATATATATTGTTCTCTTTTTTGATAATTGGAAGACTGAATTTCAAAAAAAAAAGACAAAAACAAAGGAAGAAAGAAAGAAAGAAACTTGTACAAACTTTAAGTCAATTCCTTCCCACCACTACTTGAACAAGATTTATCTCATAAGTAACTTTCTTCTTCCATTTACAGCTCAAAAAAAGCATTACTATTTGATTTTACAAACAGAAACAGAAATTGTCCCACAATTTGGTCAGCATTCATCGAAAAGATCGATCGATCGATCATAACACCCATTCTGATAATTTTTTTGAATTTAAAAATATTTCAAATAAATATTATTTAAATTGGTGTCAAAGATTAGACATATACCAAACAACGGCAATTTTAATATAACTGTGAGTAGCAGAAATTTCCAAATAATTAGAGCAATGCAACTTTAATGTTTCTTTGTGGTGTTAAGGTCAGCATTTTGTCTGTGTTTGGCTAAAAAAAAAAAAAACAAAAGCTTTGAAAGTGCAAATTAAAGTTGTCTTACAAAAAACTATTCTAATAATTCACAACTTGTGAAAGACAAATTACTCAATTGCTTCTGCTTTATCTTTTAATTTTTGTTGGGTTTTTTCAAGCAATTACACCCCAAATTTGAATTCAAATTCCAAGTCCAATGATCAAATTTCGTCAAATATTATCCACTTTGACTCAGAGTTTGAATAATTGAATTATAAATTTAAATTTTTCGACGTCGGAGTGGGGTCCAAATAGTCATTTACAATAATTTAAAGTCCATGGTTTGGGACTACGTCATCAATTTCCTACAATCAAATGTCAAATAAACTCACAAATTATTCTGTGGTTTTTGGCCTCCTTTCATCACATTCCACCAGTACAATAATTAGACTCCCCGCTAATCTATCTGTACTTTCTCTTCCTGATGTAAGCAAATGTTATCCACATTCCTCACTGTATTCTCATCAGAATTATAAATACCCATATCATATGGTGAATTTCTAGAAATACCCATGTCCTAGAAAGATCAGCGGCTGCAAATTTTGGATCATATTTCTACTCAGATGATGATAGGTAAACAGTAAGCACTAGTGATTTTACAAAACAGAGACATATGGCGTCAATGATATTCTGACGGTCCCAACTTTATGAAACTTTCTTGCTGCTACTATTTGATTTCATATTGACTTTTTCGATCAATTTCGCCATAAAATCAGTATAATTCGTTTGTTCTTTCTGGTTATTGGTAGATTACAGTGTAAGAGTTCAATTTCAGCAGCTATAAATCAGCAGCTTCGTCAACCATGGAGCCTGGGGAAGTTTCAGACCTCCATTGTCAACACCTATCTCATCTTGAAATACCCACAATGCAATTCAACCTCATTTCCAGCCCAGTATCCAGTTTTGCATACCCTTATCATGGAGTTCAAGAAATGGGTGCTAACCAGCAGCCGTGTTTCAGCAGCAACTCGACGTCCGACGAGGCGGAGGAGCAGCAGCTGAGCCTGATCAACGAGAGGAAGCAGAGGAGGATGATCTCAAACCGAGAGTCGGCCAGGCGGTCCCGCATGAGAAAGCAGAAGCATTTGGATGAGCTATGGTCTCAAGTGGTGTGGCTGAGAAACGAGAATCACCAGCTCGTTGATAAACTGAACCAGGTTTCTGAAAGCCATGATCAAGCCCTGCAGGAAAACGCTCAGCTCAAAGAAGAAACAGTCGAGCTCCGTCAAATGCTTGACGACGTTCAAGCTAGTAGCCCTTTTTCTACCTTTAGAGAACTCGACGAGATCCCCTGCATCCAGTCTGCAACAAATTCCAAGAGTTTTGTCGGCTGAGAAAGAGGGAGAATTTTTCATTTTTCCTCTGTTCGTGAAGATCTGCAAGTAAAATCCCAATAAAAACATGATCTTAACATCTTTTTTGAGCATCTAATTTTGTCTAATCTCCAGCAAACTCTGGAATTATCCTCAACTTCAGTTTGGAAATTGACGATGAAAAACAAGAACAGTGAAACCATCTGCAACTGGATAAATGACATAAGTTGATCGATAAACAGAAAATAACAATTATAATCATAGAAAGTTGAGAAGAAGAGTAAAAAGGAAGCATTGAAAGAATTAGCTACTTTTTTTCGACTATGATTGGACAACAAATGCAAAAAGTTAGACCCATATCAGTCATAATCTAATGTGCAAAATGAAAGTGATTGGGGAGAGTGGGGAGTGGATGAATTCCATGAAAAGAAGAAACATTTGGAAAAGACACGCAACCACTAGTTTTGGGCTTCTGTTCATGCCTTTCCACAGCTGGGATGTGACCATCAATGGAATTGCAGGGACGCCATTTTCGTCACTTTCTTTGCTTCACACTTTCTATTTGTAGGCTGCACAGATTTTAGTAAAACCTGAGATGAGTACAAAATTAACAAATGAGACAGATAAGTGTTTCAGATTGTTTAAAACATTAGCATTGTGATGCTAAATACAAGAATATTTGCCAACTCTACGGCCCTGCACCAAGGCAAACATGGCCCAAGTATGAAGGTTCAGCTCATACCAGTGGGAGTGCACAATCCCACATCGTGTGGTAAAATAAAAAATACATAGTTTATGAGTAAAATTCTCCTACCTATCTAGAACAACACGTTTTTGGCTAACTCTGAACAAAATCACGAGGGTTTCAATACAAAGTGGACAATATTATACTGAGAACATTGTTGAACGTTACTTTGTCCAAGCTCCCTTGTTTCGATCTTTGTTGTAAAATTCTATCTTTGATTTGCATTAGGGCTGCCAAGCATAGCGACTAGACATTTTTCCCCTTTAGTTTTCGAGCTGCCCGACCAATCAACGATGCATGGTATATAAGACCATGCTTTCTATGCATGTTTTTAGGGCTCTAAATAAAGCCTTTTGAGGTCACTACCTTCGGCTCCCATGGATATCATACATTGTTCCTTTAATGCTGTATCGACTTCCTCTCAATGAGGTCAATTGCTTGGGACTTAAAACTAGGGTAGCCAAGACAAACAGGTTAATTCTGCTCCCACACACGCAGCCACTGCAAAACAGAACAGTAGCTTCGATGTGACCGAATTTTATCTACCTCCGTTGAAAGTATTATTAGGATTTTACTTTTTTTTTATAAATTTATGTAAGTTATAGTCACAAAAATTACGATTGTATTTCAATTTTTATAGTGATATTATCATCTGTTCGTGATTCTTTTCTCGAAATAATTTTTTCATGTAAATCTATGGTCCCACATCGTATTTTCTTTTTCTCGGTTATCGTTCGATTTGTGACATGAGTAAAACATAAATGGTACTTTAAATTTAGAATAGATTTCCAACATATTATCCCTCTCCAACAGAGATCCTCCTCGAAAGATTAATTTTCCCAACATGTTAATCTTCTCATCAACGTAAAAGACAATTATAATAAGATCAAATTACACGTTCCATTATGATTCAAATGATCAACTAGGGCAATTAAAAATAATTACATCATCGTGATCACTTAAATACCAAGCGACAGACAAACAAAAAAATAAAGTTCATCAGACTTTTTTGAGCAAAATAAGTCCACTTTAAACAATATTTGTTTTATTAATCAAGTTGATCGTATCATTTTATTTTTCTTCCTTAAAATTATCGTGTAATTACTATTCATGTAATAATATTAATCAACGCACGTTCTCGATTAATTCGCGAGGGGCGTGAATTAATAAAGATTTCACTAGAAAAATAAAAGAAAACACTTGGTGATATTTGCTTCGATTATTACAAGTAGTTCTAGGGGAAAAACTCAAGTTTATTCTTGGTCTTTATAGAGCATCTTCCTCCAGATTTATTCTTTGAATTTGCATAACATTTAATCCGAATGTCCCTTTCTGCATCTCAGAAAGCTGATGCAGCCTCTAGTGTAGCCATTTCTTACTTCCTTTTTACAATCCGGTGTGTTGCAGCCACGTTTGTTCTCCGGCAACATTTCGGCAACGTCGATGCCACGAAGCACTCGTGTTGCCTCTGCATTTTTCACCGTCATTTCGTTGCCGAGCAGCAAAGCGAATGCCACGATAACGAGCAGCGTTGTTGCCTTGGAAATCGCCATTGTTGGGGAGGTCGAAAGAAGAAAGCTTTAGCCCTGGTTATACGTATATGGTGTGTTCGAGTGGGTCCTATCGAAGAAAACTTGCTCTATTTATAAGGGTTTTTTTTTTGCCTTGTATGGTTTTTGTTAAAGTTGTTGACAACAAAAAAAAAAAAACTAAAAACAAATTAGGGTTTCAATTCTAAATCGCCATTTGTGTGGTTAGAAATATTACGATTTTTGAAAGAATGAAACTGAATTTGGTTGTATGAAAATTCAAAAATAAATGAGATGTGTACTTGTCAATCCAATAACTAAGAAAATTATTAGCTTCAACGGCTCTGATTAGACCCCTACGTGTACTTTCATCTCACCTTAATTGACTCTCACTGAAGAACAAGCCGAAAAAAGGCAGAAAAAGAAGCAAAACGCGGAAAGGATGGGAAGGAGATCCTCTTCTTCCTCTTCGATTTTTCGAATCTTTGATCTCGGATCTCACTCTCTCGCTATTTTCTTCTGCTTTTTCCTTCCTGTTTTCTCGTGGATATGAAATCTACCTCCCAATTTAGCTTCATTTCTTTTGGGGGAAGAACAATTTTGATCTAATTCTTGGAGACGGAGATTTAATTCCAATGGCGGTCGCCCTGCGGGGAAGTCGCGGCGGAGGAGCTTCGGCGCTTGGAGGAGGCTTAAGTCTGAGAAACTTCTTCTCCTACAGAATCTTTGTCTCTGCTATGTTTTCTCTCCTCTTCGTTGCTACGCTTTATGTGATTCTTACCACTAATCCCTCTACCTCACACAGTGATTCTGTAAGTCCAATACTTCTCTTTCTTAGCTCCACATTTGACTTTCGCTTGTCTGTTCTTGATTTCCTTGGCAATTACAATAGTTGAGTTTCCCACTAGATGATTGAGCACTGCACGCATGGCAATCTGCTGTAATTAATGGAACTCAGTTAGCTATTGTCTCTACTAATAGAAATTTAGTTTTTGACTAATAAAGTAAACTGATGTGAGAAATTGAAATGCAAAGAATAGTGACAATTGTGGATGTTGAATACAGGGGCTTCCTACCACGGGTAACGCATATGTTCGACGAACATTTCTAACATTGAATTCAGATCCTCTTAAAACTCGATTGGATTTGATATACAAGCAGGCCAATGATCATGTTGCTCTCGTGAATGCCTATGCTGCATATGCGAGGAAGCTTAAGCTTGAGATAGCCAAGCAATTGAAGACGTTTGATGATCTGGCACAAAACTTTTCGGATCTTCAAATGAAGCCAAGTTATAGGACGGCTTTATTTGAGACAGAGGGAACTGTGGATGAGGATGTGCTAAGGCAATTTGAGAAAGAGGTGAAGGATAAGGTGAAGATTGCGCGAATGATGGTTCAAGAGTCAAAGGAGAATTACGATAATCAATTGAAAATTCAAAAGTTGAAAGATACAATTTTTGCTGTCAATGAGTTGCTTGTGAAGGCAAAGAAAAACGGAGTATTGGCAAGCACAATTGCTGCAAAATCAATACCAAAAAGCTTGCATTGTTTGGCCATGAGGCTTGTGGAGGAGAGAATTACACATCCGGAGAAGTACAAAGATGATGAACCTAAACCTGAATTTGAGGATCCAAGTCTATACCATTATGCAATCTTTTCTGACAATGTCATTGCAGTATCTGTTGTGGTAAGATCTGTGGTGAAGAATGCTGCAGAACCATCTAAACATGTTTTTCACGTTGTTACAGATAGGATGAATGTTGCGGCCACAAAGGTCTGGTTTAAGATGAGGCCACTGGAGGACGGAGCCCATATAGAGGTGAAGGCTTTGGAGGATTTTACTTTCCTGAACTCATCTTATGCGCCAGTCTTGAGAGAGCTTGAGTTGATGAAGTCAAAAAAAACTGGCCTTGAGAATCAGGAAGATCTGGATTTGAATAACCCAAAATCTAGAAACGCCAAGTCTGTGTCAATGTTAGATCACCTTCTATTTTATCTACCTGAGTTGTATCCTAAGTTGCACAAAATTCTATTTTTGGAAGATGATGTAGTAGTCCAGAAAGATTTGACAGGCTTGTGGAAGATTGATCTGGATGGGAAAGTGAATGGTGCAGTCGAGACTTGTTTTGGGTCCTTCCATCGGTTTGTGCAGTATTTGAATTTCTCAAACCATCTAATTAGCGAGAAGTTCAACCCTAAGGCATGCGCTTGGGCGTTTGGGATGAACATATTTGACCTTGACTCATGGAGGCGTGAGAAAAGCACAGAGCAGTATCATTACTGGCAGAATTTGGTAACTTTAACATGCTTTCTCGATGGAATTTTAGTAAATTATTTGTTCATTGGGAAGATATGGTTGTTTTTTTTGAAAAAATATATTACTCAAATACTATAATCTTAAAATGGAAAAAAATGACGACCTTTCCTTTCTTTATTTCTTAACCAGAATGAGGATGGGACCTTATGGGAAACGGGAACTCTTCCTCCTGGTTTGATCACTTTCTACTTGACAACAAAGTCATTAGACAAATCGTGGCATGTTCTTGGTCTTGGTTATAATCCTGGAATTAGCATGGATGTGATCAACAACGCTGCAGTGATTCACTACAATGGTAACATGAAGCCTTGGCTTGACATTGCTTTGAACCAATATAAGAATTTGTGGTCGAAACATGTCGACAACGAAATGGAATACGTCCAGATGTGCAATTTTGGCCTATAAATCAGACAGGTAACAGGATAAATGAGCTCTTCATGATAGTTAAAGTTAGATTTGAATCTCATTGCTACGGGTTCTGTTTAGTTAGTCTTATGATTATTTTCATTTTTAAATTTATTCATTAAAGTATCAAAGGTGAAGTGTAACGAACGGCATTGGGATTTTTACACGCAAATTTTTTTTTTTTTTATCGATAAGTTGTCACCAACATGTATTATTTGTCTCACCTCTGATCATTTCTTGATTGCGTTAATTAATATCATCATCGTATTATTTTTTTGCAAGAAGTTATTGTTTTATTTTTTGGTGTGTTTGCAACTACAGAAATTAAATGTTGCATCTTAAAAAACTTTGATCTTTAGTTTTGGGATGTGTCGTTTTTGAGGAGTCAAGCATCCCATAAAAATATAAAATATGATATGATATGCTATACAAATTTATCCAATGAGTTCCTTCTCGGCATTTGGTTTAAAAGATACATTGTCCTCTTTTCGTTGTTTATGCTCATTTTTAACCGAAAATCGAACTGGACTGGCTTGTGAATATTTTAAAAAAAATAATATTACGATTACTTTCTAATCTTACATCTAACGTTGTGCTATAATATCAGAATGTAATAATTGAGAGGTAAAATTAGAGGATCAATATAATATTATTATTATTATTATTTTATATATCAACTAGGGGTGGGCAAGAGTTCGATTCAGTTTTGGACCGAACAGAACTGAACTCATCGGTTTCGGTTTCGGTTTCCAAATCTGAAACCGAAACCGATTGACTTATACCAGACTCGAATCGAACTTTTCAGTTTCGGTTCGATTCGGGTCTGGTCGGTTTCTGCTCCTTTGACCATGTTGACCTGGCTGCTTCACTTCACGACTCCTTGCTGGGCCCTGGCTGCTGCCTCTTCCTGGAAGTCAGTTGTTCTTTCCAAGAAGCTAATCCATCTTCACAGCAAATCTTTTGAATTTTGATGCAGCAAATATTTAGGATAAAAGAAATACCAAATCTTTTCTTTTTCAAAAGCCAACCGTTTTATTGATCAAGACAATTGATCAGTCGGAGCGCAAATCAGAGGCGGGACAGTGAGTCGGAGCATGAATCGGAGCGAGGAGTCGTCACTCGTCTGTCGTCTGTCAGAGCTTGTCGTCTGTCGCTCGCTGGAGCACCAAGGAACCGTCACCCGTCAGTCCTCTGTTGCTGCCGCTGGAGCGCTGAGGAGTCGTCGGTCGTCTGTCGCTTCACTGGAGTGGAGGCTAACTGGAGGAGTTGAGCGAGGACGAGGAGTTCAGTTCATAACCTAAACCAAAAATCCCAAGTCCCCGACACCCTAAGGCCTAATCATTAATCAACCCTTCAGGTTTTGGTTTTTCAGTTTGGTTCGGGTTTGACTTCCACCCAAACCGAACCCGAAAGCTTATTAGTGAGCCCGACCCGAACACAAAAAACAACTTTTGCACCCGAATCGAACCCTCAGGTCGGTTCGATTTTTCAGGTCTGTTTCGGGTTTGCCCACCCCTAATATCAACGAAGGAATATCATTTTTTTTTTTTGTGAATATTTGTGGTTAGCATATGCATAAAAGATTAAATTTAAGGAATCAGATTTGGTTTGATGAGAATAAAAGAAGTGGATGATTAGAAGTGTAATCAGGTGGTCCAATTTTTTTTGTCTGATAAGAGCAATTAGATAATTCATTTCAATGTCACATTCTCTAGTGTTTTTTATTGGTTTGGTTCGGTTAGAATTAGACGCCCTAATCCACCTGTAACGAACGATCGATAAACCAAAAAAGAAAACGAGAAAATAATGGACACTGAATTTTACGTGGAAACCCTAAAAAGAGAAAAAATCATGGGCAAAGGAAAGAATCACTAATATCAAATTCGGTACAATGAGTTTTGAGACTCAAGCACCAATATATAGAAAAAACATAAGACTCTAATATTAATATACGGGTCTGACCCGGCCCAACTAGAATTCGGGTCATACTAATTCTAACAATCTTTATCTTGACACGAATTCCGTATGAGAGATCCAACGGACTATTCGGCCCAACCCAAAGCGAATCCTGTAACACCCGGCATTTTTGGCCGGGAAATTATCCCTCGAATTATCCAATGGGAATTAGGTTTATATTAATATAATGTATGTTTTGGTGAAAATTATTGGAATGTTTAGTGGAAAACTAAACTATGGAGTAACCAAAGCATTCATTTAGTTAGAAAACCAATGAAGGGGTTGTTTAGGTAGGAATTAAGGTAGGTGGGAGGAAGCCAATGAATGGCTGCCATGTGTTCAACTTATTGAACAAGATATACTTTTCATCTTACGTGAAACTCTCTTCACTTCTCTTCTATGTTCTCTCCATTCTCTTCTCTGCTCTCTCTCTTCCAGACGACAGTGCAACGATTCCAACTTCGTCTCTTCCCTGTTTTCTCTAGTCCCTCCAGTAAAGGTAAACGTTTTATGCTAGTTAACGAGTTAGGAAAGTCATTCTCCGGTTTTAATCATGTTTTAGGGTTAATGTCCGATCGTGCATGATGTAGATCCGTGGATCACTGAGACTCACTGAGACGTTCAAGACTTGCAACTCACGGACAGCAGGTAAGTTCATATACGTAGGTTGGCCCTTAAGGCCCTACATCACGGAGGTACTAGGTTTTTACTTCTGTCGGGTTGTTTCGGGTAGAAAGGTTAGAGTTATGTTCTGAGTTATCTGTCCTTTTTCCTTATGTTCTGCTGTCTTATTCCTGTTGTCTGCTGTTTTAAGTTCAAGCACTGTAGATGCTCATGCATACACGATTTTCCCGAAAGACATGCAAAAGTTTTCTGTGCACGGTTTTGAAGTTAAGAATGATAAAACCTGTAATGTAACGTTTGGTTAAGTGTGAGTCGGGGACTGGCGTTCTGCTGTGAATTACTAGTGCCTGATAGTGCACTCCTGTTACGCTTGTTCCCCTATAAGCCCCACTTCCTAACAGACAAAAAGTAATGTTTTGTGATGTCACTGTATTCCGAAATGTTCATGCACAGCATATGCATCACTACATTCTTATATGTTCTTACTGAGCTCTAGGCTCATAGTTGAACTATCTAATGTAGGTACGGATCTCGTGGATGAGGGCTTTGTGCCTCAGTTCGACGAATAGGTGGCTGGTGGCTCGAGCTTTCGGGGGTGGTTGTTGCAGTCAGACAAATGTATTTCCTGTGATAATGTATTTTTTGAAGTTATGTCAAGTTCTGTATCATCTTTTGAAGTTTTAAAACATTTGAAGTGTAAATTCAGTTCTGTAGGTTCAGTCCTGTATTGGTGTCTAAAACCTCTGTATTTGACAGTTGTATATATGTTTTGAAATGTGTTGGAAATATTCTGGAACTGTTTGAATTCTTCCTTTCTAGGTTGTGCATGGATGGTTTCAAATTTTGAGCTATCCATGCAGCTTGAGTTTCTTGAATCTCTGTCAAACATGTTTTACAACTTGTTTTGAATTGGGTTTTGAAGGTCTGAAACTTTTTATGCCTTCTGTTTTATGTTCCCTATTTATACGTCTTCCTGTCAAAAGTTGTCAAATTCTGCTTTAAAGCACACCCACCACTGCCTTTAAAGTTCATTTCTGTCTATAGTTCACATCCACCGGTGAACAGTTCATTTCTGTCTGTAGTTCACATCCACCGGTGAACAGTTCATTTCTGTTTGTAGTTCACTTCCACCGGTGAACAGTTCATTTCTGTTTGTAGTTCACATCCACCTGTGAACAGTTCATTTCTGTCTGTAGTTCACATCCACCTGTGAACAGTTCATTTCTGTTTGTAGTTCACATCCACCTGTGAACAGTTCATTTCTGTTTGTAGTTCACATCCACCTGTGAACAGTTCATTTCTGTTTGTAGTTCACATCCACCTGTGAACAGTTCATTTCTGTTTGTAGTTCACATCCACCTGTGAACAGTTCATTTCTGTTTGTAGTTCACATCCACCTGTGAACAGTTCATTTCTGTTTGTAGTTCACATCCACCTGTGAACAGTTCATTTCTGTTTGTAGTTCACATCCACCTGTGAACAGTTCATTTCTGTTTGTAGTTCACATCCACCTGTGAACAGTTCATTTCTGTTTGTAGTTCACATCCACCTGTGAACAGTTCATTTCTGTTTGTAGTTCACATCCACCTGTGAACAGTTCATTTCTGTTTGTAGTTCACATCCACCTGTGAACAGTTCATTTCTGTTTGTAGTTCACATCCACCTGTGAACAGTTCATTTCTGTTTGTAGTTCACATCCACCTGTGAACAGTTCATTTCTGTTTGTAGTTCACATCCACCTGTGAACAGTTCATTTCTGTTTGTAGTTCACATCCACCTGTGAACAGTTCATTTCTGTTTGTAGTTCACATCCACCTGTGAACAGTTCATTTCTGTTTGTAGTTCACATCCACCTGTGAACAGTTCATTTCTGTTTGTAGTTCACATCCACCTGTGAACAGTTCATTTCTGTCTGTAGTTCACATCCACCTGTGAACAGTTCATTTCTGTTTGTAGTTCACATCCACCTGTGAACAGTTCATTTCTGTTTGTAGTTCACATCCACCTGTGAACAGTTCATTTCTGTTTGTAGTTCACATCCACCTGTGAACAGTTCATTTCTGTTTGTAGTTCACATCCACCTGTGAACAGTTCATTTCTGTTTGTAGTTCACATCCACCTGTGAACAGTTCATTTCTGTTTGTAGTTCACATCCACCTGTGAACAGTTCATTTCTGTTTGTAGTTCACATCCACCTGTGAACAGTTCATTTCTGTTTGTAGTTCACATCCACCTGTGAACAGTTCATTTCTGTTTGTAGTTCACATCCACCTGTGAACAGTTCATTTCTGTCTGTAGTTCACATCCACCTGTGAACAGTTCATTTCTGTTTGTAGTTCACATCCACCTGTGAACAGTTCATTTCTGTTTGTAGTTCACATCCACCTGTGAACAGTTCATTTCTGTTTGTAGTTCACATCCACCTGTGAACAGTTCATTTCTGTTTGTAGTTCACATCCACCTGTGAACAGTTCATTTCTGTTTGTAGTTCACATCCACCTGTGAACAGTTCATTTCTGTTTGTAGTTCACATCCACCTGTGAACAGTTCATTTCTGTTTGTAGTTCACATCCACCTGTGAACAGTTCATTTCTGTTTGTAGTTCACATCCACCTGTGAACAGTTCATTTCTGTTTGTAGTTCACATCCACCTGTGAA
This sequence comes from Begonia masoniana, assembly GCA_022432975.1. Lineage (NCBI taxonomy): Eukaryota > Viridiplantae > Streptophyta > Magnoliopsida > Cucurbitales > Begoniaceae > Begonia > Begonia masoniana. Next base: position 11,631,753 of record CM039502.1, read on the forward strand.
CAGTTCATTTCTGTTTGTAGTTCACATCCACCTGTGAACAGTTCATTTCTGTTTGTAGTTCACATCCACCTGTGAACAGTTCATTTCTGTTTGTAGTTCACATCCACCTGTGAACAGTTCATTTCTGTTTGTAGTTCACATCCACCTGTGAACAGTTCATTTCTGTTTGTAGTTCACATCCACCTGTGAACAGTTCATTTCTGTTTGTAGTTCACATCCACCTGTGAACAGTTCATTTCTGTTTGTAGTTCACATCCACCTGTGAACAGTTCATTTCTGTTTGTAGTTCACATCCACCTGTGAACAGTTCATTTCTGTTTGTAGTTCACATCCACCTGTGAACAGTTCATTTCTGTTTGTAGTTCACATCCACCTGTGAACAGTTCATTTCTGTCTGTAGTTCACATCCACCTGTGAACAGTTCATTTCTGTTTGTAGTTCACTTCCCGGCGTAAAGAGGGGGTTGTCATAATCCCACATCGCTTGGGAAAGTACATGGAAATGAAACATATGTAAGAGATCCCTCCCAAGATAGCAAGACGCGTTTTTGGAGCACAATTAGCAACGGATCTCATAAAAAATCCAACAGTTCAAGTGCTTCTCTCGAGCAATTTCATTTGGGTTGACCTTCCGGAAGTTCTCGCCAACAAAGCCGTGAGGAGAGGATATTGGGCTACGGCCCAATCCCCATAGCGGACTAAATTGTGGAAAAGGGTCGTTCAATGGTATCAAAGTCTGTACCCAACCGGAAATGTGGCCAACGAGGACGTTGGGCCCCCGAGGGGGGGTGATTGTGATGACCCGAATATGAACGTATGTGTATGACTGCGGGGAAAACCTTGGGTTGCGGGACAAACCTCGGGACGTAAGCCGAGTGTAGGCGAATTTCGGACTCGAGTATAGACGAATCCCGGGTCGTAAAGAGGGGGTTGTCATAATCCCACATCGCTTGGGAAAGTACATGGAAATGAAACATATGTAAGAGATCCCTCCCAAGATAGCAAGATGCGTTTTGGAGCACAATTAGCAACGGATCTCATAAGAACTCCGAAGTTAAAAGTGCTTCGGCGAGAGCAATTCCAGGTTGGGTAACCTTCCGGGAAGTTCTCGCCAAACAAAGCCGTGAGGAGAGGATATTGGGCTACGGCCCAATCCCCAGAGCGGACATTATCTTGCTGGAAAAAGGGGTCGTTACAATAGATCACCCGATTCCGGTATTCAATGTAGCATTTCTTTCAATATGTCTTTTAGTTTATATTCCTCGTTTATTTTCACTGCATGTATTTTATCACATTCTTTCTGCATGTCCGTCGCCCACCCAGCCTTTTATTTAAACGTTCAAAGTGTTCTGTCTCCCTGTTTTCTTCAGTCTTCTATTTCTGTTTTCTTCAGTCTTCTGATTTCTTCTGTCGTTCATTCTGTAATCCTGATTTTGACTGTTTTCCCGTATTCCTTTCAAATCCAGAGAAAGTTCTCTCTCTCTGTTATGCTTTTAAGGGTTTGCTCTTAAAGGTTCAGTCTGCTCCGTTTATCAAAAAAAAAAAAATATACGTCCCGTTCTCTATTAAATGTCCCGGAGTGATGGCTCCTCAGACCCTGATCGGGTCGGGGGTCGTCACAAATTCAGAACACTGAACTTTGACAATTTTCACTTCCAAGGGAATTCTAGTGCAAGGAAACAAATCTGCAAAACTCCATTAAAAATAAGCTCCTCTACTACAAAAGTCCTAGATGGGCCAACTTAGCATCTGATACCGTTCAAGTTTAAGCCTCATTTAAACTTGAGAGACTTATTTGAAAAGAAATCGCATCTCCTCCTCCTCCATGGTATCACTGAACTATCAGGGTTGTCGCAATGAACTGCATCTAAACATGTTGAAGACTCCACACATGAATCGTTACCCTCGAACACATTCAATGCATAACCCACAGTTTCATCACATCGTCCCGAGTTTTAACCTTTCACGTGGTTCTGTCTTTGACGATACCATTCTGACGTGAAACTAAAACTGGTGACTGAACATCTGTTATAGGCTGACTCACCGACTCTGATGCACCCTCAGATCCCAACCTGAACTTCACTTGGGAACCTGACTTCTTCCGAGTCTTCTCAACCTTTCTCTTAAAAGGATGAATTCGCAAACTTTGCAGCCTTATTACCCACCACATTGACTGTGGAATCCGTGATCTTCGCTTTCATCACATAAAATGAGGAGCATTTTCTCCTCTTCGCCACGATCAATGAACATCTGGTAAGCTTCCATTTTCCATCACGAAAGGTGTTGCCAAACCCTTTGTCGTCAAGCTTGCCAGTCGACACCAAATTCTTGCGAATGTCGGGGATGTGCTTCACACCTCTCAAAACCAAGGTGTTGCTGATGTTGGTCTCCAAATACACATCTCCCATACCAATGGCTTTTGCAACACCACCATTTTCATCCTCACACTTCCAAAGTCACCCGAAGTGTAGGACGTAAAGAAATCCTTCCTTGAAGTGGCATGTATTGAAGCGCCACTATCGATCACCCAACTCGTATCTTGGTAAGCAAAATTTACGACATCCTCGTCGTACACACTAAAGAATTCATCGGTGACTATGGCTACCTCTTTGCCTATGTCATTACCGTTCTTCTTCGGTGCTCTGCAATCCTTCTACATGTGACCCTACTTGTCACAATTCCAGCACTCAAATGTTCGTCGGGACTTGAACTGACTCCTCCCATTCTTGGACTTGGATCTGCCCCTACCACGGTTGGAGTTTCTTTTATTATTTCTTCCTCTGTTTTCAACATTCAGAGCTGAAGCCTGTCGATGTTTTACTAGAATCGATCTTACGAATCTCCTCAGCAAGAATACGATCCCTCATATCGGTGAATACAAGTTTAGCACTTCCAACTGAGTTACTATCTGCTGTCCTCATAGGTTCCCAACTATTCGGTAGAGACGCCAACAAAATTAGGGCACAAACCTCATTCCCAAAATCAATATCCACAGATAGCAATTGATTCACAATCGTATAGAATTCATTCAAATGTGCTGCGATAGAAGTACCATCAATCATCTTCATATTAAAAAGTTTCTTCATAAGAAATACTTTATTATTCGCGGACAGTTTCTCGTACGTATTAGATAGAGCCTTCATCAGACTCGCGGTGGTCTTCTCCTTCGCCACGTTGTGAGCAACGTTTTTGGCTAGCAGTCAATCAGACGACTCCCAAAACATGTCTATCAAGGAGATTCATTCACCTGTCTTCCATCTTCTCTGATTTCACACTCAATGGAAGATGAAGTTTTTTCTCGTACAAGTAATCTTCGATTTGCATTCTCCAGAAAGCAAAATCTGTCTCATCGAATTTTTTAATACCGTGTCATGTGCTATTGTCGTCTGTCATCGTTATCAATAATCAATGCCCAAAACATGATATTTTCAGCTTAATTATTCAGCCCCAATAATTAATCTCAAATATTCAGAATAAATCCTCCAAAATATACTGAAGTAGAGTTAAACCAATCCAATTGATTTCAGAATTTCCAATCATAAAATCTCAAATACTCAATTTCCTAAAAATGATTTTTTTTTTAAATTAATCTAAAAAAAAAATCGTTCGAAAAAAGACCATAACCGGAGGCCACGCAATCGTCGGAATGCTGAACGGAGATTGCATCGGAGCAGATTGGAGCTGATCGGATGTTGCTGCTTTTCGAGCGACTGGAGCAGCGTCGGCGGCAGGGGGTTCGTCTGAGCTATGCTCGGGGTGTTCTGAACGGATAGAAGGCGACATATTTTATGTTTGGCCCGCGTCGGCTTCTTCAACGTTTGACAGATCGGAGGGCGTCGACGGTGTTCTTCTCTTGCTCGGCAGCTGCGCTTCAATCTTGCGCGCAACGATTCTCTCTCCTGATCGACGACCACAACTTCGTTTCGTCTTCGGCTTCGGTGGGGGCTAGGGCACGCGTTTGTTCTGCTTCGCAGCTTGAGCTGTTCTGTTTTTCTTCTCCGTTGAACAAAAAACAACAAAAGTCTCTGTTCTATTCTTCTTTGTGATGAAGAAGACAAACCAGAAAACAAAACTTTTCTTTTCACCTATTTTTTTTTTCCTCAAATTTGTTCTTCACGGCAGGGAACAAATAATATAAAAAAATTAAATTTCTTTTCTATTTTCTTTTTCAAACAAAATTACAATTTCACTTGCCGAATTTGCAAACTTGAAATCGATCAATACCCTTCAAAGAATCAAACTCTGATTTTTGAAAACTTTCAACCTAAAGCTCTGATACCAGTTGTTAGGATTAGACGCTCTATTCCACCTGTAACGAACGATCGAGAAATCAAAAAATAAAACGAGAAAATAATATATACCAATTTTTACGTAGAAACTCTAAAATGGGAAAAAACCACATGCAGATGAGACAATCACTAATATCAAATTCGGTACAATGAGTTTTGCTGACTCGAATATCAATATATAGAGAAAAACATAAAATCCTAATATTGATATACGGACTCGACCCGGCCCAACTAGAATTAGGGTCACACTAATTCTAACAGGTTCTGCTCTCAGGTGCTGATTACAGTCGACTGGGTTATAATTAATGTTGTATTTAAACTATTTATAGTAAACTTTAATTGTTATGTCAATAAATAAGTGTCACGACGTCAAGAGATATAGTAAGTAGGAAATTTGCCACACAGATAGAATTCCCAGTAGAAAAGTCTCTAAAAATAAGAAATGTTAATGCGTAAGTGAGATGTAGTTTCAAATTTACAGACAATCATGACGTGGCAAGAACACTGTAGTGAGTGTTGTGTGCTTGGCGAGAGATGGGAATATCTATTTGTCAAAACTGCGCTGAATTTAGTGCAGAACTCTGTCCAAATTAGTCCCCCAGGTGTCTCCCACCATTGTCAAACCCTTTTCATCATAACTTCAGTGCGTTTTCAAGCCACCGCGTCCACACCCATTTTTAACACATTATTCTTCACAGTTAAAAACCTCATCTTTCTGTCTTTTAGTGGAAAATAAAAAATGCCCTCCGGTTTTTCTTCACTTTCCCATGTGTCTGAAATCACCTTTTTTCTGTTCTTATCTCCAAGCATCATTCCTATTTCCTGGTTTAACCGGCGGAGAGTTTCTGCGTTTTTTTCAGATATGGTATTTAATTATTTCTCTCTCTCTCTCTCTCGTCCTTGAAATGACAGAAAAAGTGAGAGAATACTGCAAGTAAAATGCGCATAATCCATCGTTCATTCTTTCACTTTGTTTATTGGGTTTTTAATTTGTTTAAATTTTTGATCGTTGAAGATGACAATGAAAATCTTATTTTTCCACTGACCATTTATTTCTGAAATATTATAATGGAAGAATTCTAACTTCTGTTCGTCATTTTTTCCATTTTTTTCTTTTGTTGTTGGTCGAAGTCTCCGATGAAGTTTTGCAGAGGAAGGTTAGAAATGAAATAAACGCAGAAGAGAGAGAAGAATTAGAATGACAGAAAATGGCAAAATTCTCATATCTCATTCATCTCAATTTAGTTACATATTTCCGGCAAATACACTAAAACGAAGGGAAAAAAAAAACTCAGATGCTGACGGTGAGCCAGAAAATTTGATTTTAATCAGCGAGGAAGAGAAGAAGAGGAAGGGATCGGAGTAGCCAAGTGCGTCGGCTTTTCCTCTCCGGCCATTACGACGACGATCTTTGGTTCCAGTTGAAGCATAGAAGTAATCACCGGAGCTGGCTTCTTTTCCTCTTCATCGGGAAAGTTAACCGGCGATCTTTTACGATAAGAGCAGGAGAGCATGATTAATGCGACTGCGATTAGAAGCAAGGTAACACCCAAGCCTCCAAAAAGATATGGTATCGGAGACTTCCATAGCTCCGTCTTGGTGGCAGTATCGGCGGCGGAGATGTTGAACGACGACGACGAGTGGATAGTACCAAGAGACCTCATTTTTCTTCTCCCCGTAAGAAAGGGGTTGATGGGCGGAGTCTTGTCTTTATAGAGAGCCCTCTTTGGTTTAGTTTAATGACAATAATGCCCCTGCTTCTTTAAATTATTAAAAGCAAATAAAGGAAAATTACTGAAAATTAAGAAATTAGAAGAAACATAATGAATTTAACTTCTCCTGGTCTAAGCATTCACCAACCCAACGTAATTAAGTATGGCTAATCCAAACGTGGGTTTGGTAAAACATCAAAAGTAAAAATAAAAAATAAAAAATAAAAAGGTTAAGATAGGATATGATTTTTGTCGAGATGAAACACAGTGTTGAAATGAAGCTTCGTCCCTACCCAATAAATTGTCTGCCATCACAGTAGCAGAGCAGAGCTCCAATGGAAACTTGCTTTGGCTTCAAACATAATTCGGCTTCAAACATAAGTCAGAAGCTTTCCTACCATAGTTTTCTGGAGTTGTATTAACTTTTTTGGTAATTATCTATTTGAACTCTGTACTATACACTTTTTTTCAATTCAACCCCTGTACTAAAAAAACCATCAAATTGAACCCTGTACTTTGATTCTGTTATCAATTTTGACATTCTATCAACAATTTTATTAAACACTCATTTAAAAAATTACCAAATAATCTTGGATTCAGTTGAAATTTTTATCACATGTTCACTACTTAATGAGAAAATAATCTGAAATTTTCGTTATTTTTTAACTCATGTACGATTTATTGTAATTTTATTTTAGTATTTTATAAAAATATTATAATAAATCATACAAATTTTATAAAATCATAAAACTTTTTTTATTATCTACCCATGATAATTTGAATATGTGAAAAAGTTTTCAAATAAATCAAATATCGTTTGATATTTTTTAAATTAATCTCATTTTCTTCTTTACTTTATAAATTAATTTTTAAAAAACTATCAAACGATATTTGATTTATTTGAAACAATTTTCACATGTTCAACCTATCATGGGTAGATAATAGAAAATGTTTCATAATTTTCTAAAATTTGTATGATTTATTATAATATTTTTATAAAATACTAAAATAAAATTACAATAAATCATACATGTGTTAAATAATCACGAAAATTTCCAGATTATCTTTTCATTAAGTAGTAAACATGTGGTAAAAATTTCAATTGAATCCAAAATCATTTGTTAATTTTTTAAATGAAAGTTTAATAAAATTGTTGATAGAAGGTTAAAATTGATAACAGAATCAAAGTACAGGGTTCGATTTGACAGGTTTTTTTAGTGTAGGGGGCGAATTGAAAAAAAATGTACAGTACAGGATTCAAATCGATAATTACCCTTAGGGGTGAGCATGGTCCGGTCCGGTCCGGTTTCGAGACTGTATCGGACCGGACCGTGGGATTTGAGATTTTTATCCCGAAGCCCAGAACCGGCCCGACAAGAGATCAGGACCAGACCAGACCAGACCGAAAGTTTCGGTCCGGTCCCGGTCCGGTCCTGGTTTCTCCCACTATAATGTTGAATTTTTTTTTTATTTAAAAAATAAAAAATTTCAATATTGCATACAAATTTTTTTTCCAATATAATCAACATAATAACTATCTATGTTTAAATATATTAAAAGTAATATATATTAAATCAACTATCTATATTTAAAATTAAATCTAAGAAATTCAATCAAATTAACTATGATTAAAATAAATCTAATAAGATAAAATAAATTCAATATCCAAATGAAATCCAACTATTTAACATAAAAACTCAATTCAACTATTCAAAATTATAAGGGTGTTCTTGTTAATAATGAATTTAACGGAAACTAGTTTTAATGTTGGACAATTTGGTTCCTTAACCGACAATTAAATTAAAAACGTAAAAATGTAAAATGAACTAGGAAGGGTTCGGTTCCACGGTCCATGTTCGGGATTTTAGTACCCGGACCGAAGACTGGACCAAACCAGATGGGAATTCATCTGGAAGGACCGGTCCCAGACCAAGAAACCGAGAGGACCGACCGAAACCGGACCAAAACCATTGGTCCGGTCCGGTTCTTGGGAGGCGGTCCGGTCCTGCTCACCCCTAATTACCCTAACTTTTTTGAATGTTTTACTGAACAAGACGAACTGTGCCGCAACGATTCCAAATATTTGGAACTGGCCCTGAACTGGTTTCCCTATTCGGTTTTGGTTTGACTCTTGAGTTTTGGAATGGGTTTGGGCTTGATTTTCCATGTTGATCTACCATTCGTTTCGATTTGTCATTATAGCTCCTAATCGTCAAAATCGTGAATTGTACTGCATTTCCACACCTTCCAAAACCAATTCCAATTTTTATAAGAGTTGGGGACCAGATCGAACCAGGATTGTGGTTCGATCCAGTTTATGCCCACCCTGTTGCATATAGTGGTAGTCTGCACCGTAAAATCAAAAACGACATGATATTTAATTAATTGTAAGATTCAGTCATACCTTTTCACAATCTCACATCAAAGATAGAAGTGAATGATTTATGAATAGAATTTCTTTTCATCATATTAAAACACGTTTTAAGGTAAAGTTCAATGACAAAAATGTATGAAATTTGTTTTAAAGCAGACAATATTATATCGGCGGGTCTACATACACTGTGAAATGCATTATTATTTAGATTATTGTGTAAAATAGCTTTGTCAAGGAAAAAAAAAAAAAAAGAGAAAGAAAAGGTAAAATCAAAAGAAATCCTTGTGGATTTAATGTCTCCCACTAATAACATATGACGTGTAAATGCACTTCCTTTTGGAGTAGTTAATCATTTTTAGGCTAATCTTTTGTTTTTCTAAGCTTCCCACTATTAATGGTTCCTCCCCCCACCTCTCCAATTGATTCCCAATTGCACCACTTAAACACCCACCCCCGTACTTTCCATTAAAAACGCCCATTGATTTGATTTAAAGTTTATTTTAAGAGTAATGTTACAATGATGTAATTAATTTATTACTTTATTATTTCTAGTGTTAGAATTTGAACGATAATCGGAAAAAGAAAATACGATGTAAGACATCGAATTTACGTGGAAAAACTTTTTTAAAAAAAAATTATAAGTAGAAGATCGAAATACAAATGTGAGTTTTGCGACTCTAACTTACGTGAATTTATAAATAAAACAAAATCCTAATGAAATTCTTAACGTGGACTTAACCGACTTTGTTCAGATTGAATTCGGTGACACCAAAATCTAACAATAGTTTATATAAATCTCTCTCTTTCTTGATTCCAAACCTTTAGGCTATCGCTTCCCAGACCTCAATTCTATCAATTTTCTTCCTCCTCATCCCTCTTATCGTGTTTGCACCTACGAATCCGCTCAATATGGTGGCTTTCCTCGCTCTTGAGGTCACGTGTGAACATTGACACATTCCGTAAACCCCACTATGTACACAACGAATTCCACCCAAAAGAAAGCTAAGAAGCTCAAAAGTGGGTCATGTTCGGATAAAAAATGGTGAGAGTTGCAGTAAAAAAAACAGATGAAATTTTGGTGGGTTTATATTATTGTTAGAAACCTTCGAAAAAATGCTGTGAGATGAATGTTTTGTCCCTCTCCTTGCTTTATTATATCCATGAAATCAGCAACCAGCTCTTGTTCTTGAATCTTCTTGTCTTCAATTTCTCATCCTCGGCCATTCTAACGAGAGATATATAGACAGAGCCAACAAAGAATCGACACTTGTAAAGAATAAAAAATTCAAACCGTGTACATGATGGATTTAACGGATATAATGCAAACAAAGAACTGTTTGTTCTTATAAGCAGAGTTCATACTGCTAAACAATCATTGGAGGTGTTTTCCTCTTCGTAAAAGATATGTAAATTAATTGTATTATACTTTCATACATTGGAAAGTGGTTGACTTTGACTTTGACTTTGAAAATCAAATATACCTAGTGTACCAGTCCTTTGAGTATTGACTTCACACACCTTAGAAATGATTGTTTTTTTTTTTTTTTCAAGTTCAAAAAAAAAAAAAAAACATTGTTATATATGGTATCAAAGACGCTAATTAAGCAGAGAACAAAGGGAATTTTAAATGTTATTTTGAGTTCTAAAACTAAAATAATACATTTATATTTCTAATTAAGGAAAATGGTTGCTTATATGAGTTCATATAAAGCATCACGAATAGTAGCTCGAAGAAAAAACGAAAGATTATTTCACTATAACATGGAATAAATTAGACATAGAGAATCAATTTTAATTATATAAATGTCTGATTAATTCGCATCGATAATATATAATAATATATTGTATTTATAAAAATTTATTAAGTGCGTGACAATTATTAATTTGGTTTTAATTTCCCTATATATATTAACTAAGAGTAAATGCTATGTTTACTCTATTATTCTACATTATGACGTGATAAATATTTATTGGTACAATTACAACAATTAATATTTGCCATATCATGGTATAAGATTAGAGAATAAAATTAGAAAGTAAACTTAACGTTATTCATTAACTAAACATCTTAATGCTTGCTTATCCATGTTATTATATTCTTTACATTCAGATTACTTCCGAACATAGTTTCTAGCTTAAATCATCATGTAATAAAACCTAGAAAGAAAAAAAAAAACAAGAAAATATAAATATTTAGAGCACGACAACAATATTCTAAACAATGATAATCAGCAAGATACCATATTATCTTTCAATATTTGGTGCGTGTAAGCTGGGCCAGTTGAGTGGGTTTCTCATCTCCGGCCATTATAACGACAATCTTCTGCTCAGAATCAGCTGGTGCATGAAATTTCTCTGCAGTTTTTTCATCATCTCCAGCTGAAGCTGATGAAGTATTACGACTAGAACAGGAGAGAATAATCAATGCTACAGCAACAAGACCCAAGAGGAGGGCTAAACCGGCGAAAAGGTAAGGAATCGGAGAGCTCCAGTTGGAGAAAATACTTCCATTAATGGAGGTTTCGGTGGAGTTGTTTGGAGGTCTCATTCCTTCAGAGTCACTCGCTTTTGGCTTCTTCTCTCTGGTTTTTGTTTTTAGGAAGCCCTGATGGGGTTAGGTTGACGATGAAGTGTTATTGTACGTGTATTTATAGAATAAAAAATCTTAGAAAAAGACTTGTTATTGCTTGAGTTCTCTTCCAAGAACTAACCCTAAGTCTCCCTTAACAAGGAATTTTACCTTCTTGTCATGAGTTAGTGTTCTATTCAACAATATATTTAAACTATTTAGCGAATGAAACTTTTTGACGCATTAGCACTACTCAATTTACGTAGAAATTTCGACAAGAAAAAAATTACGAATAGAGAGACAAAGTTCACTATGCAACAAATGACTTGCATAGCACATACGTGACAATAATTATGTATGTAAGTACGCGTATAAACTCCGTATTTATAATTTTTTGAGACATAAATACACCAATACTTTCTATAAATATAAGTTTTTTGGGTTGTAAAATATGCTTCATAATCTCAAAACTAAAGAACAAAAACAATGTAACGTCGCAATCATTATCATATTACTAAACTACTCAAAACTAAAAGAAGAAAATATGGGGTTTGGTAATTTTCAAAGTGAGGGTTGGTGTTGAAGAGGGTCATCTACACAAGAAAAATGTGGCACTTACATTTATTTTCGATAATTTCGTATGATTTTTTTTAATCGAGCGGTTTGGTTAATTGTATCAAAAATTTTGTTTAAATTCACGAGAAAGAAAAATGATTGGTTTTCGGTGCGAAGAATAAATGAACCAAACTAAATATTAACCCATCCTCTTATATTATTCTTAACTTGGTGTAATTTGATGCTTTTTGATTCTTATATTTTGTCACGTATAATTTTTTCTCAAATTATTTCAAGTATATAAATATTAACAAAGATGATATCAGTTCATACTAGTAAGGTGTACAATATCATATCGTTTGTGAGAGTGAAAAATGCATGGTTTATAAGTAGTTTTCCTTCTATACATAGTACAATCAATTTTGGATTAATCATAAGAATAAATCTGTGCAAACTTCGACCGAAAATAGATAATTTTGTACTGAAAGCATCATGAGACGTTACTGTTACATGCCCATACTAGTGGGATGTATAATCACATATTGCTTGAGACAGTAGAAAATAAATAGTTTACGTGCAGTTGTCCTCCTCCTTGTGTAATATAATGCATTTTGGGAAGATTCCACGAATCGTCCGAACGCAAATAATATTATACCTGTTTCTATTAGATTTGATCCAGCTGTTGATAGATTTGATCCTTCTTTGTTTCCCTCTCAAGCATAGCCGTTGACAGTATAGAATTTCAACAATTGGTGGAAGGCAGAAACTTATCACAGCCCATACATCACACAGGGGGTTCAAAATGATGGAACAAGGCCATATCCGGTTGTTTCCAACATAAACGGCGTCGAAAATTTCTCTTCCACTTCAATTTCTGCGTCGGTTCTCTTGGCAAATCGACCCTTGATCCTGGGTCGAATCTCGGCATAAGCCTTTCTCGAGGCGTATCGGATTGTCTTCTCGAATTTTCTACTCTTCTTCTTCTCTCTGTATCTTAGAACCCTGGCCTCGCGGTCCACCGGAGAAAGTTGGGTCGGGATTTGATTAGGAGGACCGGCGAAAAGGTCTATTGTCCCTTTTGGTGGCCGTGGGTGTGAGATTGAGACATCATCACTTGCCGTTGTTTCTGGTACAACTCCGACATCCATGGATGAGATGGAAACCTGATTTGGAAAAAAGAACAAGATCTTCAAATCACAGTTAATATTTATATTAGGTAAAATTGAATTCTTAACTCAGCAAGAGCAGAAAAAATGAATAAAGTAATTTGACATGAAAGGCAGAACAAAATCTTACGCTGTGATTGACGAAGCCATTGAGATCGAACCATGATTCTGAGGCATCATACTCATGCCTCTGCTGGAAATTTTGATGAAGGCGATGAAGCTTCTCCTTGATTTCTGACTGAAATGGAACAACGCTATCTCCTCCGAAGTTTTCATTCGCCATATTACTGTATTGTTGCTGCTGATTATTATACTGTTCTTCAGCAAATTGATTTCCGCCGCGTGAATTGAACTCGACCAGATTCAAATACTCCTCGTCTTCACCACCAAACAGAAATTCATTTGCCTGGTTATTGTTGATGATGTTGTTATGGCTCGAATTGTTCTTCACCGGGTTCAATAGCAGCCATGAAGCTGCCTCAACTTCATCTTCTTCGTCAATTGGTTCGTCCCTTTCTTGACTCACCACATTGGACGCCCGAGGGCCGTGGATGGTACCGGAGATAGGTAAAATCGGAACGCGGCGGTGGCGGCGAGATAGGGGATTGGCGTCGTGAACATCAGCGTCGCAGGTGGTGCACAGAGAGGCGGCATCGGCCTTGCATATAAAAGCTGCCGGGGCTCGCTCGCACGCCTCGCATACAAAAACTCGCTCGTGGCGAGAGGCTACGCTGTTCGCCGCGTGTATTCTAGAGTCGCAGCCGGAGCATAGAAACGCCGAATCATCTCTGCAGTAGATAGTACACGTCGCTGAGCGGCAAGTATCGCATACTCGTCCCCAACTGTTACAGCCGCCGGTACTTCCGCCGTCGTCATTTCCAGAGTCGATTTCAGTCTTCAACATCTCCGTCTCTCTCTCTCTCTCTCTTCTCTACGAATGGACTATTTGAATGAGCTTGTGTGAGATGTCGACGAAGTAGAATCTGGGACTGCCATGTGGCAGCAACTTAGTGGGTGACCAGAATTATGTGGTTAGTGTGGTTTGAAGTGGGGCCCTCTTATAGATAATGGCCAACGGGGTCTACATAAGGGCCCATCCTTTTTGCCATAATGACTATTTCAATGTAGCTCTAAATCTGGGCGGCTCGATTAAAAATTGACGGTCGAGATCAACTTAAGGTGTTGTCAGCGTCAGTGCTGAGTTGGAACCAAAGCAATTCGTCTCAAAAAGAAAAGCAAAAGCGCCACGTGGAATAATACTAAAGAAGAGATTAGGATGCATTACGACCACAAGCTCTCCTCCGGCGGGCCATCTACCCTCAATAAAACATATAATTTAATTTCATATTTTTTATTATGACTACTCAATAATTTAATAAAATAATAAATTATTTATAATTTAATATAAAGTATTTATTATCTAAACTATTAATAATATTCTAACAAAAAAGAAATTCAGGTAGTTCGTGGTTGCTAGTAAAAGCGAAACTCGAGCAGCTATTTGAACGACGTAGTTTAAAGAGGCACACTAACTCTGATCGAAAGAAGCGGACTAGCGGAGTGGACTCGTAGTGTAATACAAAAAGCCCTAGAAAGGCCCACCCCCCAAATCTCGCGCTCTCTCTCATTTCTCGCTTTCTTTCACTCTCTTTCGCTCGCTAGCTCGCTCTCTCTCTCTGAAAATCGAAGAAGAAGAGCAAGATGTCTCTCAGAGTGCTGAACCCTAATGCAGAGGTGCTGAACAAATCTGCGGCTCTTCACATGAACATCAATGCCGCCAAGGGCTTGCAGGACGTCCTTAAAACCAACCTTGGTCCTAAGGGCACCATTAAAATGTATACCATACGCTCCTACTTTCCTGTTTCTTTTTCATTTTGTACTTTCCATTTATCATCTCGCATTTCTCTTCCAGGCTTGTTGGCGGAGCTGGTGATATCAAGCTCACCAAGGACGGGAACACTCTCCTCAAAGAAATGGTGTGTTTTCTCTCTTGTTTTATCTGAAACTGTGCTAAATTTTGGATCGACTAAGAATTTTATCGAATTATTATGGCGTTCCTTTCGTCTGTATTGAGATGAGAAATATGTGTTTGGGATGGACGTTTAACCACTGGCATTTATTGCGCTGTTTTTAAATGTTGCAGCAAATTCAGAACCCGACGGCAATCATGATCGCACGAACGGCAGTTGCTCAAGATGATACAAGTGGAGATGGAACAACTTCTACGGTGCTTTTCATTGGCGAACTTATGAAACAGTCTGAACGTTGTATTGATGAAGGTTGGTTGTCTAATTTTTAAACCAAGAGAAGTAGAAGTTAAGTCGTAATCTGTTCTTTTTTCTTAGTTGTGTTGGTTTGAAGTTTGGACTTAAGCTAAGAATAACTTAGTAGTTAGTACAAGCGACAAAACAGCACGCCTTTTTTGTTGATTTATTATGTAGTAAAGAATTGCTCGCTAGATTTGAAATGTTAAACCTTCTTCAATTGTAGGCTGAAAACTCTTTCATGGATGGATTGTCGAACCATAGGCAAAGTTTGCTTTTATACACTAAATTTTAAAGAAAAGTTATAACTGCACTGCCTCAATTTGGGATTCGGCGGTTGGATTTGTACTGTTTTAATTCATTTTCGTGACGTGGAGAATTAAAACAAGGAAATATTCAAGCGACTCACTGTTACAGTAGCTTGAAACTGCTTTCATGTATCTTCGTGGTCAACTTTTCTAAAATTTATGCTATTTAATAGGAATGCATCCACGAGTCCTCGTTGATGGATTTGAAATTGCAAAGAAAGCAACACTTCAGTTTCTCGAAAATTTCAAGACTCCTGCAGCGATGGGTGATGAGCCTGATAAAGAGATTCTTAAAATGGTTGCAAGAACAACTCTGAGAACCAAGGTACGTGAATTACAGTGGCAGGAGTGAAAAAGAATGCTTGTGACTAGTGATTAATGATTCGATTTCTCAATTCTTTTGGCAGTTATATGAAGCATTGGCAGATCAATTAACTGACATTGTTGTAAATGCGGTGAGTGCCCATGTTGGTTGGTGTATGTTAGAGGCTTGTTTTATCAAATTTTGATTGTAATTATTACTTCCGCAGGCTTACTTCCTCTTGGTTATAGTAACTTTTGTTTGGCATGTCGCAGGTGCTCTGCATTAGAAAGCCACAGGAAGCTATTGATCTTTTTATGGTTGAAATTATGCACATGCGCCACAAGTTTGATGTAGATACACGTTTGGTATGTTCTATTATTTTTGTTGGACATATTT
Source organism: Begonia masoniana (assembly GCA_022432975.1). Lineage (NCBI taxonomy): Eukaryota > Viridiplantae > Streptophyta > Magnoliopsida > Cucurbitales > Begoniaceae > Begonia > Begonia masoniana. Next base: position 11,647,689 of record CM039502.1, read on the forward strand.
TAGACATTCTTTTTTGCTCTTAGATGATGATTGCAATTTCCTTTGGTCTGAAGTGATTATCTGGACATTTTTAATAATTATTTGGACGTAACATATTTTTTGGCATAGTAAAACCTTGTTCTTCATAGTTTTGCTTCTTTATTTATAGGTTGAGGGTCTTGTTCTTGATCATGGTTCTCGGCATCCTGACATGAAGCGAAGGGCAGAAAATTGTTTCATCTTGACGTGCAATGTGTCTTTGGAATATGAAAAAAGGTGAATACTTATTTTTAGTGAGAAGGTTATCATTTACTTTTGTACACTATTAATATTTCCTTTTATCAATCTTTACTGTTCCAAGTCGATTTGAACTAATATAACATTTAATTCATTAAATCGAATTTTGTAATGGTTGATGATATGCATGTCAGAATTTACTTAAATCAATTTCATTTAGCTTTTTTTTTTTAAATTTATGTTAAATGAAATTTTAGTCCTGTTTCTGAACCAGTGCCCCACTTAATTTATTAAAGTTTTTAATGAAAACATAAAATTGACTAGTTTCCATTTAGTGAGATAAATGCAGGTTTCTTCTACTCAAATGCTGAGCAGAGGGAGGCTATGGTTGCTGCTGAAAGGCGTCAAGTCGACGAAAGAGTCCAAAAGATTATTGATTTGAAGAATAAGGTTTAGAATGTTAAAATATTTCTTAATACAATATGCCTTGCTTTTAGTTTTCCTTTCATAAACATATTAGCTGTGTTCCACATGCAGATCTGTTCTGGTAATGGCAATAATTTTGTTGTGATCAATCAAAAGGGAATTGATCCTCCATCACTTGATCTTCTCGCGAGGGCTGGGGTAAGTCGCTGAAAGAGTTGTTCAATTCATGCACAAATATGGTAGTCTCAATCAGTGTCACTATAGTTTCATGATAACATTTTGTGTCAGTTCTCCTTTTTCTTATATCATTGTGATATTGTTGTAGATAATTGCTCTACGGAGAGCAAAAAGAAGAAACATGGAGCGATTGGTACTTGCATGTGGGGGTGAGGCTGTAAATTCTGTGGATGATTTAACTCCAGATTGCCTTGGTTGGGCTGGATTGGTGTATGAGCATATCCTTGGTGAAGAGAAATATACATTTGTCGAAAATGTGAAAAATCCTAATTCTTGTACAATTTTAATAAAAGGTACACAACTATGTTATTAGAATGATCTATTGTTGTTTTCAACCATTTCTAGATATGATTTCTCGCATATAGTCTATTTGGCTTATTGTATAGCTTGTGGCAGTTATTATTGTTGATTAATCAACTGATCTTCTTATCCTAATTTTTGCTTCATCTTATTGCAGGTCCTAATGACCACACGATTGCTCAAATTAAAGATGCTGTTAGAGATGGTTTGCGATCAGTTAAAAATACCATTGAAGATGAAGCTGTTGTCCTAGTAAGTTCTCCACATCTGAAAGTGATGAATGTGATGGTTGAAATTACAATTACAATTACAATTTTCTTGCATGTGCTGCTTCCAGATTTTACTTGATGTTTTCCTGATTTGAATATTATTTTGGAGGAATACTTCAAGATACCTATGAATATAGCTTGCAATAAAAATTTTGAACATTAGCTGGAAAATAAGATCAGAGCTGCATGAAATCAGATGTAATTATTTGTCGACTCTCAATGGTATGAAGACTAGAAACTGTTGAAATGATGTCATACAATGTTTGCAACTTCATTCGTTTTTTTATAAAAGTTTTGCACTTTCATGTTAAGAAATGTGGTTTTATTTTTTTAATATTTGACATGCTTCGCTTAATTTCCGTTCATGAATTGTGTTATAGCTTCTCTATTACTATTTTAGTTCTATATATCTAACAAATTGTCTATCAGAAAGAGATTGGTATGTTTCTTGTGGTGTTGGTGAATGCAAGGGCTTTCCATTTGGGAGGATCGAACTCTTCATTAATTTCCTTTCAATATCTTGCAAAGTCTGTAAATTTCTGCTGAAACTGAAATACTTGCGTGTAAATGCAGAGTGGAATAGTAGATAATAGATACTAACCTTCATCAATTGTATAGTCCTGACCTAATGTTAGTTAAACAAAAGGTTGTTGCTCATATGCTGTGACCCAAACCATTGATGTTTTGCTTGTCCAAATGGTGAACTAAACTTGAATGGGTGGGCATGGATGGTAACTTGTTTCTTCGTTGCCTATCAGGGAGCTGGAGCCTTTGAAGTTGCGGCAAGGCAATATCTAGTAAATGAAGTGAAGAAAACTGTTCAAGGGGTACATCATATTTTTTACTTCATTTTTGTGTCCAGGGAGTGATTGGAAATCACCATGGAATTTTTCGGCTGCTAAAACGCTATTAATTATACAATTTACTTCAAATACTTCATATCCTCTTTGGAATATGATGACAGCGTGCTCAACTTGGCGTTGAAGCGTTTGCTGATGCCCTTCTTGTGATACCCAAGACACTTGCTGAGAATTCTGGACTTGACACACTGGACGTCATCATTGCACTTACAGTATATTCCTCTGACGATGTCTTTGTTTAAAGTTCATTTTAAGGGGGTGGTTATTGGTTAGCGATACGCTGACTATATTTTATCTTCTTCTTTTCAGGGAGAGCATGATCGGGGAAATATTGTTGGGTTAAATCAGCATACAGGAGAACCAATAGACCCTCAAATGGAGGGTATCTTTGATAACTACTCTGTGAAGCGCCAAATCATCAACTCAGGGTATGTGAAATACATTAATGATGATGTGATATTCTATTATTATCCATTTATTAATCACAATTGCTCGTTGTAAGTAAACTTTGGCACGTAAACTTTGGCACTTTGAAGAGCGTTTAGTCCCTTTTATCACCACAGTATCTTTTACTTGTTAGAAATAATGAATCACTTTTGCTTTTATCTGGCCAACTGGCAATGTGTTTTTTTTTTTTTTTTTTTTTTGTCATTTGTCCCTTTTTTTGTAAATATAAATATGTTGGATGAGTTGTTTTCTGAAGTAAATATTGACGTGATTTATTAAGATCACCTTCTTATACAGCAAATTTGAGAAGTCTTTGCTGTCAAAGTTGTATTGACTTTTCCAGATTATTTGATTGGTTTATGCAATTCAATGTGATATGCATACCTTGGTTATGGCAGGCCGGTAATTGCATCACAGTTGCTACTGGTAGATGAAGTGATTCGTGCTGGGCGTAATATGCGAAAGCCAAGTTAATCCCGGCATTTTGGACAGGTCAGAGGTTTTGTCGACTTATTTCAATTTTCAGTTGGTGCGAAAGACTATCTATTTTCAAAATGGTTCTCTGACAAGGCTCAGAAAAAAGATATGTTGAAGATCAAATTAGTGTTCTTTGGTCATCATGTTTTCACGTTTATACGATATCAAAGTAGTAGTGAGTAGTAAGGTATCCAACATGTAATGAAAATATAGATGAAGTAGCAGCACGTGGCGTTTCTTTTTTTGTTACTTCTCAGTTACATTTTTCACTGTCTCGTTATGTAATGTTGCATTTCAATTGAATTTTTTCCTTTCAAGAACTAGACTTGTTTATGGGTAAATAAGATGACCCTCAATTAAAATAAATTTAAAAAATTAAATACAAACTATGTTGATCGTGTTATAAAAATGGATCAGTTTAAAAAAACAAATAATTCTTTTTTGAGACTTAAATAGGTTGCTCTTGAGTTAGGGTCTACTAAACCTGCGAACCATGGGAATCTAGTTGCCAGTTGGGGTAAGAAGTGATTATGCCCTTATTGCTGTCCATACAGCAAAGTACAAGCTAATTTTGAACCAAATTGCTGGACCAGCGGGTTGTTTTCCCAATAATTTACAGCCCATTTTTGTAAAACTAAGCATAGGCTAAATGGCAAATTATTTCTAAAATTAGAAATAATTCTCGCCTAATTTTTACCTTGCATAATAGAGATTCCATACTTGAGACAATCAACAGATCCACTCATGTAGTGAAAAAAATATTAAGATTTGTATCTTTATGCATGTTCAATAATTTATGTAATTAATATCTTATATTAATAATTGATTTTTAATTGTTATATTAATCAATAAGAGCTGGCAGTAGTTAAAAATTAAATGGTCAATATAATATTATTTTCAAGTGGATAAATAATTAAGACTCTAAAATTCAATAAGGGTACGGTTATACTTCCAAATCAAAGAAATGGATTTATTCTAAAATCTTTTATTAATTAATCCCCAATTTTGAATTCAGTTAACAAACCAACCAAGATAGAAAAAAAATATATTAAATTGAATATAAATATATTAATTCAAGCTAAAAAATAATTATACAAGGTCTATCCTCAATTTTGAAGGAATTCAGAGAGTAACTTTGGTGCAATGAAGAGTGACATATAAAGCCCAATTATTACAGGCTGCGCCGCGGCCGTTGACTGTCAATACCGTCACGTCAGCATCGATCTTCTTTGAAAAGTCCAAAAGGCCCTCCCAGTTTCTCCGCCGTGCCAGCTGTTCTACTTTTATTGGACCACATCTCCATGTCTTGTTTTTATATTCTCCGGTTTCCTTTTTCTGATCTTCATTTCTCATTCGTCTTCTAGGGCCGTCTTCGTCTTAACGAAGGTAAACCAGGTACAAATCTTCGACGCCTGAATCTTGATAGCTTCGGTTGTATTTTAGGGGATTTGTTTTGGTTTCGATTGATTTGGTGTTGATTTTCCAGTGTAATTGGGATCTACGCTATTTGATTTTCTTCCCGTTTTGATTTGAGGGGTTTGGTGGATTCTGATATATTTTAGGGTCGCTAGAAGTCATTTATGTGATTTGTGAGACTTAGGTTTCGTTGGTTGACTTTTTGTAGAGTTGATTATAATTTGACCGTGTGGGAAGACTTCGGATTTTTAATATTTTACATATCTGCTTCGGTTTATGCTTTAAGAAACTAGTTTGATCTAATATGATAGCTTTGAAATGGTCACAGGCCTATCGTAGAAGTTTCTTGGCTTTACAAATTTTGTATCTAGAAACAATTTTCTGTTCCCTATCACTTTTGAAACCTTTTTTTCTGTGACAGAGGCATCTCGTTTTAGTTTATTGTTTTGTATTAATTTTAATCCTCTGCTTAGTCTTTTTCGTTTTATCTGTCTAGATTAAATTAGTTTTCATAGAGCAACAATGTCCCCTGTTGATTCTTCACGTGAGGAGAATGTGTACATGGCGAAGTTGTCCGAACAGGCCGAACGCTATGAGGAAATGGTTGAGTTTATGGAGAAAGTTGCAAAGACTGTGGATGTCGATGAGCTGACTGTAGAGGAAAGAAATCTTCTATCTGTGGCTTATAAAAATGTGATTGGTGCTCGGAGGGCTTCATGGAGAATCATTTCTTCCATTGAGCAAAAGGAAGAGAGTAGGGGAAATGATGATCACGTCACAATCATTAAGGAATATCGAGGAAAGATTGAAAATGAACTTAGCAAGATCTGTGATGGGATTTTGAGCCTTCTCGAGTCACATCTCATCCCATCTGCATCATCTGCCGAGTCTAAAGTTTTTTATCTCAAAATGAAGGGTGATTATCACAGGTATCTTGCCGAGTTTAAGACTGGGGCTGAGAGGAAGGAAGCTGCCGAAAGCACTTTGTTTGCTTACAAGTCTGCTCAGGTTCAGTTGACCTGTCTATTAAATTTTCTTTTAGTGATTATCCTATTTAGATTTTTTTTTTACATATGTCCGTGTTTTTTTGTTACAGGACATTGCTCTCGCAGATCTAGCTCCTACTCATCCAATTAGGCTTGGACTTGCACTTAATTTTTCAGTATTTTATTATGAAATACTGAATTCACCAGATCGCGCTTGCAATCTTGCAAAGCAGGTATTTATGTTTGTGTGTGTGTGTGTGTGTGTATGGGTGGGTATGTGTGTTTGGGTTTATATGTGCCTACGTTTACATCATTGATCATTGAGGCTGCACCTTATCTTTGGGATATTTGGCGACACTTGATTGTTGATGAGAAACGAAGGAAGTTATTAAGAAAAAACAGAACGTTACAAGGGATTATATGTAATTCTTGCATTAAATAATTCAAGTTTAAACGTATAAAATGCAATTGATCATTTCTTTAAGTAGAAAATAGATGTTTTGACACCCACGTCTGCCTTCATGTTAATTTTCCGTTATTTTTCTTTTACTTCCTTGCATATTTTTCATCACCCCTTATTGCACGAATATGCTAGATTGAAGACTTACAGTTGCAAGATGTTGCATTAGGGGTAGTTATGATTTATTTTAAACTCTGCAAGTCTCTTTCTATTTGCAAAGGTTCTGTTAGAAAAGGATCGAACACAATGTTATTTTGTAAAATTGGATTGCGTATTGAAGGTTTTTAGCATTTTGCATCTCATTAACTACTGGCATTCGTTTTCCCCAATTCTCTTCTAACAAATATATGTATTTATCTTGACAGGCTTTTGACGAGGCTATTGCTGAGTTGGATACGTTGGGTGAGGAGTCATACAAGGATAGTACATTGATCATGCAACTTCTCCGTGACAATTTGACTCTGTGGACCTCTGATATTACGGTCTCTCTCTCTCTCTCTCTAGTTGATTTATGTTATGAAAATTCTTTATTACTGCATATAATATCATCTATTGATTTGTCTGGTGTTTGGCCTGTTCTATTTACCCTTCACGATGAAACTTAACCAGAATTGAGGAAATGCTTATCTTTAGGTTTTAGGAAAATTAGTTGAGAAAAATTATTTGAAAAGCAACAAAATTTGTTTAGCAATAAAGTATTCAGGACAATTTAATGAATATCCAAAATTTGAAATTTGCTGGTAGCATTTTTTTAGTGCTACCATCAAAAGTTAACATACTAATAGTTTTATCTGACGTCTGTGCTTTTCTAATTAAATACAAAGATTTTTAGCATAAAAAGTATTTACCTTTTTTTTTTAATAAATTAATTAATATATCTATGGCATTATTTTAGGATGATGCCGGAGATGAGATCAAGGAAGCATCAAAACGTGAATAATCAGGCGACGGACAGTAGTATTTTCAGTTCAGTAGCACATGTTCTCTGTAATTTTTTTAAAAACTTTCTTGTTTTCTTCCTTAGATGCCATTCCGTGCTGGTTGTTTCTGCAAATCTTTTGTTTATGAATTTGTGACTTCTTTATTTTCTCTTCTGTGCTTTAATTTGTTTTTAGGAATTGTTCTACATTTCTCTGTTCTGTTTATCTTTTATGTTGATTGATGTGGAATATGATCTTGTTCGTGTATTGATGTTTTCTTTTATTCATTTTTGTTACCCAAAACTTGCTTTAACATTGTGTTATTTTAATACCCCCTAAGGATTGTTGATGTAGATCAGGTTCGTGCTCAACCAAGGCCATAAGTTCGTGATATTTTAATATTTTATTTTTTTTCAGATTTTATATTTTCTAATTTTTTAGATAGAGTATATTTTTTAAAAATGTTTATTTTTTTTTACTTTTTCTTAAAAATTTTGTACAAGATTTAGTGTTTAAAATCATAATTTGAAATCTATTTAAAAGAATTTTAGAGGATACTAGAGAGATTTTTGAAAATTATTAATATTATTTTTATTTTAAGAGTTTTTTTTTTGTGTTATTTTATTTCTCTATTTCGATTACGAAACAAAATTAAACAAAATTTTAGGACCACCACCTGTTTAACAATTGAATCATATCTTGGAAGAAGTCACTGGAGAAAGTTTTTAATAGATGTAACTGGCCCTTGACTTGTGAATTGCACTCTATCATGGACATAATTTGTGCAAATAAAAGAGTTATTTTCAAGAATCATGTAAATTCTGTGAAACATTCGTGCCGCTTTTATTTCAAACTTTAAAACTAGTACTACACAAGCACTGAGAATATACCAGGTTGAACTTTGAATGAAGTGGCTTAAAAGTAGGTTGATGATGGCAGTGTGTTTAGAGGAGGGTCCAAGAACAACAGCAGAGAGGTGAAGGCTAAAATGAAGATGGTGAACCAAACGAGTGACTTGCAAGGATCTGCATATCTTCTTACAAGTGTCATTCCCTCTTCTTGGCTACTCCTCAAAGAAGCCTCGCCCGGAGACGTAAGAAACCCATAAATTATACCTGTTAGAGCTGCCCCAAAATGTGTCCTGCAAATGAAAAAACTCCAATGTGTTTCTAAACACAGTTTTTATGTTTTTGAAAGCTGAAACAATTCCAAAAACAGAGTATTATCCCTCCTCAAAAACTGTCTAATGAGCCTCTATAGATATTACCAGCCGTCGATTGGACCAGCATTGCTCAGCACGAAGCTTATTGCCGTCGCAATTATCGCCTTCTGAAACATACTGTCTGTTATATCTTTTGCAATTACATCTTTGTTTTGAAGTTGGTGCATTAGCCAAGCTCCAATTAAACCGAATACTGGTCCCTGTCCAACAGTTTATATTGAGTTCGGAGAGTTCGGATTTAGTAACTGAATATTGACTGTATAATTGGAGCAGTGAGAACTAGTAAATGGTACAAAATAATTAAAAGAGAAGTGTAAAATAAGGTTATTCTACTTACTGTCCCACCAACAGTGAGTTCTGGTGTGTGGAAAAAGCTTGTTAGATTTCCTGAAACTCCGCCCAGAACATATATCAAGAAAAATGTGAACGGACCATAGCCTTGACAAACACGACGGCCGAATGTAAGAAGCGCCCAACACCCGAGAGATATGTGAAAGAATCCAGAGTGCTGCATGAAAATCTTATCTATGAGCTAGAAATAACTGCATTTTAAGCTATAATAATCCCATCAATTTTAATGGATGTTCACTGCTAAACTAAACCATACCGCTGGTTTAACCGCCTAATTCTAGAGTTTCCCATAGCAAGAACTGAACCCAAGCGAATCGAAAAAATTGGGTTTGGTTGTCTCCCTACATCATTCGCTATCGGATATTGTGATTTATTTTTGCTAACCATATATGTTATCCAGGCTTAACAACTACAGAAATTAGGGACTGGTTTCATTAAGAAACTAAGCAAATTGATTAGACAGATATAGAATGGAAAGACAGACCCAATCACCAATCTTGTACCAGAAACATAGGTGTCAATAGCCTCCACCACTCTCCAACTATGATAAGATCATTGACCTTTCCTCCATACAGCAATGGAAGTGAAAGCAATTCTGGGTCAGAAGTTCTGATTGGACTTGCTATTTCAAACAAGAACACTGCAATGTTGATTGAAGCCAAAATGCTTCTGCATTTCAAAATAAAGTAGAATTTTCAGAGTTAGCACGAAACTAATAAGAGTAAAGGACATATAGATAAGTTTTTCACATTAAGTACAGATTGGAGGCTTCCTCATCTTGCTGTTGAGATGTTCCAGGATTCCTTTCACGGACATTTTTCTCTCTCGCATTTACGTCTCTTCGAGAAAATTGACTCAGACTTGGAGAAGATACCAGTTCTCCTTTACTAGCTTGCTTATCCATGGTAAACGGTTGATCATTTACAGAGTCTGTATCTGAAAGAAAAAACAGAGCTTAAGAATCCAATATATATAATATCCTTATTTCTTCTTTTGGCAGTGGTGTCAATGAAGTTCATCAGATAAACAGGTGATGAGAGAAGGCAGAATCATATTATTACCTTCATTAAGTTTCTTAAAGTAAGCATCTAGAAGTTTCAACCCAGTTTTGGATGTGGATTCCCCAGTATCAACCAACTGTCTTTCATTCTTTGAAGGATCTAAAGACTGGTAATTTCTATCTCCTTGAATCCTCCCCAAGTAAGAAGTTAATGATCGTAGTTGCCGCCTGTCAGTACCCGAATCAGGCGCCAGCCAAACTGTCCAATTAGATGCCAATTTGAGCATAGGCAAACGCAAATGTCTTTTATAACTTGATTCTCCATCATCAACTGGTTCTTTTTGCTTCATTTTAGTGGCTGAAGTAGAAGAATTAATTGGAACATGACAGGTATGCCATCTAGGGGGGACATTTAGACTAGATTTGGCAATACATTCGCACAGATAAACCCTCTTATTTGGAGTTTCATACTGCATGTTGCACCCCATTGTAATCACAGCCATCTAAACCTGACAAAAAGAGATGAAAAAAATAAAAAATGTTAACATACTTATTGTATTGAGTGACTTCATAGAACAAGAAAAAAAAAACAAAAGGAATTTTTCCATGTGAGGAGCTGTTCTTTATAAAATAAAACTGCGAAGTTCACAAGTCAAGATCAACAATATCTATGGAATGCATATTTAAAACTCATACGACTTCAATTCCCTCATAGCAGAGCTCAGCTAACTGTTACTGGAGATTGTTTAATGCCTACTCTAAAACTATTTGCCTGCTATTTATTTCCTCTGAACCTAATCCTAGGTTAAGTGTTCGACTGATCTTGTCTTTTACTACATAAAAAACAAGAAAACCTAAATGTGAAAAATCACCCAACAATATCTGACTACTTTCTTTTCACGTGGAGAGTAATTTTCCGAGTAGGCATCAGCCAACAGAGACCATACAATCGAACAGTGAACAATATCGCGGGAGAATACAGAACCATTTTCTCAGCGACCAAACAACAAACACCTTAAGTGCAGATCAGTTTTCAGTGTTGAACTTGGTCATTCGACCAGACGACAAGAAAAATGAAGAGCAAAAACAAAACATTTAAGAAGTAGAATCAATTACCAACAAAGAAGACAAAATATCCAACAAAACTCCCAGGCTTTATAAGGCGTTTGCCACCTTAACAAACATAGAAAATTGCAGAGCCTTGTTTTGGAGAAACTCCAGTTCCATTAATGCAGTGTAATGCTACTTAGGATTTGATAATCTTAATGAAGCATTCAACGTAGATAATCCTACCTTATCCACGTTTACCCATTAAGATTTTACCACGTGTAGCTCGATCTAGGACAACCTTTACGTTGGATTTGCATGGATCCCACCGAGGTGTGTTATCCCAACGCATGTCTTTCATTTCTGGGGGCCGGTATCAAGTGTAGTTCTTCATTTTTGTTTTAATTTAATTTATATATCAATGTATTTTATAATTCTAGCATCATATCTTAAATATTTTTTTGAAATAATTGCTGTCATTTACAAATATTTGCCTTTTGAAAATAATAAATGTAATTTATTTAGACAAAAAATGAGATATTCCAAAAAAACAAATTTTTATTTCAATTGAAAATTAAAATAAATTAACAAGTGATAAAAAGTAAATTTTTGGCAAAACAAAAAGAAGGTAATTGTCAATTTGAATTCTGTATTTTTGGAGTAAAGACAACTATTATTTTGTATTTTTTTTTCCCGACAGTTCAAACTCATACTGTCACAAATTAGCAATTTAAACTTTTGAAGTTAAGGGCGTTCCTGGTTCGGTTTTACATAAAACCATACTGAACCAATTTATATCGGTTATAGTAGTTTTATAACCAGACCATTGTTTTTATTATAGTAACTGAACTTAAACTGGACCAAAACTTTCAATTCGATTCCGGCTCAATGTAGAAAATACATATTTTTAATTTTATATATTTATATAAAATTAATTTTTACCAATATAATTTAAAAAAAAATAATTCTAAACACAACAATATTTAAAAATCAAAGGATGAATGTGACGACCCCCGACCCAATCGGGGTCGACGAGCCTCACTTCAGACATTAGGAATGTGAAGTTTTTTTTTTTGAACTTTTAAAATGGCCAGACATAAAATCAAAGGTATAAAATGGAAAACAGAAGTGCAGAAGCTGTGGACGACAGAAGTGCAGAAGTTGTGGACAACAGAATTGCAGAAACTGTTGTGACGTCCCAGGCCCGATCGGGGCCGAGGAGCCATCACTCCAGACATTTAACAGGAAACGAGACATTTTTTTTTTGAAACTTTAAATCTTTACACAGAGGGTAGAAACCTTCTCTGGAAATTTTAAGACTGGAAGGCAATTAAAAAAAATCAGGCTACAGGGATAAGTAACATAAGGAAAACATGAAGACAGATGTAAAACAAGAAGATTGAAGTCAGAAGACATAAAATTCTGAAGACTCAAAACTAGAGTGCTCAATTGAAATAGTCAACAGAATAACTAACAGAAACAGAAAGCAAAATAAACTTTGGATGTAAGAACTTTTGCCCTTTTTAAAACTCTTAAACCTGAAGACGTGAAGACAGGAAATCATAAAACAGAAATGGACGACTGGAGTGAATGAGCAGAATAAAACAGGAAAGAACGAATGTACAGAATACAATAAAAAAGAACAGGAACCTAAAAATGTGGACGAATACTCCGAACGAGAGTAGGAAAACGAGGAGATATGAAAAACATAAATAAAACAGGAAATAATATGGGAAAAACATAAACTGGAAGACATACTGTGGAGGAAGACTACAGTGAATGACAGGATCGGGTGATATAGGGCGAAAGAAGTAATTAAACTGGGTGGAAGAAGCAAATAAACTTGGCGGAAGAAGCAAGGCAGAATGTAACACCTAGTTCCATTGAACCAAATTACCTTGTCAAAATAAAGTGTATAATTATGGGGGGGGGGGGGATTGTGAGAGTTATTAATTAGGGTAATGTGTGATTAATGTAAGGGCATTATAGTAATTAGCTAGTAATAAGGGAAAACATATTTAAGGAAAGCGTTAATGTGGTAGCCGCCACTGTTCACCATTTTCCTTTTCGACTCTCAGCTCCTCAGCTCAGCAGAAAGCTTTAGGAGATTCCCCTTCGATTCCTCCAGCGATTTCTTCGACTTAGGTGAGTTCCTTCATTTTCCCTTAAGACTTGACGGTTAGTTAACTGAGGGAGTGCAATGTATGTGTTTTGGGAGCGTTGTGAATGTGTGTAGTTTCGGGTTTAGTGCAGAATCGGGAATGCACGACGATCTGAGCTCCCAAACTAATTTCCTTAGACTCCTGGATAGTTTAGAATGAAGTTTAACTAATACACTGTCTACGGTTTTAGGTTTGAGCAAAACCCGAAGTGGTTAGCAACCAGACAATTTCTAGGAATCCAGGTAAGTAAAGTATGCATGTGCCTTCGGGCCTACATCACAAAACAGTAGGGTTATGCATCTTGTGAATGATTTTGTATGTCATGCATCATGTTTTTGAAAGATTACGAAAATGAATTTCCATGTAAGGACAGTAAGGCATGAACTGAATGTGACAGACAAACTATTAAGGGAACTAATCCACCCCTTAACTTATGAAGGGATTTATAACATTGGGAGGATTGATCCCACTCCCAAGGGAACCATGAGATTAGATCAGCTATTAAGGAAATTCATCCGCCCCTTAATTGAGTAGAGGATGTATAACATTGAGAAAATTGATCCACTTCCCAAGGGAACCGAGGGATCAGATTAGCTTATGAATGAATGTGAATGCAACTGAGATGAGAAAGTAGAAATTGCATGTTTAGGAATTTATGTTTCAGCATTTCATGTCATTACTGCTTTACTTACTTAGCATTAGACTAATAGATGAGTTTTGTGATGTAGGTGTTGAGGATACTGCAGGTGAATTCTCTGAGTTTGCTAAAGAATAGGCTGGTTGGAGGAGCACATTCATGCCTCGACTTGGTGGACAGATGGGGCGGTTTAATTGGTATCTGTAAATAAGGAGGTTTAGTGAACCATGGTTTCATTTAAGTATGTCGAGTTTTCCCCTAATGACAGAAATAATTTTAAGGTCTAAAAGCATTTTTGAGACTTCTCTAATATTAGTACTCTATTGGTTTTAATATTTGTTTTTACTGGATTTCGAGTAGTGAAAGGAGTTGAATTGTTACTGAATGGTTTTAGTGAATTAAACAGGTTTTCGTACTTAGAGCTGTTATCGTATAGAATTTGAGTAGTTGAAATGTTGTTTTGTTTTCTATTGGATTTTATGAAGTTACTTAGGGTCAGGTGGTTTTGAATGTTTTGAGTAATGATTGCAAATTCCACCATCGGTGAATGAAGTTCACCGGTGGATGTGGTGTGTTTTGTTCACTAATAGACGCTGGCGGATTGAATCATCCGGCTGACGTCATCGGGTGATGTTTGTAGAAAGTCTTTGTCGTTTAGTAACCGGTGGATGTAGTGTGTTAAATCCACCGGATGATGTAGAAAGTCTTTTGTCGTTTAGTGACCAGTGGATGTAGTGTGTTAAATCCATCGGATGATGTAGAAGGAGTTTGTCGTTTAGTCACTGGTGGATGTCGTTTGATAAACCTATCGGATGATGTCGAGTATTCTAACCATCGGTGGATGTGAGTAATATGTTTTGTCGTTTTGTCACCGCAAGAGGTCTTCTACTATCTATTTCAGTCTCTTCTGTTGACTTTGTACAGCGGCAGACGCGTTTGACTTTTGAAAATTATGAAGTATTTTGCGATTTAAACCTTTATTTCTTTTGACCGATTATTCTTTAACATCCCAACTGATTATTCATGCATTGTTCTATGGTGTTATTTAACTCTATTTTTACTCAAATGATTTCCGCTGCAAGTTTTTTTTTTTATGTTTGAGGTTTTAGAAAATGTCAAACTTTGACTTTCGAGCGAAATTTTAAATTTAGTCCAAAGTTTTCTAATTATGTTCGAGCTATGAGTAACGAACCGGGTTCAGAAAACATGGGGCGTTACAGTATGGTATCAGAGACATTCAGTTAAACCGTTCAAAAGATTACTCATCAGTGCCAATCGTTGCATGGAAGTACTCCAACAACTGTAAGTGTTTATCCTAACTTTAGCTATTAGATATTTAAGAGTGTAAATAACCTTGTACAGGAATATAGCAAATGTCTAGACGACCAGGAAGACCAAGATTACCAAGAGAGATACCAAGTCCGAGGTGAGAGGAGGACTCTAGTGTAATTAGGCAGCTGACAGAATTGATGCGTCAGCAGACTGATTGCGACAGCCCAGAACCGGACCCGATCGGGGCCTGGGATCGGAGCCATCACTCCGGGACGGATAACAGAAAACAGGGACTATATTTTTTTTTTTGTACATTATACTTTTAAAATCTTGGCAGAGAGAGAGAGTTCTCTGCAGCTGAAAACAAAACAGGTTTCAACAATGGATAGCAGAAGAAAACTGAAATGCAGGAAGGGTGACAGAAGGAAAGCAGGAAGACAGGGATATTAAAGAGAACTTAAACTGGGGAAGAAACATACTGTGGAAGGCTACAGTATATAACAGAAACCATGGACAATTCGGAAATGGATAACAGAAGAGAAGAAGTGGCGAAGAAAATAAATAAACAGAATAAACAGGAAATAAAAACAGAAGAACGTAAGCATAAGGCTGGCGGAGGGCTTAGTTTAATAAGAGCATCAGTGGATGCAGATACGACAAAATAGATGGCGCCAACCGGAAGACACAGGCAAATAACGAAATCGGCAGAAGGTGATGACGTCAGCCGGAAGATACAGGCAATAACGGAATCGGCAGAAGGTGATGACGTCAGCCGGAAGATGGGTGACGTCAGCCGGAAGATACAGGCAATAACAGAATCGACAGAAGGTGATGACGTCAGCCGGAAGATGGGTGATGTCAGCCGGAAGATACAGGCAATAACGGAATCGGCAGAAGGTGATGACGTCAGCCGGAAGATGGATGACGTCATCCGGAAGATGTGTTTTAAAACAGGCGGAATTGCACTACTCACCGATGGATCGAGTAAGACAAAATAGATGACGTCATCGGAAGATGTGATGACGTCATCGGCAGATATAAGCAGTAAACGTAATCGGCAGAAGAAAAAGCTATGGCAAAATCACTCTTTGGTGGTGGATGCGAATAAGACAAAATGTGAACAGTGACTATCGGTGGATGCACACTTAAAACAGCAGTGAACGTGATCGAAAGATGTAGTTTAAAAGGAGCAGAATTTGGCAACTTTTGACATGAAGACATACAAACAGAGAGCATAAAAACAGAAGACATGAAAGTCTCAAACTCTCAAACCAGTTCAAAAACCATATTTTTTCGAACACACAGAAAACATGACAGAAACTTAAGAAAGATCACACTACATGGATAGCTCTAAAACCAGAAACTATCCATGCACAGACTAACAGAGAATATTCCAAACAAATTTCAGAATACTTCAAAACATAATTCAACTGTCAAATACAGAGGTTTTAAACATCAATACAGATTCCATACATCGTTTTACAAACCACAAAGTGGTACAAAACTGGACCTACATTTCAAATGTTTTAAAACTTCAAAAGATGATACAATATTGGACATAACTTCAGAAAACACATTCTCACAGGATTAACTCATGTCTGACTGCAGCAGCCAAACCCCGTGAGCTCGATCCTCCAACTACATCAGCTTGTCATTTTGAGGCACAAGGTCCTCATCTGAAGTATCCGTACCTACAACAGAGAGTTCATCTATGAGCCTAGAGCTCAGTAAGAACATGGAATGCAGTGTGCATATGCTATGCATGAACATTTTCAAATACATAAACATTACATTACGTTTCACTGGACAGGAAGGTATAAGTGGGAAGAGGAGCTGGCGCAACAGGAGTACATGCCACAACAGGACATAACAGGAGTACATGACAGGATGCTAGTCCTCGTCCACACTTAACTATACATTTCATTACAGGTTTTATCTTACTTAACTTCAAACCGTGTGCAGAAAACATTTTCATGACTTTCAGAGAAAAACGTGTATGCATGAACATTCATAGACAGACAACAGAATAATAAGCAGGATATAAAACAGAACACACTTAACCTAAAATATAACCTGTAGTTTAACTACCCAACAGAAATCACGACAACATAAAACCTAGTATCTCCGTATTGTAGGGCCTTAAGGGTCAAACCTATAAGTATGAACTTACCTGTCTGCTGCGGTGTAAGATGCTCGAATGTCCCTGGAATGCTCGGATCTATAGTACGCATGCAAAGGAATTAAACAGCTGCAAATGCTAACTAATAAGTTGGTAAGATATGCAGCAGACTCTACTAAATCCTTCAGAACACAGTCTATCGTGTTTTTATCCAAAACAGAAGTTTATTCCATATTATCGAAATCTTTAACTCCAACAAGAACTCACATTATAACCTATTCAACTTGATAACTTTTGTGGATGGTTACCTTTGTTGGAAGAAACAGAAGAAAAACTGGGAAAGCAAAGTGTTGGTATTTTGTCAAAATAGCCAGAAAGAAAGAACAGGGAGTAGTGAGAAGAAACAGATGAGAAGTGAGGGTTTCACGAAGGAGGAAGAACTTAGCTTCTTCATCAAGTCGCCAGATGTCACTCAACCATTGGTTTTCTCTCAACCACCTTAATTGTTTACCTACTTTGCCCTTCCATTGATTTTTAACCAAATTGGTTTGTTTTGATTACACTTAGTTTGGTTTTCCAATTAAACGTCCAAACAAATTTGAAAGAGAATATTCATTGTATTAATATACAATTAATCCCACTTAAATGATTACATGGCAAAACGCCGGGTGTTACACTGATATAGTGCGTCAACAGTCTGATCAATTAGGAGTGCTGTTGAGCCGAGAGACACAAGGAAGTGCCAACTCGGGTTCGAGTAGTGAACATTCTGAAGATAGATTCCGGAGACTAAGACCACCCACGTTTGATGGACAGTCATCTGATCCAGTCATTGCTGAGGGATGGCTTAGAAAGATTGAGAGTATGTTTAGGTGTGCCAACATAGGAGAAGGAGATAAGGTCACGTTGGCAACATTTCATTTAGCTGGAGAAGCTCAACTCTGGTGGGAAACAATAGAGACCACCACAGATGTTTTAGTGATGCCTTGGTTACAATTCAAGGACCTTTTCTATGGGAAGTATTTTAACAGCACTGTCCAGACTGCGATGAAGTTGGAGTTTCTGAACTTGAAGCAGACAGGGTCTGTGGCTGATTACAGTAGGCAATTCGAGTCCCTTGTCCAGGTTTGCTGGACATTTTGCTCATAAGGACGAGGATAAGGTGTTCAAATTTGTGCATGGACTGAAGCCGGAGATTTACCGAGGAGTCAAATACTGTGGCATTAAAGGCTTGACATTTAGTGATGTTGTGTCCACTGCTCTTGAAGTGGAAAAAGCTGAAGGGAAGTGTGCTGGACCAAAGGAGGTTCCACAAAAGTTTATCCAGCCCCACCATCAGAGGGGAATGAAGAGGCATATTGAGGGCCAGAGTGGCCAAGGATCTGGAAAGAAGGTACCGAATACCCAGAAGTTCCCTCAGTGCCCGAAATGTTCGAAGAATCACTCGGGGGAGTGTAGATTTGGAACTGGTAAGTGCTTCAACTGTGAAGAAGCAAGGCGGAAGATGTAAATAAACCGGGCGGAAGAAGCAAGGCGGAAGATGTAAAGTGAAAACAGGTAGAAGTTTACTGTTCACCGGCAGAAGTGAACTACAGGCAGAAGTTTACTGTTCACGGGCAGAAGTGAACTACATTTATCAGGAAGACATATGAACAGGGAGCATAAAAACAGATGGCATAAAACTTCAAAAACCGATTTCAAAACATGATTTTGGACAGGATGAAAAACATGACAGAAGTTTAAGAAGTCGAACTGCATGGATAGCTCTAAAACCAGAGACAATCCATGCACAACCAAAAGAGAAAATCCCAAGCAATTCCAGAATATTTTAAAACATACATTCAACTGTCAAACAGAAGTTTTAAATACATCAACAGAAAGTTTGTACATTGTTTTAAAATCCCAAAAGCTGTACAGAATTTGACATAACTTTAGAAAAATACATTCTCACAGGAAATACATTTGTCTGACTACAGCAACCACCCCATGAGCTCATCCCGCCAACTACATCAACTCATCATTTTGAGGCACAATGTCCTCATCTGGAAGAT
Organism: Begonia masoniana; assembly: GCA_022432975.1. Classification (NCBI taxonomy): domain Eukaryota; kingdom Viridiplantae; phylum Streptophyta; class Magnoliopsida; order Cucurbitales; family Begoniaceae; genus Begonia; species Begonia masoniana. The sequence goes on from CM039502.1 coordinate 11,666,564, forward strand.
CCATACCTACAACAGGGAGTTCAACTATGAGCCTAGAGCTCAGTAAGAACATACAATGTAAAGTGATGCACGTGCTATGCATGAACATTTTCAAATACATGAACATTACATTACATTTCACTGGACAGGAAGGTATAAGTGGGAAGAAGAGCTGGCGCAACAGGAGTACATGCCGCAACAGGAGTACATGCCACAACAGGACATAACAGGAATACATGACAGGATACCAGTCCTCGTCCACACTTAACCATACATTACATTACAAGTTTTATCTTACTTAACTTCAAACCGTGTGCAGAAAACATTTACATGACTTTCAGAGAAAACGTGTATGCATGAACATTCATAGACAGGCGACAGAATAGTAAGCAGGATATAAAACAAAACACACTTAACCTAAAACATAACCTACGGTTTAACTACCCAACAAAAATTCCGACAACATAAAACCTAGTACCTTTGTATTGTAGGGCCTTAAGGGCCAAACCTATACGTATGAATTTACCTGTTGCTGTAGAGTTGCAAGTCTTGAACGTCTCGGTTATGCACGGACCTAAAACATGCACGTAAATAAAATAAACAGAGCTGCAAATGCTAACTAATAACTTGGTAGAATATGTAGCAAACTCCATTCAAACCTTTAGAAAACACACCAACGTGTTGTCATACAAAAACAGTGAGTTTTCTCCAAAATACCTTAACCCTAAACTTCCACAAAACTCACATCTTAACTTGTCCAAACTCGTTAACTAGGTTAGATGATTACCTTTGCTGAAGGAAACAGAAGAAAATAGGTGAAACAAGGTTTTTGGAAGTTTGTCTCAATCGCCTGAAAGAGAGAACAGAGAGGAGGATGAAAATGAAGGTTTATGTAGAAGAGAAGAGAAGATGAGACAATAGGTAGGTTTCTCAGCAAGTTATGGAAATTTGACAACCATCCATTGGCTCCCTCCCACCTACCTTAATTCCTTCCCAATTTAGCCCTCCATGCATTTCTAACTATTGGTTTTTAACTAAATTATTATTTAGTTCGCCGAATCGGTTTTACGAATAATTCATATTCAATTGAAACAATCGGCAAAATTGCCGGGTGTTACAGCTGTGGACAACAGAAGTGGACGACTGTTTTAAAGAACAACGTGGACGACTGTTCACAGAACAGAATGGACAACTGTTTTAAATGTATCCAAACGCATGGACGACTGTTGGATTTGCATGGATCCCACCGAGGTGTGTTATCCCAATGCATGTCTTTCATTTGTGGGGGCCGGTATCAAGTGTAGTTCTTCATTTTTGTTTTAATTTAATTTATATATCAATGTATTTTATAATTCTAGCATCATATCTTAAATATTTTTTTAAAATAATTGCTGTCATTTACAAATATTTGCCTTTTGAAAATAATAAATGTAATTTATTTAGACAAAAAATGAGATATTCCAAAAAAACAAATTTTTATTTCAATTGAAAATTAAAATAAATTAACAAGTGACAAAAAGTAAATTTTTGGCCAAAAAAAAAAAGAAGGTAATTGTTAATTTGAATTCTGTATTTTTGGAGTAAAGACAACTATTATTTTGTATTTTTTTTCCCGACAGTTCAAACTCATACTGTCACAAATTAGCAATTTAAACTTTTGAAGTTAAGGGCGTTCATGGTTCGGTTTTACATAGAACCAAACTGAACCAATTTATATCGGTTATAGTAGTTTTATAACCAAACTATTGTTTTTATTATAGTGACTGAACTTAAACTGGACCAAAACTTTCAATTCGATTCCGGCTCAATGTAGAAAATACATATTTTTAATTTTATATATTTATATAAAATTAATTTTTACCAATATAAATTTAACAAAAATAATTCTAAACACAACAATATTTAAAACACAAAGGATGAATGTGACAACCCCCGACCCGATCGGGGTCGGCGATGTGATGACCCGGATGTGTAAGTATGTGTACGATGGCTGGACGAACCGAAACCCGGATGGCGGTACGTCCGTGCGGGCGAACCGGAAGGTGACGGGTCGTAAAAATGGGGTTGTCACAATCCCACATCGCTTGGGGAAGTATGTGGAAATGAAACATATGTAAGAGACCCTCCCAACATAGCGAGACGCGTTTTGGAGCACGATTGGCAACGGTTCTCATAAGAACTCTAAAGTTAAAAGTGCTTCGGCGAGAGCAATCCCAGGTTGGGTGACCTTCCGAGAAGTTCTCGCCAAACAAAGCCGTGAGGGGAGGATATTGTGCTACTGCCCAATCCCCAGAGCGAACAATATCTTGCTGGGAAACGGGGTCGTTACAGGCGAGCCTCACTTCAGATATTAGGAACGTGAAGTAGTTTTTTTGAACTTTTAAAATGGCTAGACATAAAATCAAAGGCATAAAATGGAAAACAGAAATGCAGAAGTTGTGGACGACATAAGTGCAGAAGCTATGGACGACAGAAGTGCAGAAGCTGTGGACAACAGAAGTGGACGACTGTTTTAAAGAACAACGTGAACGACTGTTCACAGAACAGAATGGGCAACTATTTTAAAGAACAGCGTGGACGATTGTTTTAAAGAACAACGTGGACGACTGTTTTAAAGGACAGAACGGACGACTGATTTTAAAGGGCAGAATGGACGACTGTTTTTTTTTTTTAAATTCAACACTTCACCGATCGATCTGCTACCACAGCCGATCGATCGGCTACCTCTCTGTTTGACAATTTACATCTCTTGACACAAAAAGCTTCAAACTTCAAAAACCCGATTCAAAACATAAGTTTGGACATATCAGAAAAACATGACAGAAGTTCTAAAATCTAACTGCATGGATAGCTCTAAAGCCCAAGACAATCCATGCATAACCTAAAAGAAAAGACTCCAAGCAGTTCCAGAATATTTCAAAATATATATTCAACTGTCAGAACAGAGGTTTTAAAATATCAACACAAAGTCTATACATCATTTTAAAATCCCAAAAGCTGTACAGAACTTGATATACACCTCAAAAATACACTCCCACAGGTTCAAAATATGTCTGGCTGCCACAACCACCTCATGAGCTCGTCCCGCCAACTGCATCTACTCGTCGGCCTGAGGCACAAAGTCCTCATCTGGAGGATCCATACCTACAACAGGGAGTTCAACTATGAGCCTAGAGCTCAGTAAGAACATACAATGCAATGATGCATATGCTATGCATGAACTTTTGAAATACATGTACATTACTTTACATTACGTCAAGTGCACAGAAGGTATAAGTGGGGTTTATAGAGGAACTGGCGTAACAAAAGTGCACTATCAAGCACATAACAGAAATACAGAACAGAAATACAGAACAAGATGTCAGTCCTCGTCCAACACTTAACCGTACATTACATTACAGATTTTATCTTTCTTAACTTCAAACCTCGTACACAAAATATTTACATGACTTTCAAGAAAACGTGTATGCATGAACATTTATGGTACTTAAACATAACTTAAACAGGCTACAGGATAACAAGCAAAACAAAAAGCAAACTCATTCAACTTAGAACTTAACTTACCACCTAACTACCCGACAACCAAAAACCTAGTATCTCCGTGCTGTAGGGCCTTAAGGGCCAACTTATACGCATGAACTTACCTGTTGTTCGTAGTGTTGCAAACTTTGTACGCACGTCCTCGGCGATCCACGAATCTACATCATGCACGATCAAAAATGAACCACGTTGAAAAATGCTAACTAATCAAACTTAGTAGGATTCTCTCTAAGCTCCATCAAACCCTTAGATAACATTCTAACGTGTTTTCCCTATAAAATCAACGAGTTTTCTCCAAAACCTTAACCCTAAACTTCAAAAAAACTAACGTTTTAACTTGTCCAAACTCGTTAACTATAGTAGATGATTACCTTAGGCAGAGAAATAGAAAGAAACTGAGGAGATCAGAGGAGCTTTGATAGTCGTTCGTCGTCTGGAAGAGAGAAGGCAGAAAGGAAAAGAAGAAAATGAGGAGTGTTTTACGTAGAGGAGAAGAGAAGAAGGAAGAGAGAGATAGCAAAGCTTCTCCAACAAGCTTGGACACTTGGCTCTCATCCATTGGCTCTCTCCCAACCATCTTAATTTCTACCCAAATTACCCCTCCATTGGTTTCTTACCAATTTCGCTACATAGTTCGTTGTTTCGGTTACTCCCTAGTTTGGTTTCTCCGAAATCTCCTTATTCCACCAAATAATCCAATAAATTCCTAGGGTTCTAACAAAACTTCCCCATTTCTGAGCATAATAATTAAAAACCGTAACACCGAAAAATCTCGGATGTTACAATGAATTATTGATTTCTCGTTTAAGTAAAATTTCATTGGATAATGTTAATCGTGGTCAAAATATATACTTTTCACACAAGCATAGAGAGAAAAAAAGAAATATTTTTATTGCAACTAAAAAAAATATCTCTAAATTAAGCAATAGTCAAACTAAAATTTTATCAAATATCAAATTTTATCGGTTCGATCCGGTTAGTATCGGTTTTGAACTATCAAAATGAAAACCAAACCGATAAAATCGATTCTCAAAAAATAGAACCAAATTTTGGTTCTTTAAAATTTAAAACCAACCCGAACCAAACCATATCGATTGGTTGGTCCTGTTCACAGTTCTGGTTCGATTTTGAACACCCCTACTTGAAGTTAAAAAAACTCCTTAACTTTATTTGTGTATTTTATTACGTATACATATGTATATAGGTTTCTCTTTTATTATTTCTAGAGTTTTGCTGAAAGAATTGGATTCCTTTACTAACGCCACGCAGTCAACTCCTTTTGTTAAAATAACTTACATGGAGTCTTTGCGCCTAGCCTTTTTGTTTTTTTCGTTCTTGTTTTCGAAACCATTATTGATTTGCAATTGCAACTTTGTTAATGCGACATTTTTATATTACGTGTATTGTATTTAGTATCCGAAGAAAAATAAATAAGCATCTACATAATATAGAATCTATATTTTACAAATTATTTTTAAAAGGTCAGAAGCATGTGAAAATATCTATGCTCATTACTTACAAGATATTATGTCATAATTTACTGACTAGAATAAAGACACCCTTAACTTTTTTTTTTTTTTGACCCATAGATCCTCAATCAACTATGCATTAAAGTCTCTACTGTATAATCATCTATCTGAGATTAAGTTAGAAAATTTAATACTCAAAATTATTAAAATTGTTGCGTCATATATTATTTTTTTTTTTTTGAAAATCCTCCATAGAAAATATCACTTGACAAAGACGTGATTTTTCTATAATACCCTTAGTTACGTACACTTAATTACTATATCCTGCTGACTAAAATGAAACTATAATAATATTTTTTTGGATTAATTAATTATGCTTTTACATAAAAATATTGAAAGAACTTGTAAGGAAACTTACTATTCTTACTTTCTCTATTAAATAAATTAATTATATGAAATAACAAAAGATGTCAACTTCTTAGATTAATGCCAAAAAATATTTAAAATACAAAATAATTTTTACTCCAAATTAAACGATTTTAACTTTATTCTTTTTTTTTTAAATTTAAAAAGATTTGTTCTTTTTTTTTTAAATATAAATATCTTGGTTCAACTGCAAACTAATTAAAAAAAAATCCAAGTTATGATTTAATATTATGTTTAAAATTTTCTACATTTATATTTAAACTATATTTATATTTGAATCGAGAATATATTTCTTATATTCATCAGCTAAAAAGTTACAGAGTAACTAATTTTATCTCTAAGCAAAAAAAAATTTTAAATAAAAATTTAAAAAATCTCATATTTTTTCAAAAGAATTTAAAATAAACAATAAATATAAGAAGAAGTTTCTAGATTTGAAAATAAATATAAAAGTAAAGATTCAATAACCATTATCACCTGCACACACACACTCTGCTCTAGGTTTTTCTTTTTTGCTTTCTTCGTCTGGATTACTGAGCTTGAATCTCTGTTAAAACATGGCTACCATTTTACCCTTTTCCATGTTTAACAGACAAAGCAACTCGTTAATCTCAACATTTGAAGACGACGAAAAAAGGATATCTTTTTCACTTTCACGTCTCTTTGTTTTTCTTCTGTTTTCTCGACCTAATTCGTCAACTTTCTGGGTATCCAAACAGGGAGAATAGGAGATCAAAACATGGCTGTCTTTTTTCTTGCTACTCCTACCCAGATCTCTCTTCGTTGGTTTCTAGTTTCAGAGACTTTTTAAAGACGACGTAATCTTTTATACATGCAAACAACCGTAAAGTCACAATTATGACAGCTTTCAAGAAAATTAAGGAAGCTAGGTATCTCTGCAGGCTTCAATTATACGTAGATCAAAGAAAATTCTATGAACTGTATTATGTATTATGAATGCCAATCAAGAAGTTCTAAGATTAACTATCTTTAAATTTCTTATTCCTTGAAAATTGAAGGTCCTTCTGCAGCCGCTCATGCGATGATGGCGAGGAAGATAATAATGGCGATAATTGCCACTTATTGTGTTTTTCCTTATTGGTCGGAAACTCTCATTTGATGTCCTCGCCAATGAGCGAATCTTCTTCTCTAGTCTTGATAATTTGACGGTGTACTACCCAAGAATATTTTCTTTGATCTCCCACACTCGCCAGAAACTGTCAGCTAAGTTATCTCTACGCGGGAATCGATATAAATTCTGGCGTCGAGATATCTTAGCTGACAATTTCCTGCGAGTGTGGGAGATTAAAGAAAATATTTTGAGATAGTGCATAGTCACAAATTATAAGGATTAGAGAAAAAGATTCGCTCATTAGCGAGGACATCAAATGTGAGTTTCCGACCAGTAAGGAAAAACGCAATAGTTGGCAATTATCGCCATTATTATCTTCCTCGCCATCGTCGTAAGAGCGGGTGCAGAACGACCTTCAATTTTCAAGCTATAAGAAATTTAAGGTTTTTTATTCTTAGAATTTCTTGATGGCATTCATAATACATTTCATCAAATTTTCTTTGGTCTATGTATTCTTCAAGCCTGTAGAGATATCTTAGCTTCCTTAATTTTCTCGAAAGCTGCCATAGTTGTGTGACTTTCTGGTTCTTTGTATGTTTAAAAGATTACATCGTCTTTAAGGTTTCTGAGACAAGAAACCAACAAAGAGAGATTTGGGTTGAAGTAGCAAGAAAAAAAGACATCATGTTTTGATCTTTTATTCTCTCTGTTTGGGTGTCCGGAAAGTTGATGAATTATGTCAAGAAAATAGAAAAAACAAAGAAACATGAAAGTAAAATGATGATCATTTTCCCATCATCTTCAAATGCTGAGATTAGTCATCTGAGTGTCTACCGGTACGCTCTACTACAATGTCAACCGAGTTGTTGAAAACGTTTGAAAAATAAAAGCAGCGGTTACAAAATTCTCGACATAGTAGATGAAGGGGTCGATGGGTGCACTGTTTTTCTAAAGACTTTGATAATTTAAGAGAACAGCTTTGTGCAAAATACCGAATCTAAGAATTATAATGAAGCGCTGCCAAATTCATTTGAGAATTCAAATATTAAGCTTACTTCTCACATCAACTTGAGATTTTCTCATCGAGAGAGTGTGAGATTTCACTCATTGTGGAACATCTAAACTAGTTCCTAAAATCAAGCTTTCAAATGAACAATCCTAAAGGCTAGTTCTGTTGACAAAGGCAATGTGTACATCTTCGACAGCAATAGATATCAGTAAAATCAATATAACAAGGTCAAAATCCTATAATCAGTAGAATTTTTCTGTTCTTTGTTGCATAAAACGTTATAGATACAATTTAATGAAGCCCAATTGCAATAGTTTCAGACGATTTAATTTGAGTAAACCATTTGAAAGAGAACACAAATAGTTCCGATTGAAACCTAAGAAAACTAGATCGATTAGGCTGACAAAGTGCAGGGATACCGAAACGTGGAGCCCAACTATTCTCAAATGGTGAAAAGGAGTTGAAAATGACGAGAGGGATAAAGAGAGCGAACACTGCAAATTCATTGCCGAGTTCAACAGCTACTTCTTGGTAGCTAGCTTTCACGCAAATCCTCTCTCTCGAGCAAATGATAACGAACAGAACCCTTACTACATCCAAAAGCTATCTCGAGAGTGTAGGTTTGGTCCCGCCTTATGTACCAGTCCAGGAGGCGTTCCATTTTCAGATGTGGCACATCGATGTGGTAACACCCACATCATCCCCACCCACTCTAAGGATCAGACCGCCTCGGTCGGCGTTTCGTCGAACCCCTAAGTGGGATGTGTAAAACACTCATCATGGATTAGCAACAAGCTCTGATACCAAATGATGGAGAAATGAACTGGGAACGACGCGCTAAACAGAAGCTAAAACGGAGAAAGTTCGGTGCTCTCAGGTTTAATTGAAGAACACCCAAAAAACAGAGACAAAACACGTAAAAAACAGAAAGACAAACAGAGGATAACGTGGAATGGGTGTTGTGGATTACCTGATGAGCGTGAGGTAAACGAACCTTTAAACTCTTCAGAGGATGACGATAAGATGGATGGAATGATGTTAGCTCCACTGTTGGATCGACCGGCAACTACAACACCTTTCAGATGAAGAGTTCTCCGAGAACGAAGAACGCACCAGCAAATGGTCCAGTTCTTCCACCCTTCTTCTGGTTTCCAATCCCTTGGCTGATTGAAGAGAAGGAGTGGCTGTAAGAGGATACCAAGTGACCGAAACTTGGTTGACAATGGATAACCTCTCGGATGTTACACACCGAGAATGAACGTGAGAAAACTGACGGATCCCTTCGATTTGAGAAGATAAACTTCACTAGATATTCATTCATCAAAACTGTCTACAGAAGCTGCAAATCGAGCTTAAATACAAGGTGAGAATCGGTTCTGGAAAAACCAGAAAGAAGCAAATGAAAATAGCTATTGTGAGAATATAGCCGTTGAAGCGCTCCTGATACTGTTCACGCGCTGTAACGACCCCAAAGGCTGCCACGTCACATGACTTGAAATCACTTGACTTAGCACGTTTTTCACATAAATTTTTTTTGCAAACTTTAAACTAAACTTTAAAATATTTATCCCTTTAACCCCACTTGAAATCAATAGAAAACGTTTGAAAAACACGTTGCGAAATACACCTTGAAAATAATAAATTTTTTTTAAACACGCTTCATGTAAACAGTGCTGGTCACAGTTCATGTGAACAGTACTGGTCACTGTTCATGTGAACAATGCCCCGCACATGTGAACAGTGCTCGCGTCAGTGTTCATGCTCAGATGAGGCGTTACATCGCCCCACGCCCTGTGGGGCGATGGAATTTCACCCATGTGGGGCGACACATCGCCCCACACCCTGTGGGGTGATCTTATGCCAACCTCTTTTTTTTTTCTTTTGATTTCTTACAACGTTTCATAAAGTTCACTCAAAATTTCCCATAGCCTATCAATCCATTTAAAATCTCTTCAAAACATGCTTCCAACTCAAATTCATAAAATCAAATAGAAAATACATAGCGGAAACTTAAAACACATGGAAAAACCTTTGTACTCAAAACAATTGTTCAAAACATAAGATTTTTCCAAGAAAATCACAAAATCATCAAAATTCCTTATTCTTTTCTTAATTTGTAAACATATACCACAAGTTTGCTTGGAGCATAACTCACGAGTCGGAATCGCCTTGCCAAGCACAAAACGCCCGCCACATGCACCTTCTATCAACCGGCCTATCCATCGACTTCAGGGAGAACTTCCTCACCTTCAATTTCTTTACCTACATCACAAGGTTCAAATTATAAGTCTAATGCTTAGTAAGAGGTGTACATATATGAAAGAATGCTCATGTAATGCATGCTCAAAAATCATGTCAATTTACTTGTTTCTTATTCTTTTCATTTGACATGGATTAAGGGGGCTCATGCAGGGGAGTAGGCAGGGGTTCGTGTACATGGTCCTTACGGACAGGTTTCATGGTCCATTACATGGACAAGTGACATGGTCCCTCGAGAGAGACAGAAATCATAACCATACTGCCCCAACTCGCACTTAATTATTACGTACATTTCATATTCTTGTTTTTCTTTATATTTCCTTTACATAAATCATCCATGTAAACCATTTTATATGCTTCTTTGGGAAAACATGATGCGTGGGACATGAATGCACATATATACATAATTCTTAAACATTAACATATAACCTACTCAAAGAAAACTCATCATCAAACATCCTCAAACAATTCACAATAAAATATCAAAACCATCATCAGACATAACATCCTAGTATCCTTGCGAAGTAGGACCCTAATGGCCGAACACCTAACACACACTTATCTGGATTCCTTAGCAAGTCATGCACTACACCTTAAGCTTTCTCCACCTAAGACATTTCACATCTCAGTATTAAAATCAATCCTAAACAAACCGAATTCTAAACTAAACACAACTCCTATCTAAGGCAATTTCTTAGAAATTCCGGTATGGATTCCCCGCATTATACACTATCTCCAACATCCAAGACAATAACAGTCTCACAGCTAAAATCGATTACAATCCATTAAATTCAGAAATCCAACGTGCAGGGAACAATAATTTCAACATTAATGGCATTTATGGTTTCTAACTACCACCTTATCGAAAGCTCTACCATTAATAGCCATTAATATTCAAAACCCATCAATTACTAACATTACTCTACAATTTCAAAACCCTAGAATCTCCAACCCTGACCGATTTCAACCCTAAACCAAAAACTTAACGCATAAACCACTTAGATCTTACCTAGAACTTTAAACCTTGAAAAAAGCGGAAGAGAAATCGGTGTTGGAGGAAGGATCGTTGGCCGGCGAGAAGAAATCTCCTGACGAAGGAAAGGAAATCGCAGGAGAGGAGGGGGAAAGAAGCTGTATGCAAAAGAGAAGAAGAATCGTGGACGGAGAGAGACAAAAGTGAGGGAGAGTGATTTAATAAAAATTTTAAATCTAAATTATCATTTTGCCCTTCAACATAAATCGCTAACTAAATTGTTACGTAGTCCGTCGGTTTAGATTCTTCGTAATTTCTTCATTTCATTTAACCTCTCAATTTAATTCTTAAAGTTTCAATAAAATTTTTCGTTCGCGAAATGATATTAAAATTCTCCGTTTCTGAGCATATAATTAGAAATCGTAACACTAAAAATTCTAGGTGTTACATCCTACCCTCCTTAAACAAAAATTTTGTCATCAAAATTTGCTTATACAAAAAATTTCGGATACTTGTCCATCATGTCTTGCTGTCGTTTCCACGTGGCTTCCTCCATGTTGTGATTCATCCATAATACTTTCACTAGTGGGATCTCTTTGTTTCGTAACACCTTTACTGACGATTCGAGGATTCTCACTGGTTTCTCTTCATACGTCAAGGTTGGCTGAATCTCGATGTTCACCGGCTCTACCACATGAGTCGGGTCACGTATGCACTTCCTCATCATTGATACGTGGAAGACATAGTGGACTCCGTCCATAGATGAAGGCAGTTGTAAGTTATAAGTCGTACTTACAATCCTCGCCAAGATAGGGAACAACCCAATGAACTATGGATTGAGCTTTCCTTTCTTTTTGAACCGCATAACTCCTCTGAACAGTGAGATCTTTAGGAAAACTTCATCTCCGATAGCGAACTCCATATCTCTTCTTCTTTGGTCCGGGTAACTCTTTTGTCAGCTTTGTGCGGTCTCCATCCTTTGTCTAATAACAACAATTTTCTTAGACATCAACTGTAACATTTCAGGACCTACTAGCTTCGCTTCTCCGACTTCGTCCCAGTACAAGGGCGATCTACACTTTCTGTCATACAACCCTTCATACGGAGCCATACCAATAGTGGATTTGTAGTTATTGTTATAAGAAAACTCGATTAATGGCAGATATCGGCTCCATGATGCCTGAAACTCTAGCACGCACGCTCTCAACATATTCTCTAATATCTGAATCGTCCGCTCAGATTGTCCATCTGTTTGAGGATGAAAAGTAGTGCTAAAAGTCAGCTTCATCCCCATAGAGCTTTGCAAACTCTTCCAAAATCTCAAGGTGAACCTAGGATCCCGATAAAAAACAATCGATACCGGAATCCCATGTAACCTGATAATCTCCTGGACATACAACTTTGCAAATTGGTTCATCAAATAGGTCATCCTCATAGGCAGGAAGTTGGCTGATTTCGTCAGTCTTTCTACTATAACTCATATGCTTTCATGGCCTTTGGTCTCCTCGGCAAACCAACCACAAAATCCATAGCGATGTTCTCCCATTTCCACTCCAGGATCGGTAACGACTGAAGAGTACCTCCCGGCCTTTGATGTTCTGCCTTGACTTGCTGGCAAACTATGCATGCTTCTACGTACTTGGCAACATCTCTCTTAAGATTTGGCCACCAATAGTGCAGCTTCAAGTCTCGGTACATCTTGGTGTTACCTGGATGCACTGAGAAAGAAAACGAGTACGCTTCTACCAAAATCGACTTTCGTAACTCTTTGTCTCTAGGGACATACCATCGATTCCTGAATTTCAGAATATCATCCTCTGAATGGCTGAACTCAGAAGAAGTGTCTGCCAACTTGCTTAAAATATTCCTTTTCTCCTTTGAATCTTTCTGCTGAGCCTCTTTAATCCGGTCTAAAATAGTCGGCCGAATGGATAACTCTGAAAGAATGGCCGATAGTTCTAAAACTATTTCCAAATCAAACTTTTGAACTTTATTCTTTAGAGGCACTAACATGGCTGACACCGTAGATTGCAGCGTTGCTAACATTCTACTCAATGCATCGGCTACCGCATTAGCCTTACCAGGATGATACTTGATCTCGATATCATAATCCTTGATGAATTCTAGCCATCGTCTTTGTCTCATATTCAACTCTTTCTGAGTAAAGATGTACTTTAGACTTTTGTGATATGAAAATACCTCACATTGTATCCATACAGGTAATGTCTCCATATTTTTAGTGTAAACACCACTGCAGCCAATTCAAGATAGTGTGTAAGGTAGTTTTGCTCATAACTTTTTAGTTGCCTGGAAGCATATGCAATTACTTTCCCATCTTGCATCAGTACACACCCCAAACCAATTTTAGAAGTGTCGCAGTAAACACTGAATTTCTCATCTTCCTCAGGGAGAGATGAACTGTTGTCAACTTTTGTTTCAATGTCTGAAAGCTCTTTTCACAATCATCAGATCATAAATACTTTATATCTTTCTTCGTCAAACTAGATAAAGGCTTAGCTACCAACGAAAATCCTTCGATAAACTTCCTGTAGGAACCTGCTAATCCCAGGAAACTACGCACCTCACTGGCATTTCTCGGTTGTGGCCACTCCTTCACAGCTCGTATTTTCACTGGATCAACGAAAATGCTCTCATCGAAGATGACATGACCCAGAAAGTTAACTTTGTCAAGTTAAAATTCGCACTTCGAGAACTTGGCATATAATTGGTGCAGCTTTAAAGTTGTCAAAACAATCTTCAGGTGCTTTACGTGCTCATCTCTAGTCTGAGAATACACCAATATATCATCGATGAAGACAATAACGAACTTGTCTAGATACTCCCGAAACACCAGATTCATCAAATCTATGAATGTTGCGAGAGCATTCGTCAATCCAAACGACATTACCAGAAATTCATAATGCCCATATATGGGTTCTAAACGCCGTTTTTAGAATATCATTAGCTTTGATCTTTAGCTGGTAATAACCCGAGCGCAAGTCAATTTTTGAAAACACCTTCACCCCTTTAAGTTAGTCAAACAGATCATCAATCCGAGGCAGGGGATATTTATTTTTGATGGTCAGTTTATTCAGCTTCCTGTAGTCAATGCGCATTCTTAGGAACTCATCCTTCTTCTTGACAAACAGAACAGGTGCACCCCAAGGAGATAAACTAGGGAGTACAAAGCCCTTATCCACCAACTCTGTCAACTGGGTCTTTAATTCCTTTAGCTCCACTGGTGCCATACAGTAAGGATTCTTAGAGACTGCCGAGACACCAGGATAAACGCCGATCACGAATTCTATTTCTCGGTTTGGAGGTAACTCCGGCAGGTCGTCTAAGAATACCTCTGGAAATTCGTGGACTACTGAAATGTCTTGAATCTTTGGTTCACTTCTCTTCTGTATGACAATCACATTGGCCAGAAAACCCATGCACCCACTCCTTAATAATTGTTGGGCTTCCATGGAGGATACAACTAACACCTTACTCAATTTTAGTATTGCTTGAAAAGAATATTAGTCTCCATTCGGAGGTCAAAAATCTACTAATCCAAATCTGCAGTTGATGGTGCCATGGTGTCTGAATAACCACTTCATCCCCAGAATAACTTCGTATCCCTTCATATTAATTATAACCAGCTCCGCGTATAACTTCTTGTCCTCTACAGATATGATATCACCTTTCACCACTTGATCTGAGTGTAATGACTCACCCGACGGTAACATGACACTATAGAATTTATCAACCGGCATAGCCCACAAATTCCACTTACATACAAACACAGTTGCTATAAAAGAATGAGTCGCACCCGTGTCTATAAGTGTGAATGCAGGTTCACCGTAAATCAAAATTATACCTGTTATGACATAATGTTGAACCACTTCATCGTCCTCAATCAGGGCGAAGACTCTCGGTGTCACCCTCGTCTAATTCCTAGTCAGCATTGGACAATCCTTGATTATGTGGCCAACTTCGTTGCATAGGAAACACCGGCCTGTATAGAGCTTGCACTCCCCAAAATGGTTCCTCTGGCAGGTAGGGCACTGAGGAGCTTGAGAAGTCCCTTGAGGTTGCTTGCCCTTACCTTGGTCTATAGGGGTATTGTTGGGCCTTTTTACGCCCCTATGTTCTTGTGGCTGCCACCCCCTGTTCTGTTGTGGCTGCAGTTGTACCTCTCTGAAGAACTTCCTCGGTGGTTCTCTTTGTTGTTGCCTTTGTTGCTGCATTTTCATCTCGATATCATCTAATTCTAGGGCTTTTGCTACAACCTTGTGATATGACATGTCACCGATGCCTGCAGTTTTCACTCCTTTTACAATCTCCAACTTTAACCCATGGACAAACCGATACACCTTATCCTATTCCTGTAACGACCCCGTTTCCCAGTAAGATATTGTCCGCTCTGGGGATTGGGCCGCAGCACAATATCCTCCCCTCACGGCTTTGTTTGGCGAGAACTTCCCGGAAGGTCACCCAACCTGGAATTGCTCTCGCCGAAGCACTTTTAACTTCGGAGTTCTTATGGGATCCGTTGCCAATTGTGCTCCAAAACACGTCTTGCTAATTTGAGAGGGTCTCTTTTACATATGTTTCATTTCCATGTACTTCCCCAAGCGATGTGGGATTGTGACAACCCCCTCTTTACCACCCGGGATTCGCATATACTCGAGTCCGGGATTCACCTACACTCGGCTTAGGTCCCGAGGTTTGCCCCTCAACCCGAGGTTTTCCCCGCAGTCGTACACATACGTTCACATTCGGGTCATCACAATCACCCCCCCCCCCCCCTCGGGGGCCCAACGTCCTCGTTGGCCACATTTCCGGTTGGGTACAGGCTCTGATACCATTTGTAACGACCCTGTTTCCCAGCAAGATATTGTCCGCTCTCGGGATTGGGCTGTAGCACAATATCCTCCCCTCACGGCTTTGTTTGGCGAGAACTCACCGAAAGGACACCCAATCTGAAATTGCTCTCGCCGAAGCACTTTTAACTTCGGAGTTCTTATGGGATCCGTTGCCAATTGTGCTAAAAAACGCGTCTTGCTAATTTGGGAGGGTCTCTTTTACATATGTTTCATTTCCATGTACTTCCCCAAGCGATGTGGGATTGTGACAACCACCTCTTTACGACCTGGGATTCGCCTATACTCGAGTCCGGGATTCGCCTACACTCGGCTTAGGTCCCGAGGTTTGCCCCGCAACCCGAGGTTTGCCCCAAAGTCGTACTCATACGTGCACATTCGGGTCATCACAATAAGCCGAGTGTAGGCAAATCCTGGACTCGAGTATAGGCGAATCCTGGGTCGTAAAGAGGGGGTCGTCACAATCCCACATCGCTTGGGGAAGTATATGGAAATGAAACATATGTAAAGAGACCTTCCCAACATAGCAAGACGCGTTTTGGAGCACGATTGGCAACGGATCCCATAAGAACTCCGAAGTTAAAAGTGCTTCAGCGAGAGCAATTCCAGATTGGGTGACCTTCCGGGAAGTTCTCACCAAACAAAGCCGTGAGGGGAGGATATTGGGCTGCGGCCCAATCCCCAGAGCGGACAATATCTTACTGGGATATAGGGTCGTTACAAATGGTATCAGAGCCTGTACCCAACCGGAAATGTGGCCAACGAGGACGTTGGGCCCTCGAGGGGGGGTGATTGTGATGACCCGAATGTGTACGTATGAGTACAACTGCGAGGCAAACCTCGGGACCTAAGCCAAGTGTAGACGAATCCTGGACTCGAGTATAGGCGAATCCTGGGTCGTAAAGAGGGGGTCGTCACAATCCCACATCGCTTGGGGAAGTATATGGAAATGAAACATATGTAAAGAGACCTTCCCAACATAGCAAGACGCGTTTTGGAGCACGATTGGCAACGGATCCCATAAGAATTCCGAATTTAAAAGTGCTTCGGCGAGAGCAATTCAAGGTTGGGTGACCTTCCGGGAAGTTCTCGCTAAACAAAGCCGTGAGGGGAGGATATTGGGCTGCGGCCCAATCCCCAGAGCGGACAATATCTTGCTGGGAAAAGGGGTCGTTACACTTCCTCACTCACCAAATGGCTTGCAAAGTGAGACAAGGACTCAAATCGTCAGACATAGTCAGCCACTGATCCAGTTTAGCATAGTTGGGAAAACTCCAACTTCTTACTATTTCGGATCGCTCGACTAAAGTACTTGTCATAAAAAGCCGTTTTAAATCTCTCCCATGTCATAACTCTTCCATTTTCCGTAACCTTAATTGTATCCCACCAAAACCTGGCATCTTTCTCCAGGTGGAACACTGCACATGACACTCTCTCGCGCACCTCCACTTTGGCATAGTCAAACATGTTTTCTATCTTTCGGATCCACTCTTCAGCGCAAGTGGGATCCGAAGATTGCCTGTCAAAATTCAGAGGCCGGAGTCGCCTAAATCTTTCACTACCCGGATCCTATGAGGTACTGCCTTGACCGTTTCCATTCCCGGTCCCTTCCCTGTTCATAACTCCCGCCAACAACTGGGATTGTATCTCAACTAATGCGGTCAGTCGCTCAATAGTAGTATCTCTTTGGTCTGTTCCTCGTCTGGGTTCTCTTGGCATCTTGTTACTCCTAAACACGTTAGACACGTAAACAAACACTTAATGACATGACTCAATCTTAAACACTTACAGTTGATGAAGTGTCCTCGTGTGGCGGTTTGTGCTAGTAGGCAGTCTACATAACCGATTTTAAAACTCGGGTGCTCTGATACTGCAATTGTAACACCCCAAAGGCCGCCACGTTACATGACTTGACATCACTTGACTTAGCACGTTTTTCACTTAAAATTTTTCGCAAACTTTAAACTAAACTTTAAAATATTTATCTCTTTAACCCCACTTGAAATTAATAAAAAAACGTTTGAAAAACACGTCGCGAAATACACCTTAAAAATAATAGATTTTTTTTAAGCACTGTTCATGTGAACAATGCTGGTCACTGTTCAAGTGAACAGTGCCCATGTCACTGTTCATGTGAACAGTGTCGCGTCACTGTTCATGCCCAGATGAGACGTTACATCGCCCCATGTGGGGTGTTACATCGCCCCACGCCCTATGGGGCGTTACATCGCCCCATGTGGGTGTTACACCGCCCCACGCCCTTTGGGGTGATCTAACGCTAACCCCCTTTTTTTTCTTTTGATTTCTTACAAACGCCTCATAAAGTTCACTCAAAATTTCTAATAGCCTATCAATCCATTTAAAATCCCTTCAAAACATGCTTCCAACTCAAATTCGTAAAATCGAATAGAAAATACGTAGCGGAAAACTTAAAACACGTGGAAAAACTATTGTACTCAAAACAATTGTTCAAAACATAAAATTTTTCCAAGCAAATCATAAAATCATCAAAATTCCCTATTCTTTTCTTAATTTGTAAACATATACCACAAGTTTGCTTGGAGCATAACCCACGGGTCGGAATCGCCTTGCCAAGCACAAAACGCCCACCACGTGCACCTTCCATCAACCGGCCTATCCATCAACTTCAGGGAGAACTTCCTCACCTTCAATTTCTTCACCTACATCACAAGGTTCAAACTATAAGTCTAATACTTATTAAGAGGTGTACATATATGAAAGAATGCTCGTGTAATGCATGCTCAAAAATTATGTCAATTTACTTGTTTCTTATTCTTTTCACTTGACATGGATTAAAGAGGCTCGTGCAAGGGAGTAGGCAGGGGTTCGTATACATGGTCTTTACGGACAGATTTCATGGTCCATTACATGGAAAACTGACATGGTCCCTCGAGAGAGACAGAAATCATGACCAAACTGCCCTAACCCACACTTAATCATTACGTACATTTCATATTCATGTTTTTTTTTACATTTCCTTTACATAAATCATGCATGTAAAACATTTCGTATGTTTTTTTGGGAAAACATGATGTGTGGGACATGAATGCACATATATACATAATTCTTAAACATTAACATATAACATACTTAAAGAAAACTCATCATCAAACATCCTCAAACAATTCACAATAAAACATCAAAACCTGCTGAAGATCCTGCGTGCGTCTACGGCTGCTTCGCCTATTCCTCCCCTCACACGCCTGCTGCTGCTGCTGGCTCATCCCGTGCGCGCTATCCTCCTAGCCATGCACGCCTCCCTCCAAGTTGTGCGCGCCATTCCTATAAACCGTGGGTTGTTGCGCGCCTACTTCCTTGGTTATGATCATCAATATGCACCACTTGCTCCTTGGCTTTATTACCTTCCGTGCATGCCCTGGCTTTGACCTTGCCATCGTTCTCGTGCATCAATCCTAATCCAGAAGCATTCCAAAACATAACTAAATGTGCAAGTATCCCAAACAATAATAAGGCTATAAGTTTGTCACCAAACAAAAAGAAGGATAGTGTTTGCCCAATGCTAAAAGCCATGCATAAAAATAAGTAAATAGTTCGGTTACAAGATTTGTTAATGGGAAAACAAATTTCCTCTTCAATGCTCCTCATCCAAGTTATAAGATGACATTTACCTACAAAACTCACAAATCAGTTAGATGAAAGAGTTGTTAAAATACGTACTTTGGTTTGTGTTTGACGAATAGGAGTCCGTGACACATTTCTCTCCCTCCCTCCAAAAATGATCAGAGATATGAGTAGGGACAAAATGGTTGTGAATAAGGGCTCTTAGTGTTCTGAAAATCGCAAGATGGTTTCACCATTCTGTGTAAACTAACTTTGATCGACCTCGTGAGGGTATTTTTTTGTTAGACACGTTCAACTACTAGAGCATGCGTTTGATTGTGAACTACAGTAATAGAACAGTTGCAAATGTTGTGTCATGGTACAAAACCCTAAACTTGATCAGAGTCGTACGGGACTTTGAGATCACATAATATTATCATTATTGGATTTGATAGTTAGCCTAGTGTTATTGGCCCAGAGTTTTAATTAATTCTCTAAGGCTTCTGTTGCTTCTAATAAATTATAGTTAACGGTGGAATGGTTTGGTCTTGGTGTTATTGGCCTTGAATATGTTTTATATGAATAACAAAAGATATTAACTTCTTAGAGTGATGGCGAGAAAATTTTTAAAAAATAAAATAATTTTAAATTATATATATTTTTTAAATATTAAATATCTTGGTTCAAGTGCAAACAAATTAAACGATATTCAAGTAATGATGTAATATAAGCTCGATAATTACAGAAAGAGTTTGTTTCATTTTTAAAAGTGCATTATAAGGTTTATAATAATACCCAGCAAAATTAATTAAAAAAAAAGAGAAAAAAATTCAATTACCATTTTAATTTAATTACCATACACTCCAATATTATTTACTGATGTATCGCTTGTTAAGTCGTGTAATAATTAAGATTAATTATAAATAATTAAAATAAAAATTATTGGAATGAGTATAAGATTATACGGTAAACTTAATATTAAAATAAAAATTAAAATATGGACAAAGAAATCTCATATTTTTCAGAAGCATTTAAGATAACCACATGACGTCATAAACAATAAAAATAAGAAAAGTCTAAATTTTAAAATAAGTATAAAAGCAATTATTCACCATCATCACTTGCACACTCTCCCCTGGGTTTCTCTGTTTTTCCTTCATTCGTTTGGATTAATGAGCTTGAATCTCTGTTGAACATGGCTACCATTTTCCTTCGACCATGTTTAACAGACAAAGCAACTCGTAAATCTCATCATTTGAAGACGACGAAAAAAGGATCATCTTTTTTACTTTCACTTCTCTTTGCTTTTCTTCTGTTTTCTCGACATAATTCATCAACTTTCGGGGCTCCCAAACAGAGATAAAAGAAGATCAAAAACCTTGGCGTCTTCCCTCTTCGTTGGTTTCTTGCCTCGGAGACTTTAAAGACGATGTAATCTTATAGCCATGTAAAGAACCAGAAAGTCACAACTATGACAGCTTTACCAAGAAAATTAAGGAAACTAAGAACATGAAAGTCACAACAGTTTTCGAGAAAATTAAGGAAGCTAAGGTATCTCTACAGGCTTGAAGTATACATAGATCAAAGAAAATTTTATGATGAATGCCGTCAAGAAGAAGTTCTAAGAATAACCAGCCTTAAATCTCTTATTCCTAGAAAATTGAAGGGCACTCTGCATCCGCTTATGTGAGAAAGACGAGGAAGACGATAATGGGGATGATTGCCACCTATTATGTTTTTCCTTACTGGTCGGAAACTCCCATCTGATGTCCTCGCCAATAAGCGAATCTTCTTCTCTTATCCTTGTAATTTGACTGTGAAGTACGCCGGAATTTTTTCTTTGATCTCCTACTCTCGCTGGAAACTGTACTGACTCATTACATTCCGACGATTTACCTTTTCTGTTAGCTTCAATACAAACATGAAAACTATCCGAAATTCTATCCCCTAAACATTCCACCGGAGATGTTTCCAGGGAGCAAAACACCCCCAAATTCTGGAAACTGGACCCATAAAAAGGCGGCTCACTCCGATTCCTCTCAGATTCGGTAAAACTGTTGAAACACTCAGAACTCGTATCTCCGAGACCATCCATTGAAATCGTTTCGGGCGAAACAAAAAACCCTAGGTTTCTGATAAATGGATATTGATATCTGGTTTTTTGAAGCAAAGAAAGGTAAATAACGAAGAAGGGATTTCTTTATCTTCCACAGAGCTCGCCTGCTATAAGGGCTGATCAAGGAAGGCAATCGGAAGAAGAAGAGCTTGATTCTTGAAGAATTATTGGCTTTTATTCTTGTTCTTCTTTTGACCCAGACGAGCTTCTTCTGCTTCCTCTGCTTCAACTGAAAACTTTCCAGGAAAAAAGGAAGAAATTTAAAGAAATAATAAAAATATTTAAAAATAGAGAAAAGGCAATAAAAATGAATTTAATCTCCAAATATCTGAATATTTAGCTTCTATTTATAACGAAATCAATATGTAAACATTTCTAAATTTAATATCAAAGTTTGATACTTCTATAAACATATTTCTGCTATTTTCAAATATGTAACACTGCTTTCTACTTTTATATATATTTAGAAAATATATGTTTCTCATAATTTCTAAAATATAGATGATATCTTTATATTTTTAAAATAAAAAGAATCAAATCAAACTTAATTTCAAAGGGTAATTAACAAAAACTTAAACTAAAGACAGAAGGTGTATATTATGAGGGAGGAATAGAGGCTTATGGAATTTTCATTATTCAAGACTAAATACCCGTAAAGCAACCTTTTATGTTGCCCTAATTCTTCTTTTTATCAATAGAGGCTTTTAAGTTGATTTATGGAATTGTTTCTTCTTCTTGTTTGGAATAGCAAAAAAAAAAAGGTAAAATGCAAAATCCGGATTGAAGTTTAAGTTAAGTGCAAAAAATGAATCAAACAAATTTGACAAAAAATGGATTCGCGGCAAACCGATATGCCCCGCGGAGAGTTTTCTGAAGGAGAACGGTTTGCCGCGTGCGGAGAATGGCAAACCGTTCTCACTGAGGGGGCACTTGTGAGGGTGAAGAACCTCTGCGGAGAGTGAGAACGGTTTGCCGCGTGGTGAGAACGGCAACCCGTTTTCACTCTCCACGGGGGCACTTGTGAGGGTGAAGACCCTCCGCGTCGTGCCCTCATTTCGTGGTAATCATCTAAACTTCAAACAGTCATAACTTTTGCTACGTGTATCTGTTTTGGACCGTTTATATATCAAATTAAAGCTCTCGTTGAGGCCCACACATTGCATGCCTTTTCGGGCCCAAAACATATCTTTTAAACCTTCAATTCGACATCCGAATATTTTACAAACTATTTTATGTATTATTTGATTTTATTATAATTTCCTTAAATAGTCAGCTATTTTATTTATGGTTGTATTCCGAATTCGACAATTATTATTCAAAATTCTGAAGTTAAAGTAACTAACTATTTAAAGATAATAACATTAATTTTAGATTCTTGAATAATAATTGTCAAATTTTGAATAATAATTGTGACTAATAGTTGTCGAATCTTGAATAATAATTGTGAAGTTAAAGTAGCTAACTATTTAAGGACAATAATGTTAATTTCAGAATCTTGAATAATAATTATCAAATTCGGAAAACAACTCTAAATAAAATAGCTAACTATTTAAGGAAATTATAATAAAATCAAATAATACAGAAAATAGTTTATAAAATATTCGGATGTCGAATTGAAGATTTAAACGATAAATTTTGGACCCAAAAAAACATGCAATGTGTGGGCATCGACGAGAGCTTCAATTTGATATCTTAACGGTCCAAAACGGATACACGTAACAAAAATTATGGCCGTTTAAAGTTTAGATGATCATCATGAAATAAGGGCACGACGCGGAGGGTCTTCACCCTCACAAGTGCCCCCGCGGAGAGTGAGAACGGGTTGCCGTTCTCACCACGCGGAAAACCGTTCTCACTCTCCGCGGGGGCATATCGGTTTGCTGCGAATCCATTTTTTGTCCATTTTCGATACTTTGAGCCATTTTTTGCACGAAAAATTTGTTTGATCCATTTTTTACACTTGATTTAAAGTTGAATCAAAATTTTGCATTTTACCCAAAAAAAAAAAAAGCAAGAAGACAAGGAGGAGGAAGAATAGGAGCTCGTCTCGAAGGGCGGGCTCCTGCTTCTTATTTTGTTCTCAAGAGCGTGAGTCAACCATGGTCTATTTTGTTAACAGAGTATAGTTTAAAAGTGAGTTTATTAATAAAAATAATTTAAGGATTAATTTATTAATTATCCAATAGTTAATTTTTTTTTTGTTAATTACTTTTTTTTAATTTTGAAAAAAAATCAAATATTTTTAACAACAGCAAACAAAAACTTTATAATATTTACACACATTATTAATATTAAATTTTACAAATTATTTTGAAAGGGTTAGAAGCATGCCAAGATATTGATGATCATAACTTACCATTTAGGTTAAAGACACATCAATTCTTTTTTTTTTTTTTTTTTTTTTACCAATTGATCTTAAAGTTTGTTGAAACTATACATTCAACAAGTCTCAGTCTGTAAAATCATCACCCAATGCTGAACTCTGAAGTGAAAAAAATTCAACGCTCAAAATTACAAAAATAGTCAAAATCGTTTTATAAGAAGCTATTTCTCTTTGCAAATATTCAGGAGAGAATATCAGGCGGCAAAAACGTGATTTTTTTTGGTAGTACGCGAGACCTAATTGAATTGCTACGTCCCTTTAACTAAAAAGAAATTATATAATAAACTACTGGAAAATGTAAGAAATTAACGTATTTTTTAAGAGAGAGAGAGAGAGAGAGAGTCTAAGGTGGCAATCAATTTTCCAGAGAAGAAGAAACTACAAGACTGTAAAAAGCAGAGAAAAAGGAAAGAGAAGCACCAGAAATAGGCATTGAAACAAGCCTCATTCCTTCCTTCCTCCATGATTGAGATTGCCCATTCCTCCATTTTTGCAGTCATAGTACGTACCTTCTTGCCATCTCCCCCTGAGGAAAACAGAGTTTGAATTTCTTCAGAGAATCTTTCCAGCCAAAAGCAAATTCCTTCTTCTGGGTTTATGTTTCTCTCTCTGCCGCTTCCTCATCCATGACAGACACCCACATTCCCTCCACTTCTTCTTCTCTTCTCTTTCTCTCTCTTCCTCTCCTCCCTCTTTCTTCCCCGCCTGCACTCACATCAGACTGATAATCAATGAAAATTCAAAACCCAAACTAATGATAGGATTAGACTTTCAGAGATTAACCACCACAAGAAAAATCAACATAAAGCAACAAAAACCGGAAGAATCTTAGGGGGGCTCCACGACGAACATATGGATAGAAACAAAACACAAGAAAGTTGCTACGGAATTTCAGAGGAAAACACTTGATTTTCATGAAAAAAGAAATACTTCCCAGAAATCGCAGACATCGGACGACTATTGGGGTGGAAAAGAAACACAGAATCAAGCCTCCACCTTTGTAGAATATAGTACTCATACGACGTTCTTCAGACAATCCCTGGTTTGATCCTCCCATCTTGAGACTAACAACTTTTCTTGGGGAGACGACGAGGGTGTTCTCCAAAAGCAGATTTAAGTTGTAATAATTGATCAAAGTTCTTATTTTTTTAAGATTTCCCTTTCATTAATCTTATGCATTCATCAAAATTACATACCTCCTTCAGAGACTTCATTTGTGCACTGGAATTAGGGGAATCCTCGGCTTCTAATTCACATCTTTTTAACGCTCTCTCTACAATGGGTGGCGTGGAAGTCGGACTTAAACTGTTAGAACTAAGCTCCGGCGGTGTGCTTTGAGTTCCAACATCTCTGGTCATGACTTCGAACAATTTCTTCTCTGCAGATCAAGAAAAAAGCTAATTTAGACCAGATTTGGTGAATGAAAATGAACTCAAAATAAGAGAAATCTAAACCTGGAATTGGGAAGTGATGAATAACATCTTCTGGTGTGAGGGAAGAAGGCTTCGTCTGGATATGTCTGGAATGGGTGGAGTAAACCAGAGGAGCTGACATGGTGATTCTGTTTGTTAGCTTCCTAAACGACCTTCCACTGAGCGTTTTGGCCGATAAACACTCGAGTGGAACTTCTCCTGAAAGAGGGTTGCAGATATATTTCTCAGCCTCGTTCCATTTTGAGTTTAAAGCAAACCCTTCTGGAGACAAGTATTCCCATATGTTGTAGCAAGACTTGGCTTGCAACGCTGCAGAAAATTGCGTCAGATTTGCTATTTTCACAGTCAAAATCCAAAAAATAAAAAAAAACTTCGAAGTTTGAAAATCTGCACCTTTAAGAGCTGTTGTAAATGAATAAGTAGACGGGTCGATTTCATCTGGGGAAAATAGGACGAATTAAGCGAAGGAGCTGATGAGATGGAAGGTTTTCATTAATGGCGATGGAGAAAACTAAAATTACCTCTTAAAGTGTAGCCAGGAGAGGAAGCAGTGCTAGTAATGGTGAAGTTTGAGCGAAATGACCCTCCATCTTCTCTAAAACTTCTGATATATGATCCTGAAAACCTTCTTGAAATGCTGCTTTCAGGGCTAATTCTGGCTTTTACAGTCCACTCTCTCAAACTGAAATCTGGGTCGTCTTTCTTTTGTGAAAAATAAGGAGGTTTCTCCATGGGAAGGCTCTGCAACGAGCAATAATTGAAAATCCTGTTTCAAGGACCTTCTTCTTCGTCTTCGTCTTCGTCTTCTCTACTTTCTCTGATTCATTTGTAAAACTCTTCCGTAATCCCCTACCCGCCACATCAGC
The DNA here is from genome assembly GCA_022432975.1 of Begonia masoniana. Lineage (NCBI taxonomy): Eukaryota > Viridiplantae > Streptophyta > Magnoliopsida > Cucurbitales > Begoniaceae > Begonia > Begonia masoniana. The sequence continues at coordinate 11,692,539 of CM039502.1, forward strand.
AAAAGATCTATCATATAATCTGCAGAGGATTTTAAAATTTAAATAACCAAAAAAAAAAACAATTTTTAATTCTATTTTAACCTTTTGTAAATTTCAAACTTTCATTTTTTGTAATCTTCTTCAAAGGTTTTTTTCCTGCAGTACTTCGTAGCTCAAAAGATAACAGCTTTCTCGAATAATTTGCAGCAAATGAAGTCCTGCAAAGCAAAATAAACTAGATTCCATGGATCTGAAAAGTTAAAACTGGAAAACCGCATCACATTCTAACCTCAAAATCACCTGAAAAGCGAGCTCAAAGTGCTCGAGAGTGTCTCTCTTTTAATCCTGAAAAAACTGCTCCAACAGAGAAAAGAACCCAATTTATCAACAATAATTAAAAAAATAAACATGCTTCTGTCACAGAGTACATGGTGGGCACCATTGAGGCTCCATTATTGCTAAAAAGAAGGCAAACAGCGAAGAGGAAACGAGAAAAATGTTATCGATTTTCTTCAATCATGAATTGGGTGGCTCTGTAGACTGGACAGAGATTGACGATGGTTCCATCGACGGGTCTTGGGTAATTTTTATGCAAGTTTTGATGAGTTTTGGAATTGATTTGCAGTTGACGGGTCTTGTCTGTGTCACTTTTAAGAACACTGTTGGATATAATCCTTAACACCCCCCATATTTACGAGTTGCTGAAAGATCAACAAATCCGTACTTTCTGTATCAGCTTGGCTGGGGGAAGAACAGTTGGTTCAATTTCCCATTATTAGCACTGATTTTTAGAAGTTTAACCCATTAATGGCTTCCAGTCATGTAGAGAGAGAGAGAGAGAATATTGAAGGATTGAAAAACCAGAAAGAAAGGGCAGAGAATGGAAACACTATTTTGAATTTGATCAAAGTTGTGCGTGATTTTGACCGGCGGGAGACATGAAAAAGCATTGACGGTAAATTCCTTTTCACTCGTCCTTATGACCGTGAGGCTCTACATAATACAGCAGCTGTCGTTGTTCTCTTTGGTTGTTTCCAGTCTGGGTTGGCTGCCCAGGGTTCATTTGTCCTTTTGTTCCATTATAGTTTTATCGAGTAAATTACGGTGTCCTATTTTTCTATTTTATTTTTTTCAATTTTTTAACTAATTTAAAAGCTTATCTTTTTTTTTTTTCAGACGTTTGAGTATCAGGGATTAGGAAATATATTTTAGGAACAATTTTGTAGAGAGAGAAAGTGCATGGAGGTCATGTGGTTGTCATCTCTTGGAAAATGAAGAGAGATGAAACATAAATAATGGGCATAGAGGGGTCCCAAGAGCCACCTACGGGTATCATGGTCCCACCGATTGGGCTAATCATGGCCGTCAGTTTTGTCTGATTTGTACATGCAAAGTAGGTTTCATGAAAGGGAGATGCTGTCAGTTTGGGATGGTCCACCTGCTGCCTTCAATCACTTTAACAAAACCTGTCCCTATTTTTCATGCAATTTAAACTAATTTAACGATCGAACAATTATTAAACATTACCCATCAACCATGCACAGAATAATCCTTAAAACTAATTTCCTAATCTTGATTAGATCTCCTGTCAAACCATTGTAAATCACATTATACTATATAGTTCGAAATCGAGTTGAAACACCTGATTAAACGGAATACGTGATGTATATTTGTTGACTTAAACGAGTAAATTGATAGCAATGCTTGAATAACTAATAGATAGATTTGTAAATGACTATAAAAATTAGAGTGTAAATTGAACTTTATCGATAATTTTTTTTTAAAACATCTCAAAAAACAGACAATCGATATTATTTATTGCTACGCACTAGATGTTTTGGTTCGATCTAGAACTCCGTCCGAACGCTATAACCAATTGCCATCAAAAAGAGAGTCATACACACCCGAGAACTAATCCAACCAATGGCCAGCAAAGAAGAATCAAACAGACTTGAAAATCAATCCGAAGTTATCCTCGCGGGGATTCGAGATGTTGAAAGACCCAAAAAAAAATTCAGAATTGAGAACTCCATGACAGCATCTAAGTGGTCCAAACGCCACAATCACCAAACTAAAAGAAATAACAAAGGAGAGAAAAATAGAAAAGATTAAGGAATGACGCCAAGCAATAAGGCAAAAGAGGGTGGAGTTGATATATTGTATAAATCTTGTATTTAAAAACTATATCATATATGTTTTACGTTGAACAAATTATTCTATTAAATTATTCATTGTCTTACCATAAATAATTATTTATTTTATCTGGTGTTGTTTGGTATTTTTTTTTTTGGTTTATGACGGATAATTTAATTGGTGTTGTTATACCTAAATTCATTTACTTTTAATTATTTTTAATCGTCCAGCAAATATCAATTAAAAGTTTCAAAGATAGGTGTAATCACAAACTGTCAATTTTTTTTTTTTTGTGAGTTATAATTTTTTTTTTTGTGATGTGAATGACAAAAATGTCACATTTGACGCACATGGGCAACGCATGTCGGATCGCCTAATATTTTAGTTTTTTTTTAACTGATTTTATTTTCTAATTATATTTAAATATGTTAAAATATATATTTTATATATAGTAAAATATAGATTAAATTTTGAACATTAAGGGATTATTCAACTTAATTCCAACAAAATAAATATCAAAATTTGGGATTATGATTAGGTTTCGAATACTAGAATTTTGAATTTGGAATAAGTTTTGGATTTTTTAGTGAGTTTGGACTTGGTTTGGAACCATTTTATGTTCTCGAGAAGGAAAGCCTCTTGAAGATCGTTTTATTAAAAAATTAATAGTTTAAAATTGATTTTGTTGACGAACATATTTTAAGCTCTATTTTATTAATGACAACATAATTGAGAGTTTTTCTTATTATTTACGTTTTAATTTATTTATAATATAATTTAATTTTAATAAATTAAGCTTGAAAAAAATTTAAAAAAAAAAAGATCCTTTAATTCACTAATTAATTTTAGATTCTAATTTAACCATTAGATATATTATATTGATTATTAATTTGTATAATATTAATAAGATAAGAATATAACATAGAATTAAAAAATTAACCTAAAATTGTAATTACTTTAATTAAAAATATGAATTTGAAAAGAATTATTCAAAATTTATCTTTATTTCTATGCTCTAATTTTAACTGTCTTAATAATAAAATACTTACTTGTTCCACGTTAATTAATAAAATAATTAAAATAAATATAAATAATTAAAATAAAAAATTAATTGCAGTAACTAGTAACTAATGACAGAAACAAACATCTACCAGTGGATCACAGAAAGTTTAACCACAGAACTTACAAAAGTCAATCCGGTATATTGAAAGTGGACGGTTCAACACCGAGGCCAATGACAACTGGGTAATACGGCTGAATTCCTGATACAGATGGTCCAAGAAAAGAGGCCCCTCAATCTTCACTTTCGGGTCTTAGATACTCTTGATCCACTCCCTCAACCCTACTCCAATCAAAATCCAAAAACTCAAGATGAGAACAATTTGAAAGTATTTTCATCACAGCGCCAGAGCTCAACGTACTGTTGCCCATCTGAAGGTGCTTGAGCTTGGGCATTGTAGAGGCTATGGCATCCGCCTCTTTGTCGTGGTTGAAATTCGTGGCTTCACCTTCTAATAGTTGGTCTCTCGTCTTCCTGTTCTGGCACAGCTTGACCCGTTGAGAATTAAACTAAAAAAAAAAAAAAAAAGGATAGTTTTTTGGGTGTTTTTCGAGGAAGATTTAATGGATCAAACGGCAACCAAATTAAACGTTTGACCTATGGATTTCGATGCCCCAAATGTCTAGTTTCTGATGGTTCAAGTTTCAAGTTGTTTGGGTTCTCTAGAAGAAGTTATGACCATTTTAGTAATGAACGGTTAGGAATAAATGTGATATTTTGTATTCCGAGTTTTAAGTATGTTTTAATTGTATAAATATCAATAGTCAAACATGATACTATAAATATTGCAACATGCTTCATTGTGAAACAAAATAGAAGAGAAATATCACATTTATTTATATTTGTGAAGCTTTAAAGTATTGTCATTCTATCTTCAAACAAACACTTCATTATTCCTATCAAATTGGTATCAGAGCATGACGAATTATAGGAGCACATCATTGGGACAAATGCCGCTGCCACGACTCACCAAGGCGAACTACGACAATTTGAGTATTCAAATGCGTGCATTGCTCGGCGCACAAGACGCGTGGGAAGTTGTCGAAATCGGCTTCACAGAGGCGGAAGCTATTGATTCCTTGACGGCGAATCAATTAAAAGCGTTGAAAGAAACGCGAGTGAAGCCTCCCCCACGGCTATTTCTACTCCTACCAGCTCCATTGAATCTGGTAACTTGATCCCTGGGTCATCTATGACTCCTCCCCCTCCTACGACTGCTCCATCATCTCGAGACATTACGGACAATCTTATTCGTCAGACTACTTGTCCTTGTAAGTCAACTAAACTATCTGATTTTGTTTATTCTTGTTATTCCAGTTCTTTTGCCTATTTTGTTACATCTATTTATCATATTTCTCAGTCTTTGTCCTATAAAAAAGCTGTTGGTAACTCTTTTTGGGAGAATGCTATGGCTGAGGAATTAACTGCTCTACATCAGACTCATACTTGAAATATGATACCGCTGCCACCCGGGAAACCCACTATTGGATCTCGTTAGGTTTTTAAGATCAAAACGAAATCTGACGGTTCTATCGAACGGTACAAAACTCGTCTTGTTGCTAAATGTTACTCTCAAGAGTATGACATGGATCATGAGGAAACTTTTGCCCCGTTGCTAAAATGACCACCGTTCGAATGATGATTATTGTTGCCTCTGTTCGTCGATGAAAAATATCTCAGATGGATGTCAAGAATGCATTCTTAAATGGTGATTTTAAAGAAGAAGTATATACGGTGCCTCCGCCTGAAGTTGCTCACCAACCTGGCGAAGTTTGTAGACTTCGCAAAGCTCTCTATAGACTCAAACAAACACCACGTGCTTGGTTTGAAAAGTTCTCTACGGTGATTATCTCATTTGGCTTTCATCCCAGCAATCATGATTCGGCTTTATTTGTCAAGTGTATGAGTGCAGGTCGTATACTTTTGTCTTTATATGTGGATGACATGATAATTATTGGTGATGATTATGATGGAATTGAAACTTTGAAGTATGACTTGGTCTGTTGCTTTGCTATGAAAAAGTTAGGTTTGTTGCACTACTTTCTAGGCATCGGGTTGCGACTTCGCCAAAAGGTTATCTATTGTCTCAGTCAAAGTATATAGCTAATCTATTTCAGCATGCACGTCTCACTGACAACAAAGTAGTAGATACTCCGCTTGAGACTAATATTTGGTACTCTCCATCAGATGGTTCTCCTTTGCCAGATCCTAGTCTTTACCGTACAGTTGTGGGAAGCTTAGTTTACCTTACTGTGACTCGTCCTGATATTACACATGTTGTGCACGTGGTTAGTCAATTTGTCACTGCATCGACTACAAAGTCTACAATTCATTGAGCTTCTGTTCTTCGCATTCTCCGATATCTTCGGAGAACTCAGTTTCAGAGTCTCTTATTCTCCTCTTCTTCCTCGTTAGAGCTGCATGCATACTTTGATGCTGATTAAGCGGGCGTTCATACGGAACGTAAGTCGTTCTCTAGCTTCTGTATTTTTTTGGAGATTCTCTTATCTCTTGGAAGAATAAGAAGCAAGATATTTTCTCTAGGTCATCACAGAAGCTGAGTATCGTGTCATGACTACCACCACTTGCGAGATTGTTTGGCTACGTTGGTTACTTGGAGATATGGGTATTCTTCTTCGTCAACCTACTACTCTTCATTGTGATAATCAAAGTGTCATCTATATTGCACGTAATTCAGTTTTTCACGAGAGAACGAAACATATTGAGATTGATTGTCATCTCATTCGTCATTATGTACAACTTGGCACTATCACGCTGTCTTTCGTTCATTCATCGTTGCAGATAGCTGATATGTTTACCAAGGCTCATTCTGCTTCACGCTTCCGTTTCTTGTTTGACAAACTCTCAATGCTTCTAGTTGTAGCATCGTGAGTTTAAAGGGGGATGTTAGATTATATGTGTTAGCTTCAAGGTTTTTTTAGTAATTTACTTTACTTGTTTATTAACCATAGCTATATAACACTTTTAGGTTGTATTACTTTTTATTAATTCTATAAGATCTTTGTATTCCTTTTTTTTTCAATTTCAACCGCTTCAATATCGCACAAGGGTGTTTGTAATACTAATAACCTCTTATCTAATTTAATCTTTTGACATATGCTTATTAATTTGTGTAATTAATAATTTATTTTAACTATTTATAAAGATACAAACAACATGTTAAGGGATAAGATTATTAAGTATAATTAAAAGAAGTCATACCATAGCTGAAATAGAAATGGTAGGGGTGGCAAGGGTGGGCACAGTCTGGTTCTACCCCAGAACCGGAACAATGACTCACGATTCCACATAACGAGAACCGGAACTAAGACATGGGTTTTCGGAGACAATATCGTAACCAGATCGTAAAATACGATTTGGTTCCAGTTCGGTTTCAATATTTTTTTAAAAAAAAAATATGTTAAAAAGATAAGTGTCTCCATCAGATTGCCAGAACAGATGGAATGAAATTGCAAAAATTAAAAACACTTAGATAATTTGTCATTTAAGATCAAAATATTTTTAACTACTCTGAATTCAGAAATTAAATCGGAAATGCCCCATGAAATCACATTGAAGTCGACGACAAACCTATCGGAATGAAAGATAAAGGAGATTCTGGAAAACTTTGTATATTCCTCATATGAATTACAGAAAGGTGGTGCGATTATATAGACGCTAGAAGACGACAAAGACACGAGAAGAAGGAGGAGAAGATTACAGACAGAGAAAATCTTCAGAAAATATAACAGCTTTTAGAACAGGCTTAAACTCGGTCTGGGTCCTCGGTTGGTTTAACATCCCCCCTCAAACGTACGGGTCGCGGGAGAACCGTGAGTTTGGTGTGAAGAGCTTGAAACCGAGCAGCGACCAAAACCTTGGTTAAACAGTCAGCAACTTGATCGGAAGAGGGCACATAGGCCAAACGCAGAGAACCAGAGGCCACCTGTTCCCGGACAAAATGGAAATCAAGTTCAACGTGTTTCGTACGAGCATGAAGGACTGGATTAGCCGCCAAACTGAGAGTGCTAAGATTGTCACAAAAAAGAATAGGAGAAGAGCAGGGAGACGGACGCAGTTCAGCAAGCAAGGACTGAAGCCAGAGTAACTCAGCAGCTCCATTAGCGAGAGCTCGGTACTCGGATTCGGTACTAGAGCGAGAGACAGATTTCAGCTTAGATGTGGACCAAGAAACCAGATTGTGACCGAGGAAGACACAATAAGCTCCGGTGCTGCGACGATCATCGGGGCAAGAAGCCCAATCCGCATCAGTGTAGCAGTGGAGGGAATGATCAGAATTGGGCTAAAGAGAAAGACCAAGATGAGCAGTACCACGAAGATATCGGAGTATGCGCTTGACGGCAATCATGTGAAGGTCAGTAGGAGCGTGCATGAATTGACATAGTTTGTTGACAGCATAAGAGATATCGGGTCTGGTTATGGTGCAATACTGAAGTGTACCAAGAATGCTCCTATACTCTGTAAAATCAGACAGCAAGTTACCGTCATGAAGAGACAAGGGGAAAGAGCAAGTGGTGTAGCGTGAGCTTTAGAATCCAGCATGCCTCGTTTTAATAGAAGATCCCGATTATACTTGGTCTGACTGAGATGAATACCAGTGGAATCACGAAGAACCTCAATACCTAAGAAGAAATGAAGCAAGCCGAGGTCCTTGACTGCAAACTGTTGAGAGAGATGAGAGATTAAAGCAGCGATGAGCCCAACAGAGGAACCAGTGACGATAATGTCATCCACATAAATCAAAACAACTGTAATATCTGAAGCAGAGTGAAGAATGAACATGGAAGTATCTGCCCGGGAAGCTGTAAAACCTAGCTTAAGTAGGGCCATACTCAGTTTAAGAAACCATGCCCGGGGAGATTGTTTGAGGCCATAAATCGATTGATGAAGTTTACAGACGTAGTCAGGATGAGCGGGATCTGTGAAACCCTGAGGTTGAGCCATATAGACATCTTCGAGAAGATCACCGTGAAGAAACGCATTTTGAACATCAAGTTGTTTAATCTGCCACTGCCGAGAGATATCAATGCTGAGAAGAAGACGAATAGTAGCAGGTTTAACAACAGGACTAAAGGTCTCATGAAAATCAAGACCCATCGTCTGTTGAAACCCCTTGGCAACTAGGCGAGCTTTGAAATGATCAATGGAGCCGTCTGGTCGAAGCTTGATCCGGTAGACCCACTTGGAGCCAATGACCCGAGAATTGGCGGGTTTCGGAACAAGGGACCAGGTGCCTTGAGAATGAAGTGCCCGAAATTCCGTGTCCATGGCAGTTCGCCACTCAGGAAGAGCAGAAGCCTCGCAATAAGAAGAAGGTTCACAGAGTAAATCGCCAGCAACACTGAAAAATACCTTAGGTTTAAAAATGCCGGATTTGGATCGGGTAACCATCGGGTGTTCATTTACAGTGAGAGGAGCAGGAGAACTCGTAGGGCAGACGGAAGGGGAAGTAGCCGAGGGGAGAGAGGAGGATGAAGAAGAGTTGCTGGAAGATGGAGAAAGAGAGAGTAGAGGTGCTGCTTGAGAAGAAGTCGGGAATGAAGATGCAGGAGAGAAGGGTAAGGAAGAAATAACAGGTGGGGAATGAGATGGAATAATGGGAGAGGAAATAGATTGAAAAGGAAAAACAATTTCATTAAAAACAACGTGACGGGAAATATAGAGGCGACCAGAACCCGGATGAAGACAAATATACCCTTTATGACTACTGCTATAGCCGAGAAAAGTGCATGAGCTAGACCGAAATTCAAGTTTATGAGAATTATAAGGACGTAAAAACGGAAAACACTGACACCCAAAAACACGAAGATGATTATAAGAAGGATGGCGAAGATATAAAGTAAAAAAGGGAGTTTGATTTGATAAAACTTTTGAAGGAAGACGATTAATTAAATAGACAGCAGTGCTGAAGGCAAATGACCAAAAATGGAGAGGTAAAGAGGAATGAGCCAAAAGCGATAAGCCCATCTCCACAATGTGCCTATTTTTTCTTTCAACTCGGCCATTTTGTTGAGGCGTGTATGGACAAGATAATTCATGGATAATGCCATTTTGAGAAAAAAAATTTAGATAATGACCGGAATTCACCGCCCCAATCGGATCGAACACGTTTAATATTACAGTTAAACTGAGTAAGAATGAGTTTATGAAAGGTAGTAAAAGTGGCATAGGCTTCATCTTTAGAGTGCAAAAAATAAATCCAAGTAAAACGGGAATAATCATCAATAAAAATAATAAAGTACTTGGCACCCATAATAGATGTAACAGGAGAGGTCCCATAAGTCCGTGTGTATTAGATCAAACATAGCCGAGACTTTAGATAAAGACAATGAAAAAGGAAGTTTATGAGATTTAGCTAGCTGACAAGAAGAACAAAAATCAAAACACGCAGATGAAATATTAAGATGAGATAAAACTGCTTGAACAACGGGAGATGCCGGATGCCCTAAACGGTAATGCCAGAGATTAGAGGGATTGCTGGACACAGAGAGAAGCTGGGTGGAGGAAGATGAAGCTGGAGGAGAACACACCCGATAAAGCCCATTATCAAGGAATCCCCGGAGACGGATTTGATGAGTGAGCTGGTCCTTGACAACAAAAAAATAAGGATGAAATTCAATATATGCCTTGTTATCAAGACATAACCGGGAAACACTAAGAAGATTTTTTTGAATAGAAGGAGAATGGTAAACAGAATGTAATATTAAAGGAGACAAAGAACCAGGAAGTAAAGCATGACCAACGTGAGAAATAGGAGAAACCATACCATTACCGACTGTGATCTGAGCATCGCCGTGGTAAGGAGTGGCGGAATCCAGCAAGTTTAGGTCAGGAGTAAAATGATGCGAAGCCCCTGAGTCTAAATATCAGTTAGCATCAAGAGAGGTTGCATCAGAGGCGGAAGAAGGACTGGGAGTAGGCAAAATGGCAGAGAAGTTGCGCGGTGGAAATGAAGGAGGCTGATACTGGAGATTAGTGCGATGATAGCAAACATTTGCACTATGACCAGATTTGAAACAGATCTGACAGCGAGGGCGATTTTGGGATCGGGATGGAGAGAGAGATTGGGAAACAAAGGAGGGAGGAGGACGAAAAGAGGGAGAGGGAAGCAATGGAGCATTGAAGGAAGAGGGCCGGGGACCACGTGGTTGGGCCGAAAAATTGGAATGAGGGCCAGGTGGGGAAGGAAACCGTGGTCTGGATTTATTTGCAGTGGTAAAATGATTCTGAAAAGGATTCAACACAGTGGCTGTATTCTGGCGATCTAGTCAAGCTTCATGGCTTAGGAGCAGACTATTGAGTTCTTCCATAGATGGTTGAGTAGGTAGTGTTGAAATAGAGGTAACAAAAGCGTTGTATTCGGCACCCAGACCATTCAAGAAATACATAACCTGATCCTTGGGATTCACAGGTTCTCCGATAGCAGCTAAAGTGTTACAGATACTTCGAAATTTCTGAACATAGAGCATAGCACTGAGACCCTCCTTACGAAAACCTTGTAGACTATTTCGGAGTTCAGCAATGCGAGCAAAAGAAGCTGCAGAGAAGAGTTGCGCCAATGCTTCCCAGATTTCATGAGCTGTGGAGTATCCGATCAGTTGACCTAGTAGCTGTTCGTGAACAGAAGCGTAGATCCAACTCATGATAAGATGATTATATCGTTGCCAAGAAATAAAATCTGGGTTGATGTCAGAAGAATTTGAATCTTCAAATTGAGGAGGACAGAGACGAGAACCAGTTAGTATATCATCCAGACCATTTGCAATAACAATATTAAGAATCTGATTTTTCCAGATTAGAAAGTTTGATTCATCGAGTTTAATAGTGAGGGGTTGATTAATCGAAGGAAGATGAGAAAGAGAAGATGATTTAGAGTCAGAGGACGAGAAGATGTCCGTAATACTCTGTGAGGTGGCCATTAGTCAAAAAATAAAAGAGATGAAGAGCAGAGAAAAAAAAAGGAGTACCGAGGAGAGTAGGAGCCATTAATGGCTCTGATACCATGAAAGATAAGGAGATTCTGGAAAACTTTGTATATTCCTCATATGAATTACAGAAAGGTGGTGCGATTATATAGACGCTAGAAGACGACAAAGACACGAGAAGAAGGAGGAGAAGATTACAGAGAGAGAAAATCTTCAGAAAATATAACAGCTTTTAGAACTGGCTTAAACCCGGTCTGGGTCCTCGGTTGGTTTAACACGGAACAACGAAAATGAACTAAAATTGGCAAAAAAAAAAATTGAGTTAGGATTGCGAAGCGCAAACAGAAGAACACAACAATGACGGAACAACGAGATCTCTAAGAAGTGGAAACGCCAAACAGAACGGAACAACGACGACAATGACGAGTTAGGGCTGCAAAAAGGAGAAGACATCTCCGAATTGGGTGGGCTGCGGTAAGAGGACGAGAGGAGGGAGGGAGGGAGTGCAGTAATTGATGAAGAAAATAGCGATTAAAGTTAAAAGAGAATTAGGAATGGGCCGGGTTGAGTTGAATTTTTTTAGGTTACCTCACGGTTCGATTTTCCTTCGGTTATGTCAGTTTTTGACCTATAAAATCGAGAACCGAACCATGGACCACGGTTTTGGAGGTCCCCAGACCGTTCCCAAAACGTAATATTGACAGAATCAGCCTAGACCGCACGGAACCGGATGGGTCGATCCGGTTCCCCGGTTCTGGTCCAATTATGCCACTCGTAAGAGATAGTACGGAGCTTCAGAAGAATCAAAGTCCATCGCTACGACTTCGGACGGCATTAGTTTCATCACCTACCAACAATTAGAGATGAAAAGAAATTGAGGATTTTTGAGATTTGAGAAATTACCCCACAGTTCAAGCCCGAGCCCAACAATCTTTAATTGGGCCGAGCTTGGGCCCATTCACAATGTCAAAATAGACAAGGGGTTAAGTGAAATTATTAAAGTATATCAATAATCATACTGAAAGAAGTAATATTTTTATTTAGCAAATGAGAAGGCAATTGGGCCATCTCTAGCCACAGAAACTACACATGAAGTGAACCATCTAGTTGGTAAACCCATCAATGGCACTACTCGGCTCGCATGCCTTGGCTGCGGGGCTCGGCTCCACTCCAGGGTGTGGCTCGACAGGCTTGCCGAGAAGCTCGGCCGGCAACTCTTTGATCCCCTTCAAGTAAAATGTATAGAAGATTTTGATTGGGAACACAATCTGATGCAATTTGACCTGTCCGGACACACCCTCGAAAATTCCCGACCCGCCGGTCACGGCCAGATACGTGTCCTCGTTGTAGGTCAAATACGGCCCTTGTATCGCTATGTGACCGTACTTCCCGAAGTAAAAGCTGTAAATGGCCTCGTATCGGTCTCCATTCTTCTCGGCTTTGTGTTCGATCAAAATGCATATTCCTGCCGTGATTCCGAGCCGTTTTTGCATGTCCCCGGAGTATAACTGTAATAAATTGGGGACGTAAATTATGCCGTGACAATCATATCTGATAGAACTAGACTGACCTTTTTGCAAATTGATTAAATTCTGCTTGACTTTAATATGATAGACCATATTGTATATCATTTAATAGCTAGCTTTAAAAGAGAAAGAACAGAGAACTTGCTTTGTTGCTGAATGGAACAAGATCACCGAGAGAATTAGTGGAGTTTTTGCTCAATCTTAGATAAACAGGGCTGCCTCGATCAAGTTCGTTGATCTCATAAATACACAACTCCTGAACTTTCTCTACAGAAATGAATCAAACAGAAACAAAAGATCAAATCACCATGAACAGAAAAAAAAACAACAACATTTTCTCTTTCCTGAAAAACAAAATTATCTCACCAGTTTCTGGGCTAGCCTGGCTTTTAACAGCAAGAGGCCTTTGCGACAGCGAAAGAGGGGGAAGAGAGCTGGTAAAAAGCTTCGAGCTTCCAAAGAGAGAGGATTTCTGCAAACGGGTAAAAGCTAGTGACTTTGCGGGTGAAGAAGATGATCTGATTTTTGGGTCTCCTAATTTTACAGCGGCGGAGATGCCCGTCGTAGCAAAGGTGGAGGAAGCCATGTTTATTTTCTCGGTGGAGTGTTTGGTCAGCGAGAAAGACAGGGAAATGGGTGGGAAAGTACAGGGAAAGGGACTGAGTTTATAAAGAGGGGGAAAGGAGTTGGTTTCAGGGAAGGACAGTGGACTTCAACGAAGGCAATTCTCTTTGAGTTAATGCAAAATGATATACATGCCATTTAAAGCAAAAGAATGTATTCATGGTTGTTAATGCAACGACTTGCATGTGTTGGCATTCAATGTTTTTTGGCAATATATTTTTATTTAAGGAGATAATATGTTTTTTCAAAATCGATGATTTTATTCTTGGTAAGCAAGCAAAAGCCGATTCTGTTTATTGGATGGCGTCTGGTCAACATTAATGAAGATTCTATGGAAGAGAAAAATAAGGAAACAACATTATTTGGAAAGATATTGAATAAGGTATATGCACTTGTTTTTTGGAAAAGTTTTATTTGGAAAGCCGATTTGTTGTAGATTTGACACGATTTGCTGGGCTCTGAGTTCCCATGATTTATGGGATGCTTTCCTGAATTTTTGGGCGAATATCTGAGCTGTTATGGAAACTTTCCTAAAATGTCACAAGAGATGTAACACAACCGAATTTGTTAAGATTGTGTTTCCTTATTCTATGCGATTTGAATTTCGATTTGGTAACTGAACGAATTGAAGATATAGAAGTTACCAAGTCTATTTAAGGCTCTCGGTTCTGACAGAGCCAATTGACGACGGAGTTTTGTTTTACGCGTGTGGAGGTTTTCTTCCTTTTTCCGAGCCGTCGGTTTTCTTTCACGCCCTACGTTTCTGCGTATGGGTTTGTGATTGTTTTGCACACTCGACCTAATCTGTGGATTTCATTGTTTTATTGAGTGTGCTGTGTGTTGCATCCGAAGACTTCGATCTGGTGTTCCAGGAGGTGTCCCAGGAGGCAATATTCTTTGTTCTTCATTGAAGCTCTGTCTCGGGAGGAGACAGCATCCGAACTCGTGAGGAGTTCTGCTTCTTAGACAAGGGGAGCTTGTCGTTCGTGATCGTGGGCGAGGGGATCTTGCCATAACACGGGTTTCGGGAGGAACCAACAACGAGGGGATCTTGTTGTTATCTAGATCTCGGGAGAGGTCGTTTTAAAGTCGAGGGGATCTCGCAAAAACTGTTTCGTTGAGGAAGTTAGCTAGAGGCGGCGACAAAGATAAGAGGGAGTCTTTATTTGTATAAGTCCGAGTTTTTCTTGTAACTTTGTTAACTCAAGGAAAAGTTTTTATATCTGGGCGTGGCCCCGCAGACGTAGGCTGGTTGCCGAACTGCGTTACCGACCTCTTGTGTCATTTATTTCCGCACTTTTTATATCGTTCATCGTTACTTTAAAATCGGTGTCACACAAGGATCCTTGTGTGACATCACTGAACTGATCTTAATTTTTCAATTGGTATCAGAGCGGATCGCTTCTGTTTCTTAAGCGGGATCCGAGGGACAAGATCTTAGTTCGTGTGCGATGGACTCTATGAAAGAAGGAGGTTCTACAATGCGTCCGCCATTATTGGATGGGAGTAATTATGCGTATTGGAAGGCAATGATGAGAGCTTTCATCAAATCCATTGATGAGAAGGCTTGGAGATCTATTCTTACAGGTTGGAATCCGCCTACACTTACTGATAAAGATGGTATTATTTCTCCTAAACCGGAAGTAGATTGGACGACAAATGAGGATGCCTTGGCAAATAATAATTCAAAAGCTCTTAATGCTATTTTCAATGGCGTTGATCCCGTGCAATTCAGACTTATCTCAACATGTGAATCCGCAAAGAGAGCATGGGAAATTCTTCAAACTACCTATGAAGGGACATCTACGGTAAAGTTGTCTAAAATGCAAATGCTAACCACTCGGTTTGAGAATCTGAAAATGCAGGAAGATGAGACCATTGGGGAGTTCAACTCAAAATTATGTGACATAGCTAATGAGGCTTTTGCTCTCGGAGAGGTGATTTCCGAAGAAAAGCTTGTACGAAAAACACTACGATCTTTACCACAAAGATTTGCTTATAAAGTCACTGCCATAGAAGAAGCCAAAGATGTGTCAAAAATGAAGCTAGAGGAGTTAATGGGATCTCCCAGAACTTTCGAAATGAATATTGGAGGAGAGACCGAAAATAAAAAGGCAAAGGGAGTTGCTTTAA
This sequence comes from Begonia masoniana, assembly GCA_022432975.1. Classification (NCBI taxonomy): domain Eukaryota; kingdom Viridiplantae; phylum Streptophyta; class Magnoliopsida; order Cucurbitales; family Begoniaceae; genus Begonia; species Begonia masoniana. The sequence continues at coordinate 11,707,940 of CM039502.1, forward strand.
AATCAGAGGTACAAAATCACAGCAAGCATGATGAAGATGACTTGGAGGAATCTCTAGCCCTGCTCTCGAAGAATTTCAGCAGAGTTATGAAGCGATTCGGAAGGAATACACGCGGTGTCAAGCAGGGTGTCACACACTTCAAAAATGGTTCTTCAAGCAACAAGAAGCAGAGAGAAGAAAATAATGTGTCTGATCAACCATTAAAGAATAAAGGTATTCAGTGCAGAGAATGTGAAGGATTTGGGCACATACAGGCAGAATGTGCTAACACCTTGAAGAAAAAGAAGAATTCTCTGAATGCAACCTGGAGTGAGGATGAGTCAGAAAACGAAGATGAATTTCAAAGCAACCATGTGGCGCTTGCTGGAAAGATAGAACATGAAGAAAATGGCAGTGTTATACAGGGTGTCACAGACGGATTTTCTAGTAATAGTGATGAAGACGAAGAACCAGTCACTGAAGAAGATCTTATTGGAGAATATAAGTTTCTGCATGTGAAATGGACCGAGCTTGTTCAAGTAAATCAGCTTCTACACGCACAGATTAGAAATTTGAAGGATGAGAAGAACAATCTTCAAAATGTTATTGATGATTTGGAGACAAAGCTGAAAGCAAGTCAGGATGAATCTAATGATCTAACCAATGAGATAAGCCTCATGAAAAAGAATGTCAAAATGCTGAATTCGGGTTCTTCTAATCTCGATGATATTTTAAATGTCGGCAAATCAAGCGTAAATCGGTTTGGACTGGGATTCAAAGGTGAAAGTTCAGGTTCAAAGACTGTTGCAGTAAAGGAAAATCGTTTTGTGATGAAGTTCGTAAAGGGAAGCTCATTGTCACAGCCAGTGTCACAGCAGGTGTCAGACAAGGGCTTTGATCATAAAGGAAAGCAAGTTGCAAACGGAATGCCAAGAACTGACAGAAAATCAAATTCTTATAACTTCTATCATGCCTCAAGCAGTAAAGGTAACAAGTATGTTTATGTATGTCATTATTGCCAACGTCGTGGTCATATTCGTTCTACATGCTTCAACTATCTTGCGGATCTCAGACTTGGTACTGTTAGAAATACTTCTTCCTACAGATTCCCTTATCAGAAATGGGTGAAGAAAAGAAATGCTTCTTCCTACAGATTCCCTTATCAGAAATGGGTGAAGAAATCAAATTTAAAGTGCAATGTTACACATCTCTCACTAAAGGCGATCGGAACCAATGCATGGTATTTTGATAGCGGCTGTTCTAGACATATGACAGGTGAAGAGAGATATTTGAGGATATTGTACCTGAATCCGTGGGAAAAGTTACATTCGGCAATGGTGTCTCAGCAGATGTCATTGGCAGGGGAACGTTGAATGTCCCTGGTCTACCAAAGTTGAGTGATGTCTTATTGGTAAATGGTTTGAAATCCAACCTAATCAGTATTAGCCAGCTCTGCGATCAAGATCTGAATGTGCAATTTACGAAAGAAAGATGTGTTGTGTCCGATCAAAACAAAGATTGTGTTATTGAAGGAGTTAGATCATCGGACAATTGTTATCTTATTTATTCCTCATCTACCTGCCTTCGGTCGAGTATGGAAGACACTATTTTATGGCATAGAAAGTTGGGACATGTTAATTTCAGAATGCTGGAGAAGCTTATTTCGAAAGGTGCTGTTCGAGGAATTCCTGAATTAAAATTTGATGAAGACAAATTATGCGGACCATGTCAAATCGGAAAGCAAACGAAAGTGTCTCACCCGGTGTCACAGGGTTCCACAACTACCCGGGTTCTTGAATTACTTCACATGGATCTAATGGGGCCAATGCCTGTTGAAAGTATTGGAGGAAACGTTACGTATTCGTTACTGTTGATGATTTTTCACGCTATACATGGGTGGAGTTTCTAAGAGAAAAGTCCGACACGTTCAAAGTTTTCAAGTCAATGTGTATTCGACTTCAACGCGAGAAAGACTCTGTTATTTTGAAAATTATTCGTATCCGCAGTGACCATGGAAGAGAGTTTGAAAACTCTGAGTTCTCGGATTTCTGTAAGCATTTCGGAATCGCTCATGAATTTTCGGCACCAAAGACTCCTCAACAAAACGGAGTCGTTGAACGGAAAAATTGTACATTGGCAGAGATGACTCGAGTAATGCTACATGAAAGAGATGTTCCTCAAAAATTCTGGGCTGAAGCTATGAATACAGCTTGTTATACCATTAATCGGGTGTATCTCCGCGGCAAAACTTCTATGACACCCTATGAGATATGGAAAGGTAAAACTCCAAATCTTCATTATTTTCATCCTTTTGGCAGCCTCTGCTTTGTGTTGAATGACAGGGAACATAGGGGGAAACTTGATCCCAAGAGTGATGAGGCAATCTTTCTCGGTTATGCTACAAATAGTCGTGCCTATCGGGTTTACAACAAAAGAACTCGAACTGTCATCGAATCTGCAAATGTTCAAGTGGACGACTCTCTGGACACAACTCATAATCCAAAAGATGATGCAGACCACATTTTAAATAATGAAGGCGCTAGTGTTCCACCCGGTGTCATAGAGGGTGTCTCAGGCGGTGTCCCAGATCAAACAGAGACTGTTGATGAAGGAGAAGCTGATATCACACACCACAGACAACCATCTACACGTGTTCATAAGAATCATCCTACAGATGAGATTATTGGTGGTCTGAATGATGGTATACGAACTAGAGATAAGCCGAGGATGAATTATCGAGACATGATCCAAATGGCATGCTTTACATCAACGCTCGAGCCAAAGAATGTGAAAGAAGCATTGCTAGATGAGTACTGGATAGGAGCTATGCAAGAAGAACTCAGCCAATTCTCCCGAAATCAAGTTTGGGATTTAGTACCGTGTCCTCCCGATGTGAACGTTATTGGTACTAAGTGGATTTTCAAGAACAAGACCGATGAGCATGGGAATATTACTCGCAACAAAGCTCGACTAGTGGCTCAAGGGTATTCTCAGATTGAAGGAGTTGATTTCGATGAAACTTTCGCTCCGGTTGCACGACTTGAATCTATTCGGCTCCTATTGGCTATTGCGTGTGTTATGCGGTTCAAGCTATATCAAATGGATGTGAAGAGTGCGTTCCTCAATGGGTCTCTTAATGAAGAGGTTTATGTTGCTCAACCAAAGGGTTTTGAAGACCCTCATCATCCCGAGTACGTTTATAAGTTGAAGAAGGCGTTATATGGGCTCAAACAAGCCCCTCGTGCATGGTATGAACGACTCACTCAATATCTATTAACCAAGGGATATGAGCGAGGGGGAGTAGATAAAACCCTTTTCGTTCGCCGGGACAAAGGTCAGTTTTTGCTTGCTCAAATATATGTTGACGACATAGTGTTTGGCTCGGTGTCACAGGTGATGGTGGATGAGTTTGTTGCTCAAATGATCGGTGAATTCGAGATGAGTATGGTTGGAGAACTCACTTATTTTCTTGGGCTTCAAATCCAGCAAGAAAAGAATGGTATTTTTATATCTCAAGCCAAATATGCCAAGAATTTATTGAAGAAGTTTAAGCTTGAGAATGCACGCCCGAGTAGAACACCCCTTGGGACACACGAGAAAATCTCTAAAGATGAAAAGGGAGTTGCTGTTGATTCACGTTTATATAGAAGCATGATTGGAAGCCTATTATATCTTACTGCCAGCCGACCAGATATTTGCTATAGCGTGGGTTTATGCGCTCGATTTCAATCAAATTCGAAGGAGTCGCATCTAGTATCGGTAAAACGAATTCTAAAATATGTCAGTTGAACAACTGATTATGGCATCTGGTATTCTTTTGATTCTAATGCAAATCTGGTGGGTTATTGTGACGCTGACTGGGCAGGAAGCTCCGATGACCGAAAAAACACTTCGGGTGGATGTTTTTATGTTGGACACAACTTGGTGTCATGGTTTAGCAAGAAACAGAATTCCATTTCCCTATCTACAGCTGAGGCAGAGTATATAGCAGCAGGTAGCAGCTGTACACAGCTTTTGTGGATGAAACAAATGTTGAAAGACTATGGTGTCACACAGGGTGTCATGACCCTTTATTGTGATAATTTGAGCGCTATCAATATTTCGAAAAATCCTGTGCAGCATTCACGGACAAAACATATTGACATACGACATCATTTTATTCGATCTTTAGTGGAGGACAAAATTATTAATTTGGAGCATATGGTGACCGAAAAGCAAATTGCCGATATTTTCACCAAAGCGTTGGATGGTGTGAGATTTGAAGAACTGAGGTCTGCCCTAGGCCTCTGTGTTATATAAGCTGATTATTGCTTTTATTTATTTAAAAAAAAAAAAAAAATCGCCACTTGGAAGTCTATTTTTAATGAAGTTTGGAGCATCATTATTATATTGGGTTTATTTCCCAACTTGCAAAGATTTGAATTATTATTCAAAGATTCATTATGCTGTTTATGGAGGAGATCAGGAATAGCTACAAGCTTTTGGCAAGTGATCGGGTTAATTTTTTGAATGGTGTTCCTGAGGATGTTCCAGCAGGTGGGCACGATAGTGCTTAACATTGGACTATTTCAGCAATATGGTTGTTCTCTGAATATTTTCTGTGATGCTTATGGTACTCGTTAATTACTCTATCTGGATCTAGATATGATATTTTCTGACTATATTGGCTCTGTGGATATATCTTTTGGTGAATACTATACTCTTACTATGATTATTCTATGCTTACCCTGGAGCGTTCATGAATGTTATACTGCTGGTGATATTTTTGAGAGAAAGAAAGTTGCTAATGAGAAGGAACAGGTTAAGGAGACCAAAATTGTTGAAAAGTCAGGCGTTTTAATCGGTGTCACTGGGGGTGTCAGATGCATTTTACCCCATGGAAAAGATTTTCCAGCTTCACAACTTACGGATAAGTATGAAATTCTAGATGCCGACTTCTCATGGAACTGGTGTTAAAAGGATTATAGCGGCTTTGCTGTTCGAAATCGAAAATTCAATATGTTTTTTATTTGACCAAATTATGCAACATGAAGACGGCACGAATACACGGTTAGCTCTCCAATTTCCCTCTCTTATATATGGCGGTTCTGGAGCTTATATGGATATTATATATTCTTGATTTTGGCTATCTCCCTATGGTGATTATTTAGTGTTTATGGTGATTATTTGGTGATTATGCTGCTGTTATAGTAGTTGTTATTCCCTTATATATATATTTGTCTTTTTATGGCAAAAAGGGGGAGTATTTTGGTAATTTTGGGGGAGTATTTTGATGATGTTTTGAAGCCATCAATCTAGGGGGAGAAAATTCAGGGGGAGTTCTTGACATTATTGATTATATTGATTTTGTCAAAAAATGCCAAAGGGGGAGATTGTTAATGCAACGACTTGCATGTGTTGGCATTCAATGTTTTTTGGCAATATATTTTTATTTAAGGAGATAATATGTTTTTCCAAAATCGATGATTTTATTCTTGGTAAGCAAGCAAAAGCCGATTCTGTTTATTGGATGGCGTCTGGTCAACATTAATGAAGATTCTATGGAAGAGAAAAATAAGGAAACAACATTATTTGGAAAGATATTGAATAAGGTATATGCACTTGTTTTTTGGAAAAGTTTTATTTGGAAAGCCGATTTGTTGTAGATTTGACACGATTTGCTGGGCTCTGAGTTCCCATGATTTATGGGATGCTTTCCTGAATTTTTGGGCGAATATCTGAGCTGTTATGGAAACTTTCCTAAAATGTCACAAGAGATGTCACACAACCGAATTTGTTAAGATTGTGTTTCCTTATTCTATGCGATTTGAATTTTGATTTGGTAACTGAACGAATTGAAGATATAGAAGTTACCAAGTCTATTTAAGGCTCTCGGTTCTGACAGAGCCAATTGACGACGGAGTTTTGTTTTACGCGTGTGGAGGTTTTCTTCCTTTTTCCGAGCCGTCGGTTTTCTTTCACGCCCTACGTTTCTGCGTATGGGTTTGTGATTGTTTTGCACACTCGATCTAATCTGTGAATTTCATTGTTTTATTGAGTGTGCTGTGTGTTGCATCCGAAGACTTCGATCTGGTGTTCCAGGAGGTGTCCCAGGAGGCAATATTCTTTGTTCTTCATTGAAGCTCTGTCTCGGGAGGAGACAGCATCCGAACTCGTGAGGAGTTCTGCTTCTTAGACAAGGGGAGCTTGTCGTTCGTGATCGTGGGCGAGGGGATCTTTCCATAACACGGGTTTCGGGAGGAACCAACAACGAGGGGATCTTGTTGTTATCTAGATCTCGGGAGAGGTCGTTCTAAAGTCGAGGGGATCTCGCAAAAACTGTTTCGTTGAGGAAGTTAGCTAGAGGCGGCGACAAAGATAAGAGGGAGTCTTTATTTGTATAAGTCCGAGTTTTTCTTGTAACTTTGTTAACTCAAGGAAAAGTTTTTATATCTGGGTGTGGCCCCGCAGACGTAGGCTGGTTGCCGAACTGCGTTACCAACCTCTTGTGTCATTTATTTCCGCACTTTTTATATCGTTCATCGTTACTTTAAAATCGGTGTCACACAAGGATCCTTGTGTGACATCACTGAACTGATCTTAATTTTTCAATGGTCATGTGCTCGCAATCAATCTTGGGTTGTTACAGTCTTCAAAGACTCACTGTTGCGCTGGTGACCGCTTGTGGCCAAGGTGGTCCATTTTCCAGTGCATTTTGCACCTATTTTAAGTGCAGGCGACCGCTACCGATACATTTTTCACCAATTTTAAGTGTAGATGCACTTAATTTTAACTACGGACGATCATCGTGTGAAGCTGAGATAGTCCGTTTTCAAAAGTATTTTGAACCTAATTTAAGTACAGACGATTGCAAAGAGTTAGCTTGTCATCAAAGCTAATAATAGTTTAATGCTAGTACTCCCATGTAATTTAAGTTTGTCATTGATAATTAGCTTTTTGTTATTAAGACAATTGTTAATAGTAAGTCCTTCATTGGGTCGTCGACAAACAGCAAGGCAGCAATGGCGGTTCGGTGGTTCAAGCTAAAATGTCTGATGATCGCGTCATTCATGATTGTTGATGTTTTGGTTGAATGCAGCAAATGGGTCGCTTGGAAGACGAAGTTAGAAGATTGATGTGGAAAGTAGTTGCCATTTTAATGGAGGAAACTGAAAGATGAGAACAAATTCGCCATTTTTACCTGTTTTATTTTCTTGCATGCAACCATACCTGTGTAGAACAATAGCTGCCATTGCCACCCCACCCATTCTCTCTCTCTCTATGTTCAGTCTTGTCCACTCCTTTCCTCTGACACTTCTGCTGTTGGTTTGGTTGATGGCAGAGTCAATTCCGCTCATAGGCAATTCATCGACTCTGCTTGCACAATTTTTGTTGAAGTCAGAGACATCGTCGATCGATCGCCGCTCATAGGAGATCCTGAGAAATGATCAGCTCTGCACAATTGTGGTCGATGATGGCAGAGGCATTGCAGATCGATCGCCGCTCATGGGCGATCGATCAGCTCTATCACTGCTCTGCGAAAGCACTTTAAAGACTTTAAAATTTTGATACTCAAACGTCAAATTTAGATGGAAATTATGTACAAATCCTATTGGTCAATGTATGTTTTATTGATTAATTTTTATGTGTAAGTTATGATGAAACTGATGCTCTCTTTACTTTGAAAATATATACGGTGGTGTTTCACTACTATACTGCCTCCTCTTTCTCTTAATCTGCCAAATCCCCATTTCCGATTTCCATTTAAGCTCCAAGCTCACCATTGTGAGGTCCCCTTTATGACGATTGTGAGGTCCCCTTTATGACGATGGACCTTCTCATTTATTGAGCAGTTGAAAAGAGAGGTCACATCCTTCTTTCTGTGCCTACATCTCATTTAATGAGATGTTGGTGGCCACTCACCTTCCTCATTAACGAGGAAGGTGAGAAGATGCCAAAGCCCCTATAAATAGAGGCTTCGAGAAACTTTCTAGTGCATCCCAAAATCAAAGCTTCTCCAGCGAAGTGAAGAAGAAAAAAAAAAAAAGAAATAGAGAATTTTAAGAGGGAGAGAAAAAAATGAGTCTGAGAAAAAAAAAAATAGGTGTGGTGTTTTTGTGCACATTGAGAATTTGTGAATATTTTTTAGAATATTCAATATTTAGAAAAATATTGTAAATCCTATTTTTCATAGTGAGATCTTTCTAGACTCGGTCCCTGTGATTTTTTTCCGATTTAGGTTTCCACGTAAAATTATCGGTGTTCGTTTTTGCTATTATTTCTCTTACTTGGTCATTCTAATTTACAGTAGTGGAAAAATATTTCTGGTATTTTTTAGATCACATCTGCTATCGTTTCTCGTACCGCTTATTTAAGTGGGGTTCTCGTCGGATTTCTTTATTATTTTTTCCCCACAAGTGGTATCAGAGCCTGAGTAATTTCTTTAAATCTAGTATGCTCTGTGGTTGCAGTTTTTAAATTGATCCTCCACATCATAAAATTTTTTAGAAATTATTATGGTGGAAAAGATCGAAATTAAAAAATTCAATGGAAATAATTTCTCTCTGTGAAAATTAAAAATGAAAGCGTCATTGCGGAGAGATGGCTGTGCTATGGCCATCGGCGACAGACCTACAAACGTTGAAGACGAGAAATGGATCAAAGCAGAAGATGATGCAATGACCATTTTGTATCTCACTCTAGCATATGGAATTTTGTCAAGTATCTCAAAAATGACAATGGCAAAACAGATCTGGGATACCCTGACAAAATTATACAAAAAAGAAGTTGTGGTATAATAAAATTTTCTTGAAAATAAAATTATACCATTCAGATGTCAGAATCTACAACAGTGACAGACCATGTCAATACTCTGATACATTATTTTCTCAACTTACAGCAATGGAGCACAAAATTGACGAAAATGAAAAGGCTGAACTTTTACTTCAAAGTTTGTCAGATTCATATGATCATCTCATTGTAAATCTGCTCAACGGTATTGCAAAAACAACATTGATGTTTAATGATATTGCAGCCGCCGTTCTTGACGAATAAAGTAAGCGGAAAAACAAGGAGCAGTTCTCTGTGGAGGTTTTATCAGTAACGAGAGGGAGATCAATAGAACGTGGGGCCTCTGAAGCCAATGTAACGAACCTTAATTTTTACCCTTGTACTATTCCTAAAATTCACATGAAATTTAAACTTTTATACTATAATTAATCATGCATGCATAAAGTTATTTAACCCCAATCAGCAGAAGACTATGCACGTATGGACAATCTCACACTATATTAAACTTTGGTAAAACAATGATAAAATAATAAAACAGAGGCTTTCTATCGGGTTTCATCAAATGAACAATTCGTCTCTGGTTTCATCAAATGAACAATGAATGAGGATGTTTATCTCTATCGAGTTTGGACGACAAAACAGAAGAAGGCGTGGACGACAGAAACCGTAGACGGTGTGGACGTTTGAGACAAAAGACGGTGTGGACATTTGCAAACATAAGGCATCGTGGACGTTTGCAAACAGAAGGTATCGTGGACGATGGAGACAGAAGGCAGTGTGGACGACTGATTTTCTCTGCCAGAATACTTAACTAAACTTTATCGTCCACATTCGTCCACGTGACTTATTCGTCCATGAGACTTATTCATCCACGTGACTTACTTGTCCACGTTGTTGGACGATGACTTTCTTCTGCCAAAATACTTAACTAGACTTTATCGTTCTCGGATTTTGGACAATGACTTTCTTACAGAAACACATAACTAAAATTTATCGTCCACGTGACTTGTTCGTACACGTGACTTACTTGTCCACAGACTACTTAAACCCTATTCATCCACGGACTTTAGACGATAACTTCCTCTTATAAAATACTTAACTCTAAACCATGCATTACCCGATCGATCGCCCCATTGTTGGCGATCGATCGGTTAGCTCTCTGGATTTTGTCCAGAGAGCTGCCTTCACATTCTTTTTTCTTGTACCTACTCACCATTCACCCAGAATTTTCAGAAACGTTAAACATCAACAATCATCTTCCATTTCATCCATTTAAATGTTTACATTATCCAAATATCAAACACCCTAAAATGAGTTTTATGCAATTCATTCTATTCTTTCACCCATCAGCCCGTATAAATCCCAAAATCCTAAAACACTTAACTAATGCTCCCATGGGTCAATTTGGCTCTAACTGCACTGCACACTCCCACGGCTACACCTCTTCGACCAGCTTATGCGTCGGGTGGAGGAATCTCATCCTCACCTATCTCGAAGTCACCTACACCATAGAAGATAACCTATGAGCTACAAAGCTTAGCAAGTCTCGTAAATGGGGATGCATGCTATGCGTGCAGGGTTTATAAAAACACGCATTACATTTTCATCCTTTAGTTTCATAGCGGGAGGTGTCACCAGGGATTGACTCACTAGATAGAGAAGGCACATCTCGCGGTTAGATAGCCCTTTCCATCTGCAGGGGGAAAACATACTCCTCCTCTCAGAACAGTCATGTCTGAATCCCACCCCGACGTGACTGGGTTACATGCATTTCATATCGATTCATTAGGCGTTTCTTTTCATGAAAACATATGCAGGAATTCTTTTTCTATGCTTTTAAAAACACGATGCATGGACATGGATTTGTGCAATAAACGTAAAGAAAGCATAAACAATACATAGAACCTACTGAAAAATGCTCTACATACCATCATCCTAAACTACCAATCCAACCCACACTAAACAACATATTCACCAAGTATCCTCGATCAAGTTAACTCATCTATGGTGTAGGCCGATCGGCCAAATAAAGCACGAAAACTTACCTCAATTCCTCAGCACACCGAGCAATATCCTTGAGCTTTATTCACCTGAACCAATTTATAACACACGGCATTAAAACCGAGTTTAAACCAATTGGACTCCATTAGTTCTACTTATCTATCCTCCATACTCGTAAACAACTTATTATCATCCATAACTCTATAACCAATAATTGCTATCTTCACGCGGCCACTTCAAACGAAACCCTAAGAAAACTCTAGCCGATTAACAGTTTTAGAAACTCGGATAATAACTTCCAAAATGTTAGAGTCTTACCTAGGATTGGGGTGGAAGAAGAAAGCGCGAAGAAAATCGACGATCGGAGTGGAACGTCGGTTGTTGGAATGAGAGCGCGAGAAAGGGAAGAAATCGCCAGAGAAGAGTTTTTCTCTCTGGGAAATTCGTGGAGTGTCGAGGAAGAAAGAGGAGATTTGTGATTTTTATAAAAATTGACTTTCTCAATTACCTTATTGCCCCTCTATTTGATCTTTTTGTTTATTTCATTACTTAAATCGTTATTTAGTTAACGATTCGTTTTCTCTAAATTTTCTTATTTCACCATTAATTCCAACTTATTGTTAAGGCTCCATTAAAACTGCCATTATTTATTAGAATAATAAAATCCCGTAAAATCGAGTGTTACAGCCAGCACGTCAGGAATATCCAAATCAAGAAGTAAAGAGGGCGTTAAGTGCTATCATTGTGGCAAGACGGGTTACATGAAAATGGATTGCTGGAAATTGAAGAAAGAACAAGGCACGCGAGGTGCTAAAGAAGAAATGAAGAGTACGACTGTAGCTGTCTCTGAGGGTGAAGATGTTGTCAACCTTACGATGAATGAATCGTGTTGGATGTGTGACTCTGGAGCATCTTACCATGTTACTTCAAAAGTTGAGTATTTTTCATCTTACACTGGTAGTGATCTTGGCATTGTCAAAATAAGGAACAGTCAAGTTTCTAAAATAATTGAAAAATGGGATATCTGTATCCAGACCAACATAGGATGTGAGTTAGTGCTTAAAGATGTTAGACATGTTCCAGAAATTAGACTAAACCTAATATTAATCGGTGCTCTTAATGAGATTGGCTACAAGAGCAAATTTGTTGGAGGTAAATGGGAGCTCAGCAAAAGTTCGCTAATCATAGCAAAAGGAATCAAAGAGTCTATCTTGTATGTAACGCAAGTGACTGTGAAGGAAGCATCAGTAAATGCTGCACAAGATGACTCATCCATTGAGTTATGGCACAAACGGATTGGTCACAAGAGCGAAAAGGGACTTCAATTGCTTGGCAAAAAAGGTTGTTTGTCACATCTCAGAAATGAACCTCTGTCAAGTTGTGTTCATTGTTTGGCGGGAAAACAACACAGAGTTTCCTTTCAGAATAATTTTGCATCAAGGAAACTAGAAGTGTTAGAAGTTGTTTACTCAGATGTCTGTGGTCTCATGTCCATAAAAACGTTAGGCGGTGCCCAATATATGGTGACATTCATTGATGATCACTCTAGAAAAGTGTGGGCTTATGCACTCAAATCCAAAGATGAGGTGTTTAACGTTTTGAAAAAGTTTCATGCCTTCACAGAGCGAGAAATTGAAAAAAAAAAAAAAAAAACTAAAATGCATTTACACTGACAATGGTAGTGAATATATGGAATCATTTGACGATTACTGTAAATTGCACGGGATCAGACACGAAAGATCTGTTCCAAAAACTCCTCCACAAAATGGCGTTGTGAAAAGAATGAACCGAACTATCATGGAGAAGATAAGGTGCTTGCTATCACATTTAAAACTTCCCAAAACATTCTGTGGAGAAGCGATGAATACCACAGTAAATGTCATTAACTTGTCTCCGTCAACACCTCTGAGTGGAGAAGTGTCAAACAGATTATGGACAGGGAAGGACGTCTCGTATAAACATCTAAAGGTGTTTGGATGCAGAGCGTTCGTCCATATTCTCAAAGATGAGAGGTCCAAGCTAAACAGCAAAGCTAAAGAATGGATATTCATTGGATACAGAAGTGATGCATTCGGTTATAGGCTTTGTGATCCGGTTGACAAAAAGATTGTCAGAAGCCGAGATGCTGTCTTCTTTGAGGACCAAACCATTGAAGACAAGAAGAAAGATATGGAAATCTCGGATGAGCATCTAGTAAAAGTTGATAAGGTGAAATCAACTTTTGACGGGGGAGATGCTGGAGGATCTAGTGATCAAGCAGCTGATGATGTTGACCATGGAGAAACAGAGATTTCTCCTAAACCAGCAGCAGAACCAGAGTTAAGAAGGTCAACAAGAAATCATCAACCATCGAGGAAATACTCTGTAAACGAGTATGTGATGATCACTGATGACGATGAACCTGAGTGTTATAAGGAAGCTATGGAGCATCAACAAAAGAAGAACTAGTTGGATGCGATGCAAGATGAGATGAGATCATTGCATGAGAACCATACTTATGAGTTGGTACAGCTTCCAAAGGGAAGAAATGCACTCAAGAACAAATGGGTATATAGACTCAAAGACGAAAATTCACAACCAAAATATAAGGCACGACTGGTCGTAAAAGGCTTTGGTCAGAAAAATGAGGTTGACTTTCAGCAAATTTTTTCACCCGTTGTGAAAATGTCATTCATACGAATGGTACTTGGATTAGTCTCAAGTCTAAATTTGGAGATCAAGCAGCTCGATGTCAAGACCGCTTTCTTGCAAGATGAGATAAGATCATTGCATGAGAACCATACTTATGAGTTGGTACAGCTTCCAAAGGGAAGAAATGCACTCAAGAACAAATGGGTGTATATAGACTCAAAGACGAAAATTCACAACCAAAATATAAGGCACGACTAGTCGTAAAAGGCTTTGGTTAGAAGAATGAGGTTGACTTTGAGCAAATTTTTTCACCCGTTATGAAAATATCATTCATACGAGTGGTACTTGGATTAGTCTCAAGTCTAAATTTGGAGATCAAGCAGCTCGATGTCAAGACCGCTTTCTTGCATGGTGAATTAGAAGAAGAAATTTACATGGAACAACCAGAAGGGTTTGTTGTCAAGGGAATGGAACATCTGGTATGTAAATTAAAGAAAAGTCTGTATGGATTAAAACAAGTTCTAAGACAATTATACAAGAAGTTCGATTTCTTCATGGAAAATCAAAGGTACAAGAAAACTTCCTCAGATCATTGTGTGTTCGTGAAAAGATTCACGGATGGTGCATTTATAATCCTCCTACTTTATGTCGACGACACGTGATTGTGGGCCCAGACAGAGAAAAAATTGTTAAGTTAAAGAATGAATTTAACAAGTCTTTTTCCACGAAAGACTTAGGACCAGCAAAACAGAAGCTTGGGATGAGAATCACTTATGATAGGAAGAATGGAAAATTATGGCTATCACAAGAGAGATATATCAAGAAAGTTCTCAGCAGATTCTATATGGATAAGGCGAAGCCGGTCAGTACTCCTCTTGGTAAACATTTCAAACTTACTTCTGAACAAAGTCCTTCCACTGAAGAAGAAAAAGAAGAAATGCAAAGAATACTGTATGTCTCAACAGTTGGCAGCTTGATGTATGTTATGGTTTGTACGAGACCTGATATTTCTCATTCTGTTGGAGTAGTCAGTCAATTTCTAAAAAATTCTGGCAGAAATCATTGGAATGTCGTGAAGTGGATTCTCAGGTATCTTAAAGGTATTTCTAAATTCAGTTTGTCTTTTGGAAGTGAGAAGCCTTCGTTAGTAGGCTATATTGATGCAGACATGGCTGGAGACATTGACTCTAGAAAATCAACATCAGGGTATTTGGTTATATTTGGAGGGAGAGCTGTGTCATGGCAATCTAAGAGACAAGGTTTAGTTGCATTGTATACAACAGAAGCTGAGTTTATGGCAACTACAGAAGACTGCAAAGAAATTTTGTGGATGCAAAAAATTTTGATAGAATTGAGTCATAAACAAAATAAGTATATCTTGTATTGCGACAGTCAAAGTGCTGTTCATTTGAACAAGAACCCGAGCTTTCATTTAAAGTCGAAACACATAGATATCAAATATCATTGGATACGAGATGTACTGGACACCAAGCAATTATATCTCGAGAAGATTCACACGAATGATAATGGCTCAGGTATGATGACAAAAATCATGCAAAAGAATAAATATGAATTCTATAGAAGATTAGCAAGATTGGAGATACTCCATCATAAGTCGGGAGGGGGAGATGTGTGAGGTCCCTCTTTATGATGAGGGACCTCCACATTTATTGGGCTGCTGAAAGGAGAAGTCACTTCCTCCTTTCGGTGCCTACATCTCATTTAAATGAGATGTTGGTGGCAGCTCACCTTACTCATTAATTAGGAAGGTGAGAAGATGTCGATGCCCCTATAAATAGAGGCTTCGGGAGACTCTCCAGTGCATCCCAAAATCAGAGCTTCTCCAGTGAAGTGAAGAAGAGAAGAAAGAATGAGAGAATTTTTTGAGGGAAAGAAAAGAAAGAGTCTGAGAGAAAAATAAGTGCGGTGCTTTTGGCCATTATTTCTCTTACTTCTTGGCTGTTCTAATTTATAGCAGTGGAAAAATATTCCTGATATTTTTCGGATTGCATCTGCTATCGTTTCTCGTACCACTCGTCATATTTCTTTATTATTTTTCCCAACAAGCATCTCCCGAAAACGGCATCAACTGAGAGTGCGGTGGCGATGAAATGAAGGACCGCCAGCGGTGGTAGCCGCAAGAAGACGCACTCCTGCGAGCTTACGTAAAACAGTTCGCCCCGAAAGAATGGAACCTCATTTCTGAGAGGATGGGGAAGCCTCTTCAGCGAGATCCGAAATCCTTCCTCGAGAGATGGAAGAATTACCTTAAACCAGGTTTGAAGAAAGGCTCCCTCACCGTCGAGGAGCAGAGCCTTGTCATTTCTCTTCAAGCCAAGTACGGTAACGAGGGGAAGAAGATTGTCGGGGAGGTTCTCGGTCGGACTGCCAAGCAACTCGGTAAGTGGTGGGAGGTTTTTAAAGAGAAGCAGCTTCAGAAGTCGCATAATCTATAATAGAGACGCGAATTTTCCGATAGCGAAGGGGATATTCTGATAGTTGGCGTTTCCTCGCCGGACAGGGCGGCTCACGGCCTGTACGATCACATCCTAGAGACATTTGCGAGAAATACGTTCAACTGAAACTCTACCCCGCTAGAACGACCACATTTCAGCCATGTCCTCTGGCTGTGAAGGTTCGGAATCCAATATCAGACCCAGATCCGATTCTTTGTCTCGGTTTTGTAACGTCGACCGTTGTTCTTCCGGTATGGATGAACGTTAACCCAACTACCGTCTACTGTACGACGTCGTCTCCATCGTCTTCTACTACACCATCTCCTTTGGTCAGCCTCTCCCTCGACTCTTATACGAGCCGAATCTTCACGGTTTAGCAAATGCGAGACCTTATATTCCAGATGTTCAAACTGAAAAAATAAAGGGAAATTACCAATTATGGGTATAAACTATTAGTTTTTTTCATTTCAAACCATAAAATAACGTTTTGAACAATGTAAACTATAAAGTATAAAAAATGTGACAATTCAGACCACGCCGGACGGACGTTCTATTCTAGCGTCCGTCCGCATTTGATAAGTAATAATATGCTGCCACGTAGTCCGGACGGACTCTATGTATTACCATCCGTCCAGATTAACTTACAAAATATACCGGATGGACGGTAATAAATAGCGTCCGTCCGGACGATCGTTTTAAAACCCAGCTGAATTGAGGACAAACAGAGCCACTGAAGCTGGGTATTGGAAAGCTACCGGAAAAGATAAAGAGATTTACAGAGGAAAATCTCTGGTGGGGATGAAGAAGACGCTGGTTTTTTACAGAGGCAGAGCTCCGAGAGGGGAGAAATCCAACTGGGTGATGCATGAATACAGATTAGACAGTCGATTTTCGCCATCAAACCTCCCTAAATCTGCAAAGGTATTTGATTTTTCTTTCTTTAATCGTCGTTTTAGTGTTAGTTCATCACAAAGTTTTTTATTTTTATTGCAGAACGAGTGGGTGCTTTCCAGGATTTTCCAGAAAAATTGCGCCGGAAAGAAAATTCACTTTTCCGATCTGGTCAGTATTGGTCCTTCTGGTTTACCGTCATTGACGGAATCTTCAACCTTCAAGTTCAAACCTGCTAGTGACCCAGATTACGTGTCCTGCTTCTCCAACCCCATAAATTCTGAAAGAATCCAATCGGTGGTGTTTGGCTACCAAGAAAATAGCCCGACTGATATTTTCCCGAGAATCCCACTTTCAAATCCGATTTACAGTGCTCAAGCTTCGTCTTTACAGCTTCCAAGCTCTGCTCTAATGGAGGATAAGTCGATTCTGAGATTTACAGTAGATTCTAATGCTTATTTACCACAACAGTACTGCACCCACATGCTTCAGTGGCTCCGTTCGTCCTCAATCCAGCTGGGTTTTAAAACGATAATCCGGACCAACACTATTTATTACCATCCGTCCGGTATATTTTGTAAGTTAGTCCGGACGGACGATAATACATAGAGTTTGTCTGGACTACTTGGCAGCGTATTATTACTTATCAACTGCGGACGGACGCTAGAATAGAACGTCCATCCAACGTGGTCTGAATTGTCACATTTTTTATACTTTATGATTTGCATTGTTCAAAACGTTACTTTATTGTTTGAAACGAAAAAAATTCATAGTTTATGTCCATAATTGGTAATTTATCAAAAATAAAACACTACTCCACTCACATTTACTTGACTACGTAAAAATAGGAACTGCACTTAATATTAAAATCTAACAATCAGACTAAGACTAGGATCCCGTTTTGGGTTCATGTTGAAATGGTTAAAAAAGTTTATTTGAGAATTTAGACTCTATTTTTAGTGTTTGGGAAAACAAAAATTTTCAACCTTTTTTGAAAAATTACAACAAATTTGAAATAGGTAGCTTTTGAGATTTGCTTCCCCAATAACGTAAAAACATTTACAATTTAATCCAATTTCTCCTCAACTTTTTTTCGTACCTCCTTACATTCTAATATACTTTTAAGTAATATGATTATTAAATGTCATAATTTATTAATCATTAAAATTAATAAATTACTTTTAAGAAATTAATTTACCGAACAACTTTTTTTTAGCAGATGATTATTTTAAAAGTACAACCAACGAAGATTATTAAAAAAGATACAACAATACCAAATTGATCGTAAAATTGATCTATGAAATTCTTCTTGTGAAGGCAAAATAAAAATAAATAAATTACAATATTTTTTCCGATACATTTATCAACCTCTTTTCTCATATTTGTCGTCTCTTTCTTTCTTTATGTGATGCCTATCTACGACTCAAAGATATATAGAGAGATAAACCATAGATACATAAATTTTAGAAGGATATTAACATTTCCAATATATATTTTGATGGAACTTTTAAAATCTCTTAGCTGAAATACATAGTTTTTGGGATTTGCTTTCTTAAGTTTTAACATTATATATTAAAATAATGTTTTTATTATTTTATTTTAATTTACTTAAAGTTGATGGAATAATACTCAAAAAGGTCGAACGACAGAGTTTAAGAATTCTGAAACAAACCATAAATAAAAACAACTTGCAAATCCCACCCGACAAGCAAAATCTAAGTTCATTATTTATGAATTTCACTCAATTTTATTGAATTCTTTTCTGTAATTCTATTTACTTCAAATTAATATTTTTTCTTGGCCAATAATATATTTAGATAGCTGATGATTGTTGAACATCGAACACTAAATCAAAAAGAAGAAAATATACAGAGAACGTGAACACTGAGATTTACGTGAAAAATTCTTTCATGAAAAAATTACTGGTATATGAGAAATTCACTGTATCAAATAAAAGTTCAATAAATTTTACCACTCTAACAACAATATATAAAGTAACATAAAAAATTTTGACATTGAATATAAATCCGACCTCGCTTTACCAGAATTTGGGTCACATTGAAATCTAACAATAATAAAATATAAAACTCGACATAATCCCATATAGTTAAATAATATGGCCTAAAATCTTAAATAATCTATCATTGAAGCTATTTCATCTGATCTATGATTAGATGAATTGGACAAACCCGGTTTTATAGCACCAACCATTTTCTGGGATTAGGCTAGCTAACCAGATTCAAAGTATGTTTGATTAAGTCTTCTTAAATTAATTACAGAAATTAATTTAAGGAAGAACAGATTCTCCTTGTTCGGATTTGATCCACCCAAAAGCAAATCATTCAAGTTCATTGAACAATGAACAGCCTACGGACTACAAAGAGAGTATAAGATTAATTATATAATTAATTTATTAATTCGTGATTAAAGAAAACATAGAGTCGACAGGACAAGACCAAAGCCAACATCTGTAGATTGTCCAATGTCTCAGTCACATAAGCTAACAATGTCTCTCACGTGCTAGCATTGTCTTTCTAAATTTTAATACTAATAAATAAGTAAAAATCATATCTTATTATTATAATAAAAAAATACTAGCCCACCTTCTTTAAAATTTTTTAAAAAAAAAACAAAAGGAGTAAGAATGATGCTCTAATGTAGGCTAAAAGTGATGAACTTGTAGGAAATAATTAAATGAAGGTAAAGTTTTGAACTTTAACACATTAATTTATAAGATTTAGTTAACCCGTCACGTGTTGAAATGGAAAAAGAGAAGGTTCTAGGATGTTTCATAAAAAAAGTTATGATACGCTTATTCTCTATTTTTTGATGTGTAACTAATTAATTAGTGCAATTAGAAAAAAAAAAAAAAAAATTCACTAAGCAATGTTGTCAGCCACCCAACAAACTTGAAACATTTCGACAAGTAGACTTTTTTATAATTCCCAATTGAGCTTGCAAAATTGTCTTTGCCAAAAAACGATCAAATTGAGTGATGTCGAGGGTAAAGTCTCTTCATCTACATGACTATACACTTTCAATTAAAAATTCAAAAAAAACAAGGTTTTGTGATGATTCCCATATTAGGAGTTGATTGTGATCTAACAATATTTGACATGGTTACGATGCGAGTAGTATATTACGGGTGCACAAGGAATAACTTAAATTTATCGACTAATTACTGTTGTTTGTAACACAAAGTAATTTTCCAGGTAGATATTCTTTGGTATTAGACAGAATTAAGGGGAATATT